>VYXC01009376.1:418690-521188 GCA_013397175.1 Platysteira castanea | reverse complement strand
CGAGGGTGAGGGGCGATCGGGGGGTTCAGGGGGAACGGGGGGCAACCGCGGGAACGGGAAGGGAGCGGGGAGAGCGGGGGCTGACGGCGCTGCCTCCCCACAGACCAGGAGCTGCGGAATGTCATCGACAAGTTGGCGCAGTTTGTGGCGCGGAACGGGCCCGAGTTCGAGAAGATGACGATGGAGAAGCAGAAGGAGAACCCCAAATTCTCCTTCCTCTTCGGGGGCGACTTCTACGGCTACTACAAGTACAAGCTGGCCCTAGAGCAGCAGCAGCGTGAGTGGGGCCTGCGGCTCGGGCAGGGCCGGCTCGGGGGGCCCTCCCTCCCCCGGCCGCGGGGGCTCGGGGTCGGCCGACGCAGACGCTTTTGTCCCTCCTGGCCTCGCTCTGCCCCGCCGGGACCGGTTTGCAGCCTTTTCCCGCGCTCTGGGTAGCTGGCTGAGCGCTGCTCAGAGCCCCGGTTGTGGGTTTGGAGGCGGGCAGGGGGAGCCGCAGCGACGGGCAGCGTGGTGAGACGGAACTCAGCACCTGGAGAGCCGGGACTCGGCTTGTGCTGGAGTTGTCCCTCTGGAAGTGCACAGGGGGTTGCTGACTCTCCTCTTTGGCTCCATCCACGCGCGATTTTGCGTTAACCGTAGAATCGTAGAATATGCTGAGTTGGAAGGGACCCATCAGCATCATCGAGGCCAGCTTCTGGCCGAGCACGGGACACCCCAAGAATCCCACCGTGTGTCCGAGAGCGTTGTCCAAGCAGCTCTGGACACCTCTCTGACCCCTCAGAGTGAGGGTCTGTTTGGAACCGGTGCCATTGTCACCCGTGGGCTGGCGGTAGCAGGTTTCTCTGGGAGGTTTACTTTCAAAGTTTACTCTGTCTGATAGTGTTGTGCAAGCAAAGCCAAGATATCGAGGCTTCCACACAGATCCAGCCCCTGCCACAGCCATCGCTCCCACCGGCTGCGCCCATCCCAGCCCCTCAGGGCACCCCTTCTGTGGAGGAACTCATCCAGCAGAGTCAGTGGAACCTGCAGCAGCAGGAGCAGCATCTCCTCGCTATGAGACAGGTTGGTTTAAGATGAGCACCTGGTGTGTCCTGGCCTGTCAGTGGCTGTAGGAATGAGGAGCGAAAGGGGAGAGGACGGTTTGCTGCTGAGCAGCGGTGGAGGCGAGGAGAGGGGATGTTACTTTCCTTATTTTTGTTGTGTGGCATATGCCATCGTTCCCCTAGAATGGGTGTATCTGACGTGTAGGTTGTGCTGGCGTGATTGATCCGTGATTAAAACCTTTTATTTACTCTTTGAAAAACCTTGTTCGTTTTAGAGCGGAATCAATTGTGACCACTTTAACCTTGGTTTAATGCTGCAGATTTCTGAGAACTGCAAGATATTTCAGTTTGTAGTATTCCAACTTAGATGCGATTAGGGGTGGAAGGGAACTGTGTGCTATCAGCTAGCTGATTTTTGCAGTAGATGTTTAGCTGTTAAAGCTGCTGAAAACCAAACCGAAGAGTTCCTTGTGCTTTGGTTATGCTCCTTATATTTACGAGCTTCTTGCAGTTATTTTTTATTGCGTGATAAATTTTAGAAGTAGAAGTAAACTGGACTTCTCATGAAAAATGTGAAGAGTCTTTTCAAAACGAAATATTTGAAACATTTTCATGAGGTCACAGGGCTTGGAAAGATTCTGGTCCTTGAGAGAGCTGCTTATGTCCAAGAGGATAAGGATACAGCAGCTTCGTTCTTTAAGAGAATGTTGGCTAGAATGTAATTTTGGGGTTTTTGGTTTTTTTTTTTTTTCAGGAACAAGTCACATCAGCAGTAGCCCTTGCAATCGAGCAGCAAATGCAAAAGGTTTTGGAGGAAACCCAGTTAGATATGAATGAATTTGACAACTTGTTGCAGCCAATAATCGACACTTGTACGAAAGATGCAATTTCAGTAAGTGATCTGAGTCTGCACGGGAATTTGGTGGTGCTGTGGGTTCATTTGTATGTTGAGATTCTCTGTACATTAACAGCAGCTTTATATCTGTGTTGTGTGGCAGGTGAGATAAAAGCTGTTACCTGAAAACTCCCCTTTCTGCAGTTATTTCCGAGCTATAGGAAGCCCGTATCGTGTGAACACGTTGGACTGATTTTAAATATTTAAAATTTGCTTTTCTAAGGCTGGCAAGAACTGGATGTTTAGTAACGCCAAGTCTCCGGCACACTGCGAGTTGATGGCCGGGCACCTGCGGAACCGGATCACGGCAGAAGGAGCTCACTTTGAGCTGCGGCTGCACCTCATCTACTTAATCAATGATGTTTTGCATCACTGGTAAGAATTCAGTTATGGGTTTCGGTTTGCTGTTTTGATTAATTTGATGAAGTCTCTCTCCTAGACACAGTGTTAGTTTGACTAGTCACTTCTTATTTTTAGTGTATTAATTATTTTTAGCAACTGTCCTAAGATGTCCACAGCTTTAGTAATAAAGTTTAGGTAAAACCTTTTACTTATTTTATGTATTTTTCCTCCAGACAAAACCTTACAATACAATTGTTGAGGAGAGAACTCTGTATTTTGGGATTCCACTATTTTTGGTGTGGCCAAAGTTGAGATTAATTGAATATTCCAATGCACTTAGTGTTATAGTGGAAAAGATAACTCTTCCCATTCCTTTCTCGAAGCCAGAGGAAGCAAGCACGAGATCTTCTGGCTGCTTTACAGAAGGTGGTCGTGCCTATTTATTGTACCAGTTTTCTAGCAGTGGAGGAAGATAAGCAACAGAAAATTGCCAGAGTGAGTATCTCGTTTTGGTTGAACTGTGAGTTTTGCTTTGTTAGGTTGGTGCTATGGAAATCCACAAATAGGCAGGTGGAAGAAGATCACTGAAATCTATCTGGTCTGATTGTCTTCGTAAAGCCTATTACAGGGTGTGCTCTAGTTCACGTTTAAAATAGAACTTAAAAGTACTTAGGATTTATCTAAGTGTTACCATAATGATGAATGCATCTGAATCTTTAGCGGTTCAAAAAAAAATGCTGGAACCCTAGGTCTTATGAAAAGCTGAAGACACAAAAATGCTGTGCCTCGGTCTTTCTTTGATTGTTGATAATTTCTAAAATCCTTTTGCTCATTCGTGCAGCTTCTTCAACTATGGGAGAAAAACGGGTACTTTGATGAGTCCATTATTCAGCAGTTACAAAGCCCAGCTCTTGGACTTGGCCAGTACCAGGTTAGCCACAAAAGTATCAGTTTTCTTATTTATGTAAATATTTTGAAAATTATATTCGTTTTCAAAGGCTAATACTAATTTCTGTTCCCCCCCCTTGAAGTTCACAAGAGATTACAAAAAACAGTGTAAAATATAACCTTGTTACTCCAAACATTCAATAATCCAGCTGCCGATACGGTCCTGGATGCAAGATGCAGACCGATACGGTCCTGTACATATTTGGCAGCGTCTCGTATAGCGGGGAGGGTTCGGTCAAAAGGAAACAAGCAACAGGGGCTTTAAATTGGGTATGGTGAATATAAAAATTGTTGTGGCAGCAGGAACCTTTCCTTTTTATTATTAATAATGAATGCTGTTCATTTGAGCTGTATTGGAAGGACAGTACTAAGGATGGTGGGTTGCAGCCTGCAGAGAATATTTTGGAAATCTCCACAAACCTTCATAATGATACTGGGTGGTTCTGCCAGCCTTATCCCGCATCCTCGTGCGTTTTTTGGGAGAGAGGGTGAAGAGCCATATAGGGAATTCTGAACAAGCAGATAGCGTAGGCATTATAGGTACAGCGTTCACTTGATCTCCTTCATTTCTTTTATCAGGCAAATTTGATCACTGAATATGCAACGGTTGTACAGCCTGTGCAAGTGGCTTTCCAACAGCAGATCCAGAACCTGAAAACTCAGCATGAAGAGTTTGTGAACAGTTTAACGCAGCAGCAGCAGCAGCAACAGATCCAAATACCCCCACTGGAGAACGAGGTGAAATCGACACCCCCACCTCAAGCCCCCACGGCAGCCCCAGCCTCAGCTCCACCATCCGCTCCGGTCACACAAGCAGGTACTGAGCTGACCAGGGATCTGTGCAAAAGTCAGTGGGTGACAGTGTTGTGACTTACTCTTTTTTTGTTCCTTTTTTAACAGCGAGGCACAATGCACTGCTGGTTTGGTTCAGGCAAAAGCTTGACTCTGTTTAGAGCCTTGCAGCAGGCGCAGGCCGATGCATGGGTATAAAAAGAACCAAAGAGACGAGTGTTAAATGGATAAGAAACCCTCTCTCTCAGTAGTAGATTTCTGCAGAAGAAATTCATCTGGAGCATGGTGCACTGATGTTGTGTTAACGGTGTGTGACTTCGATGCTGACAATAGTCTCTAAATTGTTCCAGATGATGGTAAATCTCAGCTGCCCCTGGCCGGTTCTACAGAGTATGACACAACCGGGTCTGGAGTGCAGGATCCTGCCTCAGGTGGACCACGTGGGCCTGGATCTCACGATCAGATTCCCCCAAATAAACCACCGTGGTTTGACCAGCCTCACCCTGTTGCGCCATGGGGTCAACAACAGGTAAGAAGCAGTTCTGAAAACAGATGTGGCAGTTCAGAATGACTGTCTTGGTTGTGGAGGTTGAGAATGACCATCTTGGTTGTGGAAATGCAGCAAAAAGCTGTGGAAGTTAGAAATCCAGATTTCAGTGCTAAGCTTTGTCATTTGGAGCGCAGTTAAAGGCGAAGTATTAATCGTACTTCAGTTTGTTAACCACCGTGCTATTCCTATGAACAAGAGCCGTTCGGTTCAGTAACGGTTTGGTCTTTTCCCATCTTTTTTTGGAAGTCGTAGTTGTTCAGACTCTGTATTTGAGATGTTCTTTTGCTTGTGCATGTCGCCTGTGGGCTGTGTTTCCTTAAGATTGCATTCTTTATTTTTGTAACCTAACGACCAGACTTCTGTACTTCCCCACCAGGGACCACCCCATTGTCCTCCCTGGAATAACAACCACGAAGGAATGTGGAACGAACAGAGAGATCAAGGCTGGAACAATCAGCGAGAGACACCTTGGAACAACCAGCCTGATCCTTCTTGGAACAACCAGTTTGAAGCACCATGGAACAACCAGCATGAGCAGCCTCCATGGGGTGGGGGTCAGAGGGAACCTCCATTTCGAATGCAGCGGCCACCTCACTTCAGAGGCCCATTTCCTCCGCATCAGCAACATCCCCAATTCAACCAGCCCCCGCATCCGCATAATTTCAACCGCTTTCCACCTCGCTTCATGCAGGATGATTTTCCACCTCGCCATCCCTTTGAAAGGCCTCCTTATCCTCATCGTTTTGATTACCCCCAGGGGGATTTTCCTCAAGGTAAAGTGTGTACCAGGCCAGGTTTTCTTACGTTGTGATGCTGATTGCCATTACAAAATTATTTAGTGATTTGGGGTGACAGCTTATACCTTGGTGGACTGCTGTGATTTTCCTGTCAAATGTTTAGTGTGGGAGTTTGGGAAGCTACAGCTAAGAACTCAGTAGGAAACACGTAGAGAGTTGGATGCTTCCTTGCTTTTTGAGTCTTCCCTAATGGATAAGAAGTATTAGTCCAAATTCAAGTCAGCATCTCTACAGGCACCTCTTTTATGACTACTTCACTTTAAAAGTAGTAAGTTCAAAGGCAAGAAGCAGCATTTTCTTCTAAATTTAATCGCCTGTGCAGCAGCCCGTAGGCAAGGGCTGATGCAAGCTGTGACCTGTGTAGATGGAGCAAGTTAAGAAGAAGGCTGGAAGGGTTTGTTCCTGTGCATACACTCATTCATTCTTTCTTTTTATTTTGGCTGCCAAGCTCTCTAATTTTCTTCCTGTAATGTTGTGTGGCATGGTAGTGCATGGTGAAATGATCCTACCTCCAGTTCTTCCTCCTCGTTGGGTCTGTTCTCTTGTTGGAACACAGGAACGTCTGGGAGAGTAACCAGGCGCTGCTCCCCGCCTGCGGCTCTGTTGGGAAGTCTGCTATAGTTCTGCCCCAAGTTAGTTTCCATTTCACATGCAGGAGTTACTATTACTCTGGAACGATCCTTATCAGCGTAAAGGTCAAAGATCACTGTGGTTCTGTGTGATAGGTCATTTAGAAGATACATTATGTTTCTGTGTAGGACTTGCTGCGTTAATCGTAAAAGTTCCTCGATTTTCTGAGTCCAAAAATGGTTGAAAGCCAATGGATTTGAGTTTATATATTTAGGATTGAGTTTAACTTCTGTAGTAGAGATTGTCTCCTTTTTCTTTTCCTTAGGATTTATTGCTTGGTTGGTTTTTTTTAAGAATTGTGGTAGTGAGTAGGGAGAAAGGGAGAACTCCCTCTTGTTTGTGGTTTAAGCTCAGAACGAGATGCTTGGTTTTGGATTGTAGTGGTGATTTAAAACATCTTTCTTTGTTGTCGGAGGAAGGGATCTACTAAACCAGATGGTTAAAATTAGGAAAGCACTGAAGCAATGGCAATACAGACTCTGCCTGAGTTCTGCTGACAACAAGTTAAGCAGTACCAGCTCAAGATTGGGCAGCGGCTGTAATGGTTTTTCCTGGAAAAACTGTTGATTGTGTTGGAAATGATGCTGATTGTCAGTCTTGCATTTTTCTCTGTAGAGCGCACCGAGTTCGGCTGGGTTTCCTGGTGTTCGTGGCGTTTGTCCATCAGTGGTTGGATGAGTGTCACTCGCTTCCCTATTTTAACAGAATACTCTCTATCTCTTCCCCAAATTTATTTTTCTCTGAAAGTATTTTCCCATCACCCACTGATGTGAGTTAATTGCTGCCGTATACATTTCCTTATATATGCTGATTTGGCACAGAGACAGAACTAACTACATATCCAAGCTAAGCCATGATTGTGTATTTAGCTTCAGAAAAAAATCCCACCGGTAGCTTCCCTGCCGCATGTGAAACATTTTGTTCTTGAGCGTGTCTTTCTTGTGGTCCTTCCGACCACGGTATGTCCCAAAGGAAGCAGTGGCTTGGGGCTGAAGTATCCCATTGTCTTGAGAGTGGATGCTGTGGTCAGGGAGGCATATATACTGCAGGGTATTCGTGAGTGTGGACCTGTAGCCAGCCTCTGGTCCTTCAGTTCTGGTGCTTTGCTGGATCTGCCGAGATTGGGTTTTAGGATAAATGCAGTAATTGAAGTACATCTCTGATTGCCCTCCTTTCTTGATAGCCAAATAAAGCATTTTAACCCTCCCACTCTGCAGAAATTGGCCCTCCTCATCATCATCCCGGTCACAGACTGCCTCATCCTGGAATCAGCGAGCATCCTCCCTGGGGAGGGCCACAGCACCCCGATTTTGGGCCTCCACCGCACGGATTCAACGGGCAACCCCCTCACATGCGGCGCCAAGGGCCCCCTCACGTGAACCACGATGATCCCAGTCTGGTACCAAATGTTCCCTACTTTGATCTTCCTGCTGGACTGATGGCTCCGCTTGTCAAAGTAAGTGCTTGCTATGGGATCGACTAGTGGGATTAAAAGATCCAAAACCCGTTGTCGTTAATAGGGACAGTTCAACGAGGATGCGTACAATTTCAAATCCTTCCATCCCACAACCAGTTGTGTAGGGTTTAAAAGCAGGAGTAGTTGCGGGGACTAGGTAGTGAAAATGGTGACGATTTTCAAGTACTGTGCGTTAGAGAAAGCTGGTTGAACTCATGGTGTGAAAGACTAATTTATACGTGAGAATCTGACCCCTATTTGTAGGAAATGGAAATCCCCAGTGATTATCAGATGGCCAGAGAGACCTCATAGGTCTGATGGGGGCCACTGTACTAGTTCTTTGTAATCAAAATGCTCATGAGGATGTTTTACAACATCAACATTATATATACAAAGAAGGGTAGAGAACAGGAAACGTACCTGTGTCGGCATCTTCAGGGATATTTACGTTTATGTATTCTGTATTTGAGATGAACAAATAAGCCTCTTCCATCTCTTTGTGTTATTCTCATGCACTGGTTTGTGCCAGGCTTCCATCCGGCCACACTGGCACAAAGGTGGATGAGATCTGCATTTTATCTACCTGCTGACCCACTTAATACTGCAACCTGTGCAGTGCAGGCTTTTCTCAGAGAGCTCGCAAAGGCGAAAGCACAAGGAAGCATCGGGTCATCTGCAGAATCCTTACTTCCAGATCATTTTTTATCCAGTATTGAAATTGGAGGTCCCTACACAGCTGAATCTGTATATATCTCTTCGGATAGCAACCCCGTGACACGTGACACGAATGTGATTTGTTTTGTTTCCGGCAGCTTGAAGATCACGAGTATAAACCTTTAGATCCTAAAGATATACGTCTTCCCCCCCCAATGCCCCCCAGCGAGAGACTCCTGGCTGCGGTTGAGGCATTTTATAGTCCACCATCTCATGACAGGCCTAGAAACAGGTAAGAGTAGGTGTAGCCAATAAAATGGTAAGGAAAATGCTCTGAGAAGGTGTCTCAAACCACAAAGTGCCTCCCTCTATTTCGCCCGTGCCTCGGTTCTCCTAATGCTGTTGTGTTGCAACTGCACTTGCTGTTTGAGCTTATACTGAGATTTGCAAGACAATTTTGCAGACCTTACATTCTGTACAAAATCTGATGAAAATCCTTAAGGTCACCACTGAAGTGGAATTTATGCCTGTGGGTTCTGTGTGGTTGATTTGTTGCAGTGAAGGATGGGAGCAGAATGGACTGTACGAATTCTTCAGAGCTAAAATGAGAGCAAGGCGGAGGAAAGGTCAAGAGAAGAGAAACAGGTGAGAGATCCTGTGTGCTGCTTTCTGTGGTGTGCCGTTCATCTGGAAGGTGCTTGGGCTGAATGCAGAGGGAAAGCCTGTTCAGCAGCATGCTGATGGAATAAGTGAGTTTCAGTGCGCTGGAATTTCTGTCTAGTCTGCAGAAAATGGTACCGGCACAAGTTGCCCAGAGAAGCATTGGCTGCCCCATCACCGCAAGTGTCCAAGGCCAGGTTAGACGGGGCTTGGAGCAATCTGGTCTAGAGGAAGCAGTCCCTGCCCATTGGCAGAGGTTGGAACTGGATGAGCTTTAAGGTCCCTTCCAACTCAAACTGCTTTTTGATTCTGTGAAACAGTTCTTTTCGCACTCAAGCTTTCACTTTCACTGCAGAAGTTGTGCTTGTGTGTAATTTGAATTTGATCAGGAGTAGATTTGTGTTTCTGGTGCTTCTCCACGGAACCTCACTGGAGTTTCTGTGCTCATCTGTGCAGTGGGCCGTCTCGGTCTCGCAGTCGGTCTAAAAGCCGAGGTCGTTCATCTTCCCGGTCTAATTCACGATCTTCAAAATCATCTGGCTCCTACTCAAGATCACGCTCTCGCTCTTGCTCTCGATCGCGGTCCTATTCTCGTTCGCAGTCCAGGTAGGGCGCGGGGGGGCTGAACCTTGGGAACTGGGGAGCGGGAAAAACCCCAGCCCTCGAGGCCGATCCAAGGAACTGTGGGTGTTGCTCTGGTAACTTGCGTGCTCTCCCTTTCAGAAGCCGGAGCAGGTCCCGCTCCTCTCACAGCCGGTCACGATCGCGGTCACGGTCAAGGTCCAAGTCGTACTCCCCGGGAAGGCGGCGCCGTTCTCGCTCTCGCAGCCCCACTCCTCCGTAAGCTTTGGTTTGATCCCGTCTCCTTTGACCTGGGCTGTTTGAGCAGAGCACCTACAGGGGCACTGCCTCGTTACCAGGGGATAGATAATAAGCGTTTCAACAAAGAGCAGAAAAGACGATGAAAAGCAGATTTAGAAACAATTTATCTGCTGTATGTGCTTATGGAGAGAATAATGCTCTATTGTGGTGGCTTTTTATTTTAACAAAACAGCGTGCAACCGTGAAGCCTGCATATGCCTTCCTTAGGAGCGGGAGCGATTCTATGAGTGCTCCATTGGGAAGAGCACAGTGTTTGATTCCCTGTGTGCTGAGAAGCAGGCAATGTGTTTCTGGCACCTCAGTAACTGCATAATCTAAAGGCTGTAATAAAGAATAGCTTAGTAAAGTGGATGGAATTGTACTGGATGTTAATGCTTAACAGAATAGGACTGTGCTTTGTGTCAGAATAGTATCGCTGGTTCCTAATTTGTTCTTCTTTCGTTAGTTCTTCTGCTGGTTTGGGCTCCAGTTCTGGGCCTCCTATACCAGAATCGAGACTTGGAGAAGAAAATAAAGGCCATCAGATGCTAGTGAAAATGGGTAAGATGCTGTTCTAGCTAGAATCCTACACAAGCCAGAAAACAAGATTAGACACAGAAGTCTTAGATATAATTAATGCGTGCATACTCATAAGGAATTACTCCTTAGCATTCCAAGGTCAGCATAAGGATATTCAGAGATATAAGTACGTGGAGCGGTGATAGTTGCCTTCCTGGGAAAGATACAGAAGACAGGGATGTGAGTTTGGCATTGGATAGAACTGACCTACCCGAGGTATTTCATCTCCCTGCGGTGCGGTCAGGGGGGCTGACCAAACAGATTAGGCTTGCGCCGCCTTATTATTTCTTCTTCTCCTCCTAACAGTTTTTAGGGATAGTGCTGCTGTCAGCGCCTGGAATCTCTGCATATTAATGCTTGTGAAATAAATGGGACAATTGATGTGTTGTTTCAGGCTGTCTGTTCCCATCCTGCTTTATCAAACTGATGCTGTCTTTGGTGGTTTCCAAAATGTCTGTGTTTGTCTTCACAATTCCAGTAATAAACAGTGAAAGGATTGCAATGTTGTGTCCTCGCTGCAGGATGGAGTGGATCTGGTGGATTGGGAGCCAAGGAACAAGGAATCCAGGATCCAATTAAAGGAGGTGATATCCGAGACAAATGGGATCAGTACAAAGGAGTGGGAGTTGCATTGGACGACCCATACGAAAACTACCGAAGAAATAAAAGTTACTCATTTATTGCACGCATGAAGGCCAGGGATGAATGTAAGTGAACATTTCTCAGCAACTTAGAAACCTGTATGGACTTGAAAGTGCTTTTTGTAAACCCAAATCAAAATATCATTTACTCTTAATTCTTGCTAATGTAACCGATACAGTAAAACAACAGGTAAGTGGGCATGTACTCTGATTAACCCAGCAGGTTTTCTTTTTAAGGCGTTGTGTTCTAATTTCTGAAACAATAATTAATTAGCATGTTCTGTGTAAGCCACTTCACGGCTGCAATACCGAGCACCTGCATCTTTGAATGTTGCCCCACAAAAACTTGGAGCAGTCGCTAAGTTAGTGGAGGGGGAGCCATGCCACAGAAGGGACGGCTGCCACAGCGGGGAGGTCCTTGCGGTTGGAATTACGTTAGACCGCGCTTACCATTTACCCCTGCCCTGTTCAGAGTTTCTACCGTTAGTACCATGTTCTGCCAAAATCAGAACCGGTAGTAAATTCCCTGTAGGGCAGGAAGGGTTCACAAAAAGTGGAGGCGTTAATAAGAGGAGAAGACAAATTGCCCAAATGATGGATTTTTGCAGAGGGTCCGCAACGCGTTGAACATTGGCACTTGCCGACAGCTAAGAGGAAAAAACCTGGCACGCTCAATGAAATGTCACTTCTGCCTCTAGATCTGTATAATCAAATGGGTTCAAGTAAAGCCCATAAGGAAAAATTCCTTATTAACAGAACCCTCATTCCACGAAACATTTCAGACAGCTTAGGTAACTGCGGAATGTGTAAGAACTCTTTTCCCTATTGTTTCAGTGAAGCGTGAAACACAAGACCCTCCACCACCCGAATAAGACTCTGAAGAAAGATGTCTTGCATTTTCTACAAAACATTAAACTTGTAGAAATCCGGATTAAAGTCTGGAGGAAGTGACAAACGAATTATTTTTAAAACTATGGTGAAAAATGGAAAGCTATGACATGTACTTCAACACTTGTCAATCAGTGCTTAAAAAAAGCCAGTTGTCACTATGACATGTCTAGCAAGCTTAAAGATTTCCATTTATCTTGCAAAACTTT
Source organism: Platysteira castanea (assembly GCA_013397175.1). Lineage (NCBI taxonomy): Eukaryota > Metazoa > Chordata > Aves > Passeriformes > Platysteira > Platysteira castanea. The sequence continues at coordinate 509,243 of VYXC01009376.1, read as the reverse complement.
TTAATTAGTTCCCCATTTTATAGTAGAATTAAACCCTGGTCAAGCCGTTCCCGGTGGAGGATTGTGCCTCATTCATTGCTGTGGAATACAGACATTATATGATGTGGTTGTGTGTTCTCTAGTTCCATAATGTATGTTTATTTCTCTCAAAAGGTTAATTCTATTTGAAGTGGAGGGGTGCTGCCTTGGGATCAAGTCAGACTGATGCTGAGCAGTGTATCCTAATGTCTAAATGGGGAATGAAGCATCTAGTTCCAGTGCAGGTGACCTCTGAGCACTGTGCGAGCTTTTAGAACCTTCCACCCACCTCTGGGCCCCACCCAGCAGCTGCTGCAGCCACCTCTCGGGGCAGGACACAAGGGTCAGTTCTCTGGTAGCTTTCCCAGCGCTCTGAGGGATGGGCGATGCTTTGTAATGGAACACTGTCTTTGAGCTTTTTATATTTTTGTATATACCCTTTAATAAAAGTTAATTAGTTCAATAGAAGAGAATCCATTTTCTCTGCTCTACACGTTTCTATCAAGATGTTGTTCTTGGAAACTTGCTGTAACCTAAATGAAAAAAGAAACACACCTTTTGTATCTGTTTCCAGAGACCACCAGCTAGAGCTGTTAGGCCCTTACACTGCACTTCCACCCCCCAGGTCTGCGTAGCGGTTCCCTTTTCCGGTCGTTTGTTTGTATAGCAAAAACCCTCTTAAAACCATCCAGTTAATATGGTGGAATATCAGTTTGTTCTAGATCTACTGTAGTTGTGGAACTGTACCTGTCTGTGAATCGGCATACAACACCTGTATGTTACCAGCTTGTGAATGTTATTGTTTTGCCTTCCAATAAACTTTTTTTTTTAAATAAAAAGGCAGCTCAGATTTCAGAGTAATTGGTATTCTGTACCCTGACTATAAGCCTTCCTTTGTTGCAGCAGGGAAAGACTGCAACCCTCCCTGAAGGCAGCTTTGTCCATAGAAAGAATCGGGAACAATATTTTTGGTAGATATTCATGGATGTTTTATTTCTCTGACCGCATGGCAGCCAGGAGAGACACAGACCGGCCGCATGGCAGCCAGGTCAGGCACAGACAGACCACCAAAGACCCAGGAATCGTGGGACAACCACAGTTTTCAGGGCAGGGGGAACACCTATAGCCAGTAATGAACAGGATAACATCAGGGAGCCAAGAAACCCTGTGTAACCATGCTTCAACTCCTATGGCCCATCTGCCAGGGGGGCACTTCCACATTCCTTGTTTTGAATTTATCTTAATAAATACGCCCAAGCATGTGTTTGGATTTGTTGTAATCTGACAAGGCTGATTACATAGAAACGCTGTTCGGATAATGGCACTGAAAGTCAGGATATGGTAATTTTCTGCTGTGGTCATTCTTCTCGGAGGCTGTAGTACAGACTTTCACTTCTACCACGGTCAGAGATGTGATCGCAGATCTCACAATTCACAGGATCAATGTGTGCACCGTGATGACTTTTCACGGTCCCGTTAGAGAGAAGTGTTATCTTGATTTCTTTTTTGCTGACACAGTCTGGCTGAAGGTTCATGCCTATCCCTGTATTGTGTACCCAAGTAAAAAAATTCAGGTATAGAAAAGCAAATTATATATAATAATTAGCAATTTGTGACAACTAATTTATACTAGTGAAGCGGTTTGTACAAATCCTTCCAATACATAGTTAATAACCTTTTTTCTGTGCAACTTGCAAAGGTTTCTTGTTTCAGCCTTAGAGCTGTAAATATAAATGTCACTTAAAAGTTCAGTAACTGTCCAAGCAGTTACTTGTCCTGGGCCCTCCGAATTTCTTCAAGCGCTTGCTCAATGGTGAGAGGTGGGGATTTGTGATTCCTGATGTACTGCAAAAAAAAAAAAAAAAGTTAATGTATTAATGTCTTTATTATGCAGATTATTATTTAATTAATAGTAGAAAATAACTAATCTTCATGTCAAGACACCTGCACTTTTCTGTAGTACCAACAGAAAGTGACCCTTCTGTTGCAGCATCTGAATGATTCCTCCTCGTTTGAGGACAGCTAAATGCTACAGCACAAACCTTGATCTTTAAAAACATTGGCCTCCAGCAAGACTTTAGTCCTTTTTTTTAACTGTGTAAACTTATTAACTAATCGCATGCAAAGAAACCAGGTTTGCCGCAAATACCGCAAGCGTTTGGAAAGGAATATACACTCGGTCTCTGGTTCGTCATAAATACCTCTTTAGCCTCTTCCAGCGTATGGTAGTGGAACTTCTCATGCTCTAATGACTCCACGAGGGATGTGTGAAGGTGGTGAACGTTCTCGACAAACTGCTGGGTCAGCATCACGTGCTGCTTGCACATGGCATGTAAAACGAGAACCGAGGGGCTGTACGCGGTCAGGGCTGCGAGAAAGGGACAGGATATGCTACGGTAAGGCACAGCTGGCAGCGAGGGCTGAACAAACCGAGCCGGGCTTAGGTGCAGAAAATAGAGTAAAAAAGAAGAATAAACGTGGTTTTGGTACCTTCTACCGCATCCATGCTGATCGTGTGACTGGCAATTGGCACTGGATCGACGTAGCTGCTTCCAACGGGTGGGGCAAGCGCTGCAGATGAGTTTGCTGTGCATAGGATAACATCAAAATTACTGGGTGCGGAAAGTGGAAAACATTCAGTGCTACTACTTGCTGGTTCTTCAGCAGTTTCTTGCTGCTGCCCTAAAACATCTGTAGATTTTTGTCAGCCAAAAAAATGTTGACATAGTTATACAACCTCCACAGTTTCTTTACTCTTAGGCTCACAACACCATTGCAGAGGGCACCTTTTCTAACCCTAGGCAGAGTCAAAATAAACAATTTTGTACTCAATGCTTCTCTTTTCAAGCACATTCGAGTTTCTACTTTCTCCTTGAGTGTGGCAAGGAATGGTGGCTCTTAGCACTTTTTAAGTGAAGAGACGCAGGCAGGGAGCTACACCTCAGGATGTGAAAGCTCGTATCTGATCCTGTCATGGGGCCATAATGCTTTCCCAGGAGAGAAATACAATGCAGAAGAACTCTATGATGAGCAATCACTTTAGTAACACTAGAGTGTTATTATTTACGATAGTAAAGATACCAGACTATTGAATTCCATGAGAGAGTATTACTCGTGCTACTGTGAGCTCTGTCACTAACACTTGCTCGTCCAGCCACAGGTCCTGTGGGGGGTATTTTTAAGCAAAAAACATTTCTTATTATGATACTCAATCCCAATCTCTTTTGTAGACAGCAGATTTAAGTGTTGGGCTTTAGAAAATTTTTTATTTAGCACCAGTGAGGGGAAGCTGGCAGTGAAGTGAAGAACTCTATCAAGGGCTGACTCAGCTGGCATATATATAAGCGTAAAACTTGCCTGACAAGGGCACTAACTGCCGAACTCACCCTTTGCCCAGCAGTAGGTGAACGGAGGCTCTGCTGTCTGAACTGCGGTTTCTGTGACGGTCACCTGGCGCCTCCGGCTGTGCCGCTCTCGGGTGACCGACGGGGATGATGCTGAAGATCGGTGTGCTCCAGAACACGTGCAGCTCACAGCATGTCCCTCTACAGATTCCCCGTCTGTTGTAGACAGAGACCTTTCAAAGTCGTCAGAATATTCTGAATTAAGAGTTCTCTCATTCTGATTAAGATAATCCTGTTTGTGTGGAGGGAAATCTGAGGAAACTCCACTTAAGTGTTCAGAGATTTCAGCTTCAGTGACGCTTTTTTCAACATTCTCTTCAGAAGAATCACTCCCACCAGTTACCACACTGGACATTTTAAGAGCTTGGTCCTCTTCCACCAGCAATGTATCTTTTCTCACATATGTGTTTGATTCTTGAGTAAACTGGAAGTCTTTTCCCTGTAAAAGTATTGATTTTAGAACCTCCACACTCCATCAAACAAAGGCAGACTGGGAATATGTGCTAGTGGGGAATTTCTACTTACTTTCTGCTGTAATTCTGCTGCCTTAGTGGTTGTATCGGGTGCCAAATCATCAAGGCTCAGGATGTTTAGTCTGAAGTCTGCAAACAAATGACACATCGACATGAGAATTTGCATGAAAATTACCATACCCTTTCCCGTAAGTGAGAAAAGTGGGGCAAAAAAAAATCAGTACTACCTTCATGGTTTAGTACTAAAAAGTAACATCAGTCACTGATTCTTTAACTGTGTAGAAACTCCTGAAATTTCCTCCTTTGATCTGCTGACTGAAGTTCAAGAGATTTTTGCTGCCCCTCATTTACAGCTGTTCTCACTCTGACCCACTCGTACTTTGTGCCATTGATACATGAAAAGTATTCTAAATGTTCTATTTGTTTTGACATCGTAATGTCACCCAGGGCAGCACCATTAATCTGAACCCATTAAGTCAAAAGCTAAGAAAAATATAAACCTATTACACTAGAAAAAAGAAACAGATCAAGATAATTACTTTGATAAGGCCTCAGTTTATGTAAAATTTTACCAGTGAATCCTTTTGAAGTGACTATGTTTATTAAGAAAATTTATCAGGAGATTATCTGTACAATTCATACTGAGTCTACTGAGACAGTATTTTAGAAAACTTACATTCTGAGCTGCTGCTGGTTGGCTCTTCTGCATCAGCTCCTTTTGAGAATAATTCATCTAATGACTTTATTTCACTTCTGTCACTTTCAAGGGATTCTTGGCTTTGCTCGGTGTAGCCTGCTTTAGGCGGAGCAATCTTGACAGTGTTGTCTTTCATGGAAGACGACAGGAATCGAGATTTCATGGTATGTCCTGACAGGTTTCTGCTGGCGGGTGAAGGTGCTGGTGAATTAATTTTACCAGACACACTTTTCTCTGAGTCTTTGTTGTGAAAAGAAGATGCTTTAGATAACTCTGGCGGTGAAACTTCCTTACGAGGTGGAAAAGGCCTTCCTGATGTAACTGAAGTCTTGCTCTTTTTGAAGAACATGAAAAAGATTTATGTGTCACTTCACTGTTTCGTGTAGATTGCTAAAGGGACAACAAATCATTGTGGGTAAAATAAAGTAATTTTAAGATGTCAAGATGTGAAGCTGAATCCTATCATGAGCAAGACACAAATGTAAATTTAAAATTTGGTTGCCGGTGTTATCTAAACAAAAAGTGACCAACCAATTAAAACAATTATATAAAAGCATTCATAAAAATACACAATCCAGCAAAGTTTATATTTACTTTTCCACCCCACTGAGCATCACTTACCAGAACCTTCTGATCCCCATTTCCACTGGAAAACCCCAAAGAGCTCTCCATCAATTCTCTCATTTCCTCTTCATCACTATTCAAATCAAGCTGTTGTTTAACTGTAACATTCTTCTGAGGGCTTTGGATGCTTTCTTCTTCCTCAGAACAGGCATCCCTGTGGATCCCATTCCCCCTGGTAGTGCCATAATTCTTCCGGTACTTCTTTCCCCTGGCACCATGTTCATGCCCAGAGGCAGACGAGGTGCACTCCTCAGCCAAAGGCTTCAGGCCCGAGTCAGTGTTCTGCAATTCTGGGTGCTTTTTTTGACTCATTATCTTGCTTTCTAGTTGTGCCACTTTACTCAGAACTGAGCTTAACCGCGTGTGGGAGATGCTGCCCAGCGTGCTCTGGGCTACGTGGCTGTTTCCTGCCCACGCGGTGCTTCCTGGCATCTGGCACCGCTGGAACCCACGGGCGTTTCCATCGCACACCTTCAGGAACCTGCCACGGTGGGACGAAATTCTCCCAGCGTTCTCCAGCTCTGTGTCCACTGCCATGAGGTCGCCACGGGTGCTGGTCCTGCGGGGTACATGGCTATGGCCCTGCCGAAAATCACAGAGTCAATGACGTTGGAAAAGACCTCTGACATCATCGAGTCCAACCTGTGACTGATCCCCACCTTGCTAACCAAACCAAAAAAGCACTGAGTGCCACATCCAGTTATCAAGTCTTTCCTTAAACATCTCCAGGGATGGTGACTCCGCGAGCAGCCCCCCTCCATTGTCTGACCAGCCTTTCTGTGAAGAAATTCTTTCCAATGTCCAACCTAAACCTCTCCTGGCACAGCTTAAGACTGTCCTCTCGCCCTGCCGCTGGTTCCCTGGGAGCAGAGCTGGCCGCTACCTGGCTGCACCCTTCTGTCAGGGAGCTGTAGGAAGGGGGTTGTACAGATCCCTCCCCACACAGGACGCAAACACCGGCCCGGGCCGCCGCTGCCTAGATACAGACTGAGATAGATAGGGCACCAGTGCCTCACCTGCCCTTTGCCGGCGGGTGCCCGAGAGATGGCGGCCATCCGGGACGTGTCGAGACGGAGATAAACGGGGCAGGACGGACGGGACTGGTCAGGGTCGGAGAGCACGGCGTCGGTTCCGCCCAGCCCGAGGCGGCGGAGGCTCGTCTGCACCCGGGCCAGAGCGGGCGGTGGGTGGTCGTGTCCCGGAATACGGGACTCCCCAATATCCCGCCCATTCATTGGCTCCGCGCACAGGGCTTCAGCGCTGCCAGCCAATCCCAAGCAGGTTTACGGCCGCCGGCACCGGATGCCCCGACTACAAGCCCCAGTATGCACCGGGATCAAGAAACCAGGATTTGTACGAACCCCGTGATTTGCAAATTATTGGAGCGAGTTGGGAATTAATCCAGTTGTTCAGCAGGATTTGTGTTAAGACCCTCACTGAAACAACATATTGTAGGCTATTGCCTGCCTTTGGTATTTGTGTGTCATTCCCAATGACTTGGTGAAACTTGTACTTCGCGTGTCACAGTGAAATTCGGCATTAGGCATCTAACATCATTATACAGTTGTAATACAATTATTTAGCCATTGAGCTTATGCCGTGGATAATTTTTATTTTCCCTAGTTTTTTTTCTTCTGGGTTAGTTTTCTAGTACTTTCTAGTGTTACCATTCTGCTGCAAGGCAGTTCTTAAGATTCAGGTTTAAGGTTCTTAAAAACCTTCCACTGCTTTCTTTAAAACCCTGGCTGACAGGTATACACAGCTATATACTCTGATTACATATTTTTATTATAATGCCAGATCAGACTTACGAAATAAAAATTGATGACAAAATGCATCTGGCAACGCAGAAGATGGTTTAAATTGTTTACCACTGAGGAAAATTAATGATCAAAGAAACCCATGGACGGGGATGACTGAATCCGAATTTATGATCCAAATGACATCAAACTTGAGGTATTTTGCTCTCCTTATTCTGTGTTAGGGGGTTATTCGATTTCTGTTTAATATAGTTGAACAGTGCACTGGTTTTGCTGCCTTGATTTTTTTCTAACACGATGGGGTAAATGAATTGGAAACAATGAATGATGTGCCTATTTTTCTGTCTGACCTGTCTTGTACCTCAATCTTGTAACTTTTTCAGTAATTTCCTTCAAACCCTTCTCAAGTCCTACTGCTCTTCTGCGTTTCCTTCCTTCCCAAAGAACTAATGCTATACATTTATAAAAAATTGAAGGCAGACTTCAGAGCCCAGGGCTCTGCATTTACCTCTGGACACTGGCTGAGAGGATTTTGTGCGGGGAGAAGAAAGGGAGAGGGAGGATCCCTGGATGTCCCGACTTCAGCTGTGCTACTTTGTGGACCGACGGAGGTCGAATTTTCCTGCTTCTGCTTGTCCAAGAGCTGTAAAACAATTCCAACGACGCCCTGGGGTGAAGAACTTTCAAAGCTCTGAAGTACGACAGTTGCCCTGCACCTTTTTTTCCTAAACGAACTCTTGTTGATTTAGCTTATATGTGGTCACAGTGATGCAGCCTCGGTCAGGCTGCTGCTCAGGATTTATACTTTGCAGTCAGGGGTTTGTTAACTTCGGTGTATTTGATGCCGAAAATTTGATCCTAGACCAGAAGAAGCTTCATTGGGGTTGAAGGACCTTCACTGAATGAAGGCTGCTTTGACAGGGTTTAGAGCTACGAAGTCGATCAAGGACCGGAGCGTCTCTCTGCCGAGGAAAGACTGAAGGAGCTGGGTCTGTTCAGCCTCGACAGAAGACGCTGAGAGAGGACCTCACCCCTATCTGTCAGTGTCTGCACGGACGGGTCAGAGCATGGACCGGGGTCTGCTCCGGGGCGCAGCAATGGGACAAGAGGTAGCAGGCAGAAACTGATGCTCAAGAAGTTCCACCTGAATATGAGGAAGAACTTCTTTACTGTGCAGTGACCGAGCACTGGAACAGATCGCAATCCCTCACCGGAGATATTCCAGAACCTTGTGGACACAATCCAGTGCCACGTGCTCTGGGATGGCACTGCTGGAGCAGAGACGTGGGACCAGATGGCACTGTGGTCCATTCAAATCTCGCTCGTTTTGGGATTATNCCGACCCAGCGGGAGGAAGATGGCGGCGCTCATCCCCCTCAGCCAGCAGGTACCGGGCTCCGTGGGGACGCGCGGCCCTCTGCACCGGCGACGGTGCGGACGCGGGGAGCGGCAGCGGGGCTNGGACGTGGCACTCAGTACTCTGATCTGGTTGACAAGATGGTACTGATCGGTCAAAGGTTGGACTCAATGATTCAAGAGGTCTTTGCCGTTCTAAATGATTCAGTGACTCTGTGGAGCGCTGCGGGCAGCGGGCACCGCCGTCGAGGAGCGCCTGCCGGGCCCCGATTAAGCCGCGGCCACCCGCCAGCGGTTGCCGGGCGCCTCCTCAGANTGCCCCGGGGCCGGGCCGGGCGCTGCTGCGGGGCCACAAGCTGCGCCGGCGCCCTCCCCTCACGGAGGGCCTGGAGCTGCGTCCCTGGGGAGGGGCTGAGGGTCTCCTGGCGCTTCCCCGCCCCGAGCCGCCGGGATTACCACGGGCCGAGGGTTTGAAGGCAAGGGCTGGGGCTCCGCACGTCGCCCCGTTTTCCTCTTCGTACCGGAGGGGCTTGATGCCGCCTGGAACTGCTGGACTGTTGTGACAGGGTGTCGTTACTGTGTGTGGTGTTTAGGACGTGCGTGAGGAGCGCGGCCGTAGCGCGGGGACACCGGGAAGGGGCTGAGGGATGAGCGGGAGGTGTTCGCCTATCAGAAGAAAGATGAGCTTCTGCCGGGCAAGGGACAGGGCACATATCCCTGACCCGTGCGAGAGGCTGTTTCCAGCTCTGGTTGAATGCTTGGGATCCCTGGGTTGATTTCTGTTGTTACAAATTTTTTGATTGATTTCTCACCCAAATAATTCAAGCCTAAGCAGTGTGATCGCTGTTTATTCTTTTCCATAACCCTGTGAAGAGAATCAGTTTACTTATTTGCTTTAAAGCAAAAGAAAAGCAACACCATCCCACTACCCTCAATGCCTCGAAATTAAAACTATTTTCTACACTGTGCCTAGGCCAGTCAGGAATTCAGAATGACTCCTGTTAGTAGTTCAGATTATTTAAATATGTCGATTTCCTTTTAATAATGATGTTTGAGTTGCGGTACTCTAAAAAATTATCTCTCAGTGGAGTTACATGGTGCTTGGATAACGTAACTTGCTGTGTGTCTGCTGTTTAGCTTCTGAACAGTGGAAGTCCTGATTAACATTGGTTTGATTAAGTAGACATATTCGGAAACATCTGAAAACATCCGTGTGCACGCAAACTGTTACCAAAAATTTTCAAGTGACTAATGTGGTGCAAAATATGTAAGTCGAATAAACTCTGGATGTGAAAGAGTTTGTAGCTGTGAAATTTCTATAGTGCATTGTTAAAAATCAAATACTTATCAAATATTTATTCTAGAAATGCAGTTTCTCTGTTGTTTAAATTCTCATTGAAATTTGAGAGACTGGAATCAGTGGTATTCCTTTTGACAGAAAATGTTATGTTTAGGGGATAAGGGACCACATTCTGTAAACATACCAGTTATTGTTATAGTATTTTCCAACTAATTCAGTGGAAGCATTGTAGTTTAAAACTTGTTACCCTATATTGAACTGTCAAGAGTAATCTAGCTGTAATCAGGGCAGTAAACAGAATTTCTCTTAAAGTAATAAACTTCCTCTTTTAATAGCCTCAGTTTTGTGATTACTAATGAGTTGTGTACTTAGAGTAAATGCTAGAAATGGAATTAGACAGAATAGGAGAGGGTACCTGTGCTATAATGTTGAGGCATGTCCACTCAGAAAGATATAAAATAAAAATATTGATACCAACATATTAAGAGCTATGAACAGTATGGGTAATTCAAAGAGCTTAAAATGTTTGATCGTATTCTATCATTAATCATTTATGATAATAATCATTTTAGGAAGAAGTTCTTTCCTGTGAGGGTGGTGAGGCCCTGGCACAGGTTGCCCAGAGCAGCTGTGGCTGCCCCATCCCTGCAAGTGTCCAAGGCCAGGTTGGATGGTGCTGGGAGCCGCCGGGTCTAGTGGAGGGTGTCCCTGCCTGTGGCAGGGGGTGGAACTGGGTGATCTTTAAGGTCCCTTCCAACACAAAACCTTCTGGGATTCTGTGATTCTATGTATTTAACATTTGCCTTTGTTTCACCCGGCTATGCGTAAACCTAGTTGAAGAGCAAGCCTGTAAAGTCAGTTCTTGGAGTTAAATTTGGTTTCAGTTGTTTATCTTCGATAACTATTTTCCTACGTTGGATGTGGTCTTTCCACTATGCAAAGCCTGTTCATCGTACAGCTTCAGGAGGTTCTGGGGAGTTATGTTAGAGGTATTGGGACAGTGCAGATCCTTTTGCAGCTCGATCTTCTAAGACAACTCTGGATACTTGACAGGTAGTACAAGGGCAAGGGTAATAATTTTGCGGTAGCAGCAACCTTCTTTTGGCTCTCGTCTTTGTGAACACTTTTTTTTTTGTCTTTTACACTCGCTATTTTCAGCTATCCCGTGGTATGGCTAGCAGGGCTGGAAGGAGGTTTTTAAAGAGAAGGGACACCGAGGAAAATAATGAATGTGATCCAGAGCTCTTTGTGACCCCGAGATGACCTCAGGAGAGAGAACTGGACATATTAATTGTTCTGGTGGCAGGAGCTTACTCCCGCCTTTTTCCCACACCTGCAGTAAGGGACTCGGAGCAGTATCCACGTGTGCGCACTGTGTGCCACAAACACGGTGTACGGATCTGCTGTGAGTGTGCAGGCGCAAGACTTGAACTTAGAAACAGAAAATCAACTTGGAGATTAAACAGCAAGGCACTAGGGCTCCGAAGGGTCTGTTTGGGAGGTGGTCTAAAACACTGGTTAAGGGTGATGTTTTGGGGAGTATAGAGCAGGCATAGGAACCATGATGTGCGTAAACTGTTAGTCAGACTGAACCTCTCTAACAGGTTATGCTTTGACATCATCAGCTGTGAGCTCTTCAAAATTTTTGCCTCTGCCAGTGTTGACAGTCTTGGGTAGGTCCTTCATCAGCAGATGTCACCAACTTACATAATCCTCTTGAATGATAGTGATGCCATCACATGTGGTAATGGGTAGATAGAGAGCTGTGCTATTTTTGTCACTTGAACCCATTTTGTCTGGTCTGCTTCATCACAGAGGTGCAGTAATTTAGGTAAATTGGTCAGAGAGACTGAATCTTTGTAAAATTCTGCAAGTAGAGAACTGACCCTGAAGTGCTTTCCAGCAGCACTTGGGTGAATAATTTGCTGTAGAAGAAACTTCACAGCATTGAAGCACATCACCCTGGCTTCCTGCCGCCTCTGCCAGGTAAGTCAGCTCCACATCATGGCTGACAATATCAAATGAGGGTAATAGGAATGTCTGGTGATGGGATGAGATCATTGGGTCCTGCTGCTGGAGCGGTTTGCTCGTATCTCGGTACGAATCCAGTCTCTGTGTGCTCTAGGTCACTCACTGCATCAGGTGCACATTAGAGGAGCTTGTAGTTCGTGGTTGACTGTCTTGTCTGAGCTTTCATAAACCTCAGATAAACAAGAGGTGCATAGTTTGGTGATAGTTGGCTGAAAACATGGTGGGTTTTATTCAGAGTGGAACAGACTATTTCCTACTTCCACCTTTTCTCTGAATGATGTGTTTCCTGGTTGGACAGGAACACAATGCTTATATGTGCTGATCATTTACATGCCAGCAAAAAGAATAGTCAGATTTATGAGTTATGGTTGCAGCATTCTTCGGAAATCCTGTCCACCGTCAGGAAGAGCGAGAGCTTTCAAAAGTTGCTGATGTTGGAAAATGCAGCGGCTTATTTTGTTGTTGGATATTTTGGTGAAGTACATTTAAGATGCTTAGGAAACTGTTCTGAAAATGCAGGATTTTCCTATTCAAATACAGCTGTGATCTTCAGAGAGTCAGTGTTTCCTTATGCTCGGTTCAGAGAATTTAGTTATTATGGATAGCTCCTTCAATGAAGATTTGGCATGTTTATTGTAAGCTCACTAGAAGGTTCTCTTGGCATAAAATACGATTTTCATGTTCTTGATTGGTCTTTTCTTTCATCATGTTCCTACCTTCCTTCCTCTCAGAGTAGGCAGAACGTGGATATCTATGACGATGACAAGGAAGAAGGTGACATTTGGGAGGGGACTTAGTAGTGATGGGACTTAGTGTGAAATACTCCTTTTCAGGTGTCTGATTGCTGTCCTGGAGGTGGAGAGTAGTTTTCCCAAGCAGGTTTCATGACATCTCTGCATCTCGCTCATTGACCTCTTTACTGGGTTGTTTTGTTGCTTTCTTTTTAAGGCCTCTGAGTGGTCTAAGGACTGACCTGTTTTCGACTGGATTGGTTTTGCTGTTGTCTTTGAGGCTGAGGAGAACAGTGTGGAGGAATAAACTGCACAGGGCCAGAGCTCATGTGGCAATTGTAGGAGGCGAGTGAGAAGATGGGTTTTGGGGCTGCGGCATCTTTTGGCATTCCAGTTCCCATCTGCTTGGAACGTCAGCAAGAGGGACCGGGATCTGCTTGTTTAGTACACTGAAAAGGCAGGGCTTCCCTTGGGTCTGCAGCTTTTGTGTAATGCAGTGATTACACTAAGCTGAAATCCTCCAACAGTGTTGTCAGGAAATTGTGAGAGTTGTTAATTTGCCATTCTTTTTTTTTTGTTGTTTTGGGGTGGTTTTTTTTGTTTTTTGTTTTTTTGGTTTAGTCTGTTTCAGTTTAAGATCCTAGTCCTGAAAATGTGTTAACACAGGCACAGGGCTGTGTGTGTGTGTGTATAATTGTCTGCTGAAAATACTCTGTAAGGATGTAGACAGTGTGGGGGGTAGTCAGGTCAGCATTGTGTTGAAAGCTGCGCTTTTGGTTATCAGTGGTTCTCATACTGAGACCTGAAATACTTGGGCAAATAATTCAAAGCTGTTCTTCAAAACCTTATTACTATGTAGTGTCATTCAGTAAAAGTGTGAGGAGAGGTAGAAATCCTGATGAATGAGAAGTTCTAAGAGGTGACAATAGCCTGTGGTCTTGGTGGATCACTGTTAACCATGCTTAAATTTCAAGTGTCCAGTTTGTAACACAGCAAATTAACGCACTATTTTAGGTTTTTGGTAGAAGTAATACACAAAGTGCTATACGTTTCTTTTCCTGTCAATTCTGATTGTTGTTTATTCCGTTTTCTTACTTGTGTTTCAGTTTTCTACTGGGAATCCAATATATGAAACTTACTACAAACAGGTACGTTCTTAAAAAAAAGTAAAAATAAAGTGCAGTTTCTTCTTCCCCAAGATTTCCTTCCCTTTCTTATTCCCCATTCCAGTGCTAAACCTGTGTGAATTCTGAGTGGTGGTGCAGTTTGTATAGCTCCTTTTGACCTAGAGGCGAGAGACATTGTGTTTCTTAAATCTGCTTTCACAACTGTCATGTTTCAATTAAATGTTAATTTTTCTCCTTCAGGTAGATCCAACATACACAGGGAGAGTTGGGGCAAGTGAAGCTGCACTGTTTCTTAAAAAATCTGGTCTCTCTGATATCATCCTTGGAAAAGTAAGTTGAAGGAATTGGATAATGCAGTAATTGTCTGTACACCTTGCTAAGTGAAAGGCAAAATTTAAGAAGAAAAATTGTCTTTTGTGTAACATTTCTGTTGTTAACTCAGCCATTCAATAACATTGTATGTCATAACTTGAGAGCTGAATGAAAGCTTTAAGAAGACATACAGTAAGAACTGTTGAGCTGAGTTAAGTTTTATTTGAAATTCACAATGGCTTTTATTTTGTGTCTCCACAGATATGGGATTTGGCTGACCCAGAGGGTAAAGGATACTTAGATAAACAGGTAAATGAAATGTTCATGTAGACTTCCTATATTACCTTTCCTAGATTAGCCTCGTTTTGATCAAACCACTGCACCCGGGTACTGCTAGTAGTAATCTTTACCTTTTCTGGGTTGAGTTCTTGTTTACAAGATGAGTTTTTTCCCCAGCACTGCTCATACCCAAGTGTATTACTCAGCAAGGCTGCAGGAGAAGTTTGATTCTAATTTTCTGTATCTCTTTTGTTTTGTAAATAATCAGTTTGTGTGCTATGCAGATATGCAGTCATTGAAATGCAAAGTATGATTTTATTTTAGAAGACTTTTCTGCATGAAAAGATCTAGCATTTTTACTAAAAATGGCTTGGAATATCAAATAGCAAGTTACTTGTAGATACAGATAAACTCTTTCAAAACTTTACTAATTTTTACGAAAAATTGTTGAATTGTTGAAGAGAGTTCTTCATAAGAACTAACTTCCAATTTTCTACTCTTTGTTTCCTGTTACTGTAAGATTTTTCCTGACTCCTCTTTAAAAGCAAAGGAGTACTTGTCATTATGGGGCTGTACATCTGGTGTTTTTTTTTATACTGAGTTGCACGTGTACGGTGTTAGTGAAAATTGTAAGTGGGTTATTTTTTGTGATTTAACCTGGTTTTTAATAGACAACACAATTGTTTGTAGGGTTTCTACGTTGCGTTGCGCCTTGTAGCGTGTGCGCAGAATGGCCATGATGTAAACCTGAGCAGTCTGAATTTGACTGTGCCACCTCCTAAATTTGTAAGTAATACCCACTTAAATGCCGGTGTGTGTTATATGGGAACTAAGGCTTCAGTTTGAACATTGGAATAATCTTCTATTGCATAAATGTCATGGTTCTGGGGCTTCAGGCTGCTGTCAAACAGTTCCTTAGGACACAGCAGCCAGGGCTGCCACAGTCTTGTCATCCCAAGTGACAGGAAACCGGCCCCTTCCTGGACTGCAAAACTAATGCGAGTTTAAGTCTGGTCAGCTTGGTCAGGAAGCTGATGTGGCTAAACTCTGAATTCATGAAAAAAAAAGGAAAGAAAAAGATTATTTTGGGGCTGGGTCAACAGGAGTGGTAGTAAAAGTCACGGCGGCAGTTTTGCCTGCAGTAGCTGCCGCAGAACCTCTTTGGCTTGTACTCGTTCTGTGTTTGGGTACCGAATGCACCTACTGAATGTCCTCTACTGAGTACTGTAATGCTGTAAAATGAGTCACTTTTATTTAGGTACATGTGCAGCCTATTTTCCTCAGTGTGGTTAAGCTTCATGTCTATAACCATCTCTAACTTAATGCAATTAGTAAGTATTAGAGACAGAAGTGTGTGTATTTATATATTTATACATATATAAATGTATATCTATAAAAATAAAAAAAATTTCTAATTTTTAGCATGACACTAGCAGTCCTTTGCTGATCACACCACCCTCAACAGAGACTCACTGGGCTGTTAGGGTAAGTGTAAAAGACAACGCATTCCGTCCATTTTTTAGAAGTAAATATTTTTCTTGTGTGTAATTTTCCCAGTGAGACAATTTTGTATCAAATCATATTTCCCATTTCAGAAGTTGTCCCTTTCTGTGAAAACTTGTGCACAATAGAGAACACGCAAGTGTAGTTTTACACGTGCAATGAGTATTAAACAGCCCTTTGACAACCACTGGTGTGATGTTTTTAAGACGATGAATTTTAATCTTCTGCCTGGATTTCCTCCAGAATCCTACAATTAGGCATTTTGTTTGTATAAAGGAACCCCACTGGGAACAGCAAAGTGTTTCACCACATCCAGTCTGGAGTATTAATTTAAAGCTTGAGTTCCTATGTTCTAATTAGTATTCAATATATATCATTTGGAAATGATATATATATTCAATACAAGCAATATATATCATTTGGAAAAAATAACTTTTGGTGCATATATGGGGATATTTATATTTAATTTTCAAATGCAAACATTTCCAAAAGGTAGAAATTTAATAAAACTTGTAGTTACGTGTACTTTAAAGTGGGAAGAATAAGTTAGTTCTACAGAGGTTGTCAGAGTTTCTTTAAAACAGAAGCACACTTTGTCTGCTGCATGATAAAATCTCTCAGCTATCATAACCTTAGATTTAGGTGCTTAATTTCAAAGCTTTCTCTATGGGTTTACATTTAAATACAGCACAATGGCACTTGCAAGAAAGTGCGGAAATGTAGGATGAATACATTACTGACCAGTCTTAATTTCTTGCAAGATCTCATTTTCAGTACTCACACAGACACACTTTTTTACTTATTCAGACTATTTCTTATCAACTAGGTGGAAGAAAAAGCAAAGTTTGATGGTATTTTTGAAAGCCTTTTGCCAGTAAATGGTTTACTTTCAGGAGACAAAGTAAAACCAGTACTGATGAATTCAAAGCTACCTCTTGATATCCTTGGAAGGGTAAGTAAGCTGTTTAAACTTAGCTAGTCTCTGTTTAGCTTCTCATAGTTGCAATGTTAAAAATGTAATTTATCAACATAGATTGGGTTTTGGCTGAGATTTTGCGTTGTGTGCATGCTATAAAGCGGGAACATTAAGACTGAAGTCTTCCACTTAGAAATAAGAATAATAGTAGTAATTTCGGCCCTAGAGTAGATAGGCTTCATTATCTCTTTTCATTTAAGAGCTGGAAATTTGATTTTGGTTGCTTAAAAACGAGAAAAAGCTTTCCTAAACTGTAACAGCTGTTACAACATTAGATTCCACTGTTTAGTCATTTTTACAAGTATGAGTTATTAGACATACCATTAAATCCATCCCCTGTTTGTACAGGAGAATACCTTAAAACACCCTCCTTTATTGTAGCCCTCAAATTGTCATTTTTTCTTTCATGTGTATTTATAAATACTTCCAAAGTCTGAGTTTAGTGCATCCATTGCATATTTGCAAGGGAAGCAGATCTTAAAGTATTTGTCTGCCTCCATTAAAAGCACATTCTTTAATGCTTTGCATACTGATATTTCTGAGAATGAGTACATTCTGTCTGAGAGCTGCATCTCCGTTACATATTTTTATCTATTCAGGAAAAACTGCCTCTTGCTCTGTATTATCTGCAAAATCTAAGTATGATTTGTTTTAATTCTGTACTTGAGTATTATGAAGTCTTTGAAAGGCTTGTTATCTTGTTATTGTCACAGTGGAAATTCAGGAAGGTTTTACCGCTTCCCGAAAAGTTTGTGGATGAGATAAGGGACTGAGGAAATGGGCAAAGGACTAATCAAGGAGCTTAAATTTTTCAAGGGTCCGGTGATAAAGCAGAGTTCTCACAACTGAGCCTCAGGTTTTGGCTTTTTGTGCACTCTTCTGTCTCCAAGTCATATTGATGATTGAACAGTGCTATGTTGGAGTTCACAAAGTTTTGTATCTCTCTAAATCTTCCGCAAGTTTCGCTGACTGTACCTGACCTAATAATGAACTAAAGTTGATAAATGCTTAAATTCTCTCCCACAGTAAATTCGGGGGACCAGAGGGAGCTGCACATAGTCTTAGTTTTTAGGAGAAAACCCTAATCATCTAGGAATGGAATAGGAATTAGGAATGTATTGACTTTTCTGTTGAACTTATGAGGAATTTGAATGATCTGCTAGCCCACACCCTCTGGGCAGTTTTGAAAGCCACCTCTGCTTTCAGTCAGCTTGATGACTCCATAGAAAGATGGAAAACCTGCCTGTGTTGCAGACAGAATTTGTTAGAGCCAGTGTTGCTTCATGTCGCCGAAAAACTCTAATCCAGTCTGTTTCATCAGAGAATGTTTAGCTAGGTAATATAACTAATATGATCTTCACCAAAATCTGTAAGAAGTCTCTAGAGGGCATGTTAATATGATGAATACATAATATGTAACTTGCTCTGAAATCATTTTTTAATCTTAATTGCTGTAGGTCTGGGATCTCAGTGATATTGATAAAGATGGTCACCTGGACAAGGATGAATTTGCTGTGGTAGGTTGTTTTAAATTCTCAGTTCACAGCCTAGTCTGTCTGTCGAAGTAAATAGCTCATTTTTTTCTCAAGAGCTTTACAGCTTTCTGTGCTACAGTCGATTATTCTAATCTAAATTGTTCACATGGAGCTGTTAAATGACCTTCCTCGAATCCATCTACTGACTCTTGCCTGTGTCAAGATTAAATTTGTTGGAATTACATTCAAAATTATTTGCTTTGGTTTACATCTCTAATCTTACTGTCCTCGTTTTACTAATATGTAAATGACTTGCACGGGAAGATCTTGTTGCTTTTTGTAATAATTGTGAATGTTATCTGACCTTTTTGCCTTTGCAGGCAATGCATTTGGTTTATAGAGCTCTTGAGAAAGAGTCAGTTCCTTCACAATTGCCCCCTTCTCTCATACCACCTTCTAAAAGAAAGAAGACACCTGTCTTTCCTGGTGCAGTTCCTGTTCTCCCTGCAAGTCCGCCACCAAAAGACAGCCTCCGTTCCACACCATCCCATGGCAGTGTCAACAGCCTGAACAGCACAGGGAGTTTGTCTCCCAAGCACAGCATCAAACAAGCGCAGGTATGCGTCTTTCTTTCTTATTTTTGTAGTTTTGTCTATTTGTAAGCTGTAGGAAAAATAAACCTACTTTTTGATTTCTGCCTCATGTGAGCACTTGTGTTTGGGTGATTTGGGTGGAGAGGGTGAAATGATAGTGGTAAGACTCAGAAGAACGGAAGAACGACAGGTGAGTTTTAATCAGTGACCACGAGGTAGCAAATCTTAGGGGGAATCTTCACTTTCACGTAGAAAGTGAAACCGTAGGCTTTATTTGTGTGTCTGCTTTAATACCAAAAAAATCATTAATCTACTTCTAAATCTCCTGTTATGAGCATGAGGACTTTATATGCCTAGTTGGGTCTGTATTTCCAAAGAATTAATGCTTTTCAACTGATGAATAGCTGTTTATTGATGTTTTTATTCAGACAAAAAGTGTGAAATTAAAACATGCAGTGAAAATACTTACTTACCAGTCAGACTGGAGTATGCAAGATGTTCAGCACATCCAGCTCTGGATGGTGTCGGATATACTCAGCATGTTCATAAAGACCGTTTCTCTTCTTTTGAAATACCCAATTTTGTTTTGCAGCCAGCTGTGAATTGGGTGGTACCAATGTCTGAAAAAGTGCGATACGATGAAATTTTCTTAAAAACAGATATGGACATGGATGGGTTTGTGAGTGGCCAAGAAGTAAAGGACATTTTTATGCATTCAGGTCTGTCTCAGAATCTCCTAGCACATATATGGTAAGAAATCCCTACTAGCTGTGTTTTTGTAACTTGCTGATCTGGGAACTCAGATTTAGAATGTTATCCTAACATGAAAAAAACCCAGAAACAAACAAAAAACTCCAACCTCTTTTACTTGTCCACGTGCTGCAGTATGTGGGGCATGTGGAAAACTAAGGAAGAAATAAATGCTCCCTTTGCTTTTCTGGGAGTGGGGGGGCCGTAGGACAGTGTGTGAATTGTGATTGTCTTTTGAAGTTCTAGCGCTCTAAATATTTTCTCAGAGTAACACTACTCTATTCAGTCAAATATGTGTAATAAAATACTGCACTGTTTATGGAACTCTAACTAGAGTAAGTAAGCTCTGATGAGGATGAACCGAAAGGAAATGATATGTATATGTGTATTTCAGGCTTTTTGGTAGAGCAGAAAAAAGATTTTCTTGTTTGTAAGTATGATCTGCTTTTTATCAGGGCTTTGGCAGACACGAGACAGATGGGAAAGCTCAGCAAAGACCAGTTTGCACTCGCCATGTATCTCATTCAGCAGAAGGTCAGCAAAGGGATTGATCCTCCACAAGTGTTATCTCCAGATATGATCCCTCCCACAGAGAGGAACACGCCCATCCAGGTAAGTCAGTGAATTGTCGTAGATAATGCTGAACTTACGTGCTTTAAAAGTGATGGTCTTTGAGTATGCATTTTGTATGGTTTTTTTTTTAGTATTATGATAAAGAATTGCCAGTATTTTTTCTTAGCTCTGCTTACAAAATTCTTTTAACATTTGAAAATATAGCTAAATTTTTAACAACCGAGACAGTAAGTAAAGAAAAATCTAGTAAAATATTCCATAAATCAAGGAGTAATAATGCTGAAAAAAATCTAGCATAAAAAAATAATCCTTTGTCATAGAGAAGGTTGAGTCAGGGAACTTGTAACAGCAAATACTAAAAGCTGGTTGAGCAGCCTGTCCCTGACTGTGATCAGCACCAAATTCCTCCCATGAAAACGTAACATTTTTTAATGGCTAAATGAGGAGTGATGACTTCCTAGTTTCTGGGACTCATCCTTTGTAGGACATGCCAGTTCACATTCCTGTATCCATCACTGCTAATACCACTTTACTGGAGCATCTGATCTTTTGCTGACCCTGCTGTGTTCCTTTCCCTGATAGAACATCAGTGCATTTCTGAAACTGAAATGAAGAAATACTTCTGTCATGTCAATACAGGCGTCTTTTCTATAAACTATATTGTATTTTTCTTTACTTTTTTTTTTGCTTTTCTTAACCAGAAACCTTTGGAACTCTAAATATATTTTAATTTTTGCTGTTGCTATGGTCCTCCTAAGGTTTTTCCTATATCCTTTTCCTATAGACTCTATCAGGTTACTTGACCCCTGTAGGAACTGAGATCTCAGCACTAACAGAAGTGCGGCGTGTGAGTAATTGCAGTGTCAAAAGGAATGCACATTTCTAATGTATGCTTTTTGTAACTTCAAAGAAGTTTTTATTTCTACACCTTTGCCTGTCTCTGCTCTCGAGTTCTGTGCCACTTGCTCTTGGCATGGTGATAATGTCACAGCAATGTGAAGTGCCCGGCACTGCCTGCCAACCTGGTGATGTTCCTTCCTTCAACAACTGGGGATGTATTGGTCTGGCAGGAAGTTCCTGGGACAGGCAGCTCAGTGCTGTTGAAGTTACTCCTGGCCTAGTTCTCTCCATCTGTGAGCAGTAAATGCATCTTGGTGTGAGAGCTTTAAGCTTCCTCCTATTTTCAGTGAATTGCAATTTTTTTTCCATGTAGTATGTATTTAGCTGAGCATAAGATTAAAAAAACCTGTATGCTACTGTGAGCTTAGTTAAGTGACTCTTATCCTAACCGCTGCAGCAGCTCCATTTAACTTATTTCGTAGTCATGTTGGGTGACATCTGGCTGTGATCCTGTCCCGCATTCAGTGCAGGTCTCCCAGCAAATCTGTATCTGGCCTGAGAGTATAAAAGTGATTTTTGATTTGCTACCTTGAAGAATTAGTCTGTATTGTTCTTGTTATTTGTGATTATTAAATGGCATATTACCAAGAAAATGATCCCCCGAAAGTGAGGACTTAATTGAACTATTTAAATTGTATATTCAGCTATTGTTTCTACAAAAATGTCACATCTCACTGTGCTGGTCTTGGCTTGTTGGTTGGGTTCTTGTTTGTTTTTTAATATTTAATATAGCCAAGCTTTCTGTGGTTATAACAGCAGTCTCAAAGTGAGTGAAGCAAGCAAACTCTGCATTCTTCTTCTTAAAATGCTGTATAAAAGTTAGGTCTCCTGATTTGTCATACTAGCAGTGAGTTCAGTGCTGCAGTTTTTGCTCAGTTGCGGTGGGTTTTTTTTCGAAGAGCAATCCTTTTTAGAATAACAACCGATTTTGTACCTAATGCTGACATCCTTTATTAACTTCTGATAGTGATTGTCTTAATCTTGAAGGCAGGGAATGCCCTCGGCATCTTCCCTGATCTACACCTGAATGAATGTAGAAACAGCCTACAGGGAATAGGGTATAATTGCAGAAATTGCCATTAATTTGTGGCGAGGCTCAAGGAGACTGAAATTACAATCTGATTTCGTTAAGTCCCCTGGAAACTTTACTATTGACTATAGCAGAACTGAGTTTTAGCTTTTGAATTCTAGTTCTACTATGGTCTGAAATTTCCTCGTTGACATTGTGCCTGTCCTTTCATTGCTGTGTGTTCGACTGTCCTGTCTGTTAAACGGGCATGTTAAAATTTTCCTGTCTCACAGGTAGAATTGTGTGGCATGTTCCCTGCTTGTTGCAGAATAATTTGATGCCTCTCACAGAATTCTGCAAATGCAAATAATGAGGATTTTGCATCCCACCTCTGTCCTCAGCCTTTGTTTAAGGAAGAGCTTCTGTTACAACTTGACATTTTAATAGATTGTTTCATTCTTAACAGGATAGCGCAAGTTCTGTTGGATCAGGAGAATTTACAGGGGTGAAGGAACTGGATGATATTAGTCAAGAAATTGCACAGCTGCAGAGGTAATAGTTGTGGACTGTTTAACAAAATCTTGGTGTAGCATAACAAAATAAGTCTACAGTACTGACGTGTCAGTTACTTTTATTTTCTTCTAGTCATTTTGTCATTATTTGTTGCTGTAATTGGTGATGAATTTCCCAGTGATACCCTACAGGTCTATCAGGTGACTTCAGAAGATTGATGAAGGGCACAGATGGTATTTTTCAAAGAATAATTGATACATATGCACCTTTTCTCCTTTAAAGAATACATGAGAATACGGGCTGGCATTTTTGGCTGTGTGGTGTTTCCAGAATAATATTTAATTGATTTTTGCACGTGTGTTACATTGTTTAACTAACTATATTCTTTAACTAATTTGTTAATCACAAATGCATGTTCTTGTGTATCCGACAGAGAAAAATACTCTCTGGAGCAGGACATTAGGGAAAAGGAAGAATCAATCAGACAGAAAACCAATGAAGTTCAGGTAAAAACTGTTTATCATTAGTAGTTTTCATTTTAATCTAAGTAATACATGGCAATTTAGCATTTTTTCTGTCTTTCTGTCGTTCTATCATTCTTTCTGTTGTTCTTTCTTTCTTGGGATTTTCCTCTAACTTACAGAAAAAAATTTTTTTTAGTGTTCTCCAACAGAAATGTTCTCATCTGATGCTGGCTAATACAAGCGTAGTATATGTGAACAGTTTGAAATGTCTTTTTTGTTAGTGTTTAACTAACACTTTAGTTTAGGAAATCATTGTTTGGACAGTACTGGTTTTGATAATGAGGATAACGCAGTGCTCTGTGCTCTGTGTCACAGTCCCTTTTCCTTCTTGTGAGCAGTGGTTTATTTCCTGATGTCTTACACAAGATCCTGCAGAAAGAGAACAGGCCAATGCAGGTGTAGCCTATATGATGTAGAAAATCTTCTGAATTTTGCTACGTTCTTTGTCTGTGGCTGATCCTTCCCTAAGACAACAGCTAAATGTGAGTTAAAAACTCTGGAATTTTCTTCAGGAACTGCAAAATGATTTAGATAGGGAAACAAGTAACTTGCAAGAGCTGGAAGCTCAAAAACAAGATGCCCAGGACCGCCTGGATGAGATGGACCAGCAGAAAGCCAAACTGAAGGATATGCTGAATGATGTAAGGCAGAAATGCCAGGAAGAAACACAGGTGGTGAGTGTATGTTAATTCTGAACATGCTCAGGAGTTTTATGTCTTCTGTTGAAGTAGAACATTTATTCTGTTGAATAGAATAAATTCTATTTATTTAATGAATAAGCTTGCTTTCTTTCTTTATACCGTAAATAGCAATTTCCACACAAATATGAAGGTTCAGAAAAGGATTTTGCTGTCCTAAATACTTTTCCTAATGGTCATAAATGGAAGGTTGAACCCAATGATCTCCAGGCATCCCTTTCTACGGGAATTGTTGTTGTTCTGAGAATATATGAGACATTTACTCAGCCTAATAGGGCAGTTGAAAATCAGTAGTCCTAACCCATGAGACAGTCCATGGCAGTGGTTCTGGTTTTGATCACTCTGAATGTCATCAGTATTGCGTTTTCAAGTGGATACAATTGCCAGTGGAAATAAGATGTTACCATAGAGTAGAAGCTTACTGTGTAAGGGAGTCAGGTAAGAGAGTATATAAGGAAGGTTATAAGCAGCTCCATAATTTTAACTCTTATCAGAGTTAAAAATCAACTTTAAACTACTTGATAAATGTTTGAATGGAACCGAGTTCTGAAGGTGAACATCTATGAAACAGCTTTTGATTACCTTTTTAATTAGTGGCATACTTCTCTGATTTAAAATAGTATTTCTTGGTTTTATTGAGTGTGCTTTTGTAAAGGATTGCAGCAGAAGCAGCATGCATTTCTTTGTATTGAGTTCTTAATATTTTCCTTAGTAGTTGATAAGTTGGCTTACCACTTTCTATTACTTATTATAAATTCATAGTTTAGTAAGTCCCATTTATTCCGAACTTCACTCTGATTTTTCTACTGTGTTGTTTCAGATTTCATCACTAAAAATGCAGATTCAGTCTCAGGAATCAGATTTAAAATTACAGGAAGATGACCTTAATAGAGCAAAAGCAGAGCTGAATCGCCTCCAGCAAGAAGAGACTCAGCTAGAGCAGAGTATCCAGGCTGGAAAAGTGCAGCTTGAAACAATAATTAAATCTTTAAAATCAACCCAGGAAGAAATAAACCAGGTATTCAATGTACTTTATACAGTTTTTTGCGTCTTGAAATGCTGAGTTGAACATTGCCTAGAAAAATTATTTTTCAGAGGAGGAAAAAGTCCTGGTTCATGAAAGAAGCCTTTTTGACTGGTGCTTAGTAGGTTAATTCCCAGTTTGAGTCAGGAAGCATTCAATTCTGGTGGGGATAAAATGCAACTGTCTGGCACCAGTGTTTAAGGAGACTGTAAGAATGATAGTGTTGTTGAGTGTGTAACATGCTAAAGCATTTTTCCTTCACAGGCAAGAAGTAAACTCTCTCAGCTGCAGGAGAGCCATCAGGAAGTGAATAAGAGCATTGAAGAGTACAATGAAGCTCTCAATGGGGTTCATGGCGGGAGTCTGACAAATTTAGCAGACATGAGTGAAGGTCTTGGGCAGACAGAAAGAAGCAGTTATGGAGCTATGGTAAAAACAAGATACTGTTGTTTAGTATATTTTACACTAATTAAGCGTCTGACTTGCACCTAATCTGAAATAGTTGTTTAGTTGGTATTTGGCACGTGGTGTTGTGGATTTGTAACCTGTGACGTGTTCAGTGTCCTGGACAGAAGTGGGGCTTTATTTCCAGTTCAAGTGTTTTGTTTTTTCTTGCATGTTGTCCAGTTTACCAAGGTGAAACCTTCTCTTGCTGTAAACTTCCCTTTATCGTGTATTTCCTTCTTATTTCCAAAGTAAGCTCTACAAATCTCTGCTTTACAGTGAGCTATATTTATTATATACCTCAGTAAAAAACAAGTTCCCTTTCCAAAAGGATATTTCTCTTTTGCTTAAATAATTCAGATGTCATTGTTCTCATTTATTAAAATTGTTTTTATTTAATCAGCATTTTTTCCCAAATCATAAAATCTTTTAAGTTCTTAAACATTTTTTGAGTCAATTTCTTTTGGGTATCTATTGTTGATTTGGGTATTAAATAATCCTCTAAATCACAGGAATTTTCTTTTTTTTTTAAGCCTATTTCTTGTCTTAAATAAGACAGGATAAAAGTTACATACTTGCTTGATTCTGCTTGCATGTCTGTGTGGCCCTTCCCCATTGTGGAAACATGGTTACCCTTGTAAGCACAGTATTTGCTATGGGTTTAGTATGAAGTTAAATGTATAATGTGTTAGTAAATATTCACCAGGCATTGCTGCCTGTAATGCCGTACTTTACACTTGCCCTGTAAAAACAAACTGCTCAAAAGAAAAGTGTAGATAAAAAAGAACAGTACATCGAGAAACATGTACTCAAAGGTCTTAAAACACTTCAGTGCTTAGTTTCTGTTCTTGCATGTCTTGCATAAGTATACTTAATTTCCAGTGAAAACTTCCAGATGTTTCGCTTACTTGCAAAACCCAGGAGCCACTTACTGGCAGCAAACAGCAGTCTATGTTCATAGCAATTTTTTTAAACCATTGTGCCACTTTCCTGTTTCTCAATTCTTCCTTCCTCTTCCTTCTCTCCCCACCTCCCTCCCCCTGTTCTGAGAAGTATTAATTAAGATGTTTTCATTTGCATCTTGTAAAGGGATGAAAGAAATCCTGTCTCTTTCTGGTGCTGGGGGCAGTGTAAGTGGGTAGTTTTTTCTGGATATTCCTTACCATTCCATCCCTGGATGGTGGGATGGCGTGGCTCTCATTGTCCCTGGAATTCTGCTGTGCGGGTGCTGTCTGCACTTGGGGTTTCATGAGACACCTCCAAACCAGACCCAAGCCAGGGGTATCGTGCAAATTAATGTCGTGAAGAGGTTTTGTAACTTCTGTTTGCTACTTGTTCGTGCAGGGTATTTTCTTCAACTTGACAAACTTAGATTTGGCCTCTGCTGAGAAACTTTGTCATCAAAATGTTCGGGTGACTCTTCCTGCATGAAGTGCTTTATCGTGGGAAAGCAGTATTTGGAGCTTTGAGCTCAAAGATGAGTTAACAAGAAGCAATCTAGTATTCGGCTGCTCAGTAGTAATTTGTTGTATTTCTAGTCCACAGATTATTTATGTGTCCTTTCCTTTCAAATAAGTGTCTTACCTGAAGCTGAGCTGTAATGGGTGGGGGAGGAAGAATTTTTTGATAGTGTGATGTTTGGGGTTGGTTTGCTTTTGTTATTTGAGAGTTGAATATATTAATATGAGGAAAAGTTTAACATTTAATTGCTATATGCACTATTATCTTTCGATGTTCTGTGTAGCCTTGGGGTACACATTTCCTTTTGCTGTGTAATTACTTCTACGTAGAAGTCACATATTCAGAAAGTTCTTTAGGAAGTAATTTTTAAGATTGTTGAACAGGAGCCAAGATAGCATACAACTTCTGCTAAAGGGGTAACTGGGCACTTTTATCGTTACAAGCTGCTGTGATGTTTCTCCTCTTCATTTTTAGGATGATCCATTTAAGAATAAAGCCTTGATGTTTACCAATAATACACAAGAATTGCATACAGACCCATTCCAGTCAGAAGATCCTTTCAAATCTGATCCATTTAAGGGAGCAGACCCCTTCAAAGGCAGTAAGTGACAAGTGCTTACCTAAGACGTTGAAGACCAATTGTTGAATAAATTATATTTTCACAAATTTTTATCATCTTGCTAAATAATAGATAAAACAAATTATTTTTCTCTTCTGCATAGGTGACCCATTCCAGCATGATCCTTTTGCAGAACAACCACCTGCTCCAGCAGGTAATAGCCCTTTTTAATGACAGGACAGATGTGGTATAAATAATTCATAGCCAAACACAAAGACTTACAAACACAGAGGAAGCATAAAGGTTTCTGTGGCTTAAGATTTTTTGTTTGCATATGGGAACATAGAAACCTGGCAGAGTGTGCGTTCAGAATCAATATGTTTAATGCAAAGTGTGTAACTATTAAGTCTGAAAGCTTCGTATAAACGTGTGCTTGCTCGAACTTAGTAAATACCCTCTGTAGAGAGGTCTGTGAAAGTTTATCAGGTTTACCAAAACACTGTGTGTTTGTGTAAGAAAAATTACATCAGTGAGTGTGAGGTCAAATATAGAATCTTCTTTATAGATGCACTAGTGCTACATTCTATTTACCTTTTCACGCTCCTTCTAGATCCCTTTGGAGGAGATCCGTTTAAGGAAAGTGACCCATTTCGTAGTTCTGCCCCTGAGGATTTCTTCAAGAAACAGGTGAAGAGTGACCCATTTACCTCAGATCCATTCACAAAAACCCCCACTTTACCCTCAAAGGTCAGTAATTTTTAAATCTACACTTAATAGCTTTCTTTGCTGTTGACAGGCTTATTGTCTGAAAGCTAAAAGGAGTGAAATAACACAAAATACCTTTTTCCTAAGTGATGAAATATCATTAATTGTATTCTTAAAATGTAAGTATGGATTGTTAAGGCAATCTGCAGTATTCTCTCTGGTTCCGTGATAATGAGGTACATTCACCGTGAAGGTACTGTTAGGTGGATATTTTTTCTCTCTGTTGGGAATTTCAAACCAGCAGCACCCATTCCCTTCATCCTATAGATTTGTGCAGTCACACAGTCAATGAGGTGCAGGAACTGCTGTGGCTAAAGGATTCCTGAGCCCTCAGCATACACTAGAGGCAGCGCAGTTGAGGGACTGCTCAGAACATGCTTGTTAGATCTGTAGTCACAGTTCTAAGCTGTCCTGATGTACATGGGTGTGCTTCTTTGGGGGGCAATATGAATTTTTTGATTTTGTTTTTATTAGTGTTTTCCTCACTCTCATGCAATTCATTGAGTTGCTACCCAAGACCAGTTTCAGTTAGTGGGAAGTTAGTTTGTCTTGCAGTATCGGATTGTACTTAAATAAAAGCAGACTTGTCAAACTGAAGAGCAACTGTAAATACCATCTGTTTAAAAAGAAGCAATATACAGACTCTCTGAACTAATAATAGTATAAATGCATGACCCAAATATTCAGTCTCTGTTGCTTAAAGACTGAACACTTCTGGGTGTATTTTCATATTTTGCCCTGGTAACTAATGTTGCTTATATTTCAGCGGGATGCTCTTCTCACTTGTAGGTACCTGGTGTTGTGTTCAAGGCTATCAATAGCCAAATGTACTAGTAATGTAAATTTCATATAATCAGTTGATTTTATCCTACTGTTCATTGAACAGAGTGGCCTGAAATTGGAAATAATTTGTCTTAAAGCAAGAGATTTTGATAGGCATAAAAAGGTAAGTGTACAGTCCAGCAGAAAAATAATTATGTATATCTGTTCTCATTTAGCCTGACCCTTTTGAAAGCACTGATCCTTTTACATCTTCCAGTATCTCTTCAAAAGGTCCAGGTAAGAAGTAAACATTTTCACATGAAGATGTATAAGGAAGTATCTTTTTATGAAAGTAAGAATCAAATATAAGAGTTAAGAATAAAGAATCTTGTGAACTGTTGGCCAAAAGCATCATGGTCTTGTTACAGTTCATGAAGACTGTGGCACTATATATGTCACTTTTTTCTTCTTGTATTTTCCCTCTGAACAACTGGTAGAAAACCGATTGTTTTGTGGAATTCTCTTTTAACATCTCACGGCGGGTCAAAATGCAGGTGTGTTTTAATCACCTGCCTAGTTTTGTGCTTCATTGGCACCACCAAGCGTTCTTCGTAATTCTTAAGTATTATTCAAAATAACCTTTTTTCCCCCATATCTGTTCCAGATCCATTTGGAACACTGGATCCGTTTGGAAGTGGTGCTTTCAGTGGTGGTGAGGGATTTGCAGACTTCAGTCAGATGTCAAAGGTAAAGGTTAAAATGAAAGCAACTGTCCTTTTAAAAATGTATATACTGTCTGTACTCTTTTTTTTTTAAGAGTATGATATGATTGTAACTTTTCAGCTGACAAACTGGTCTGGTTCGTTTTTTTCCCATCAGCCTCACCAATTACATAGCAAAGAATTTTCCAGCCGTGTCAGATATGGCAAAGTCTTATTAAGACCGGTAGATTCGGTAGGGATAAATAAACTTTTCACAAATATTTTCAAATGCCAGATCAGGAAAAGAAATTAACTTGTAGTTTAAACTTGTAAGAAGAGTAATGGATACTCTAGAAGTTGTGGATATTAATATATTTCAGTGTCCTGAAATATATTTTCACTCTCTAAGTCCTGGAATTTGCTTCTTGGTTACTTCATAGTAAGTATCCTGACTTGTTTCTAAACTTACCATAAAGTCATTAAGGTTGGATAAGGCTTCTAAGACCGAATCCAACCATTTAATGAAACACTACACTACTAAAGTTATGTAAACTAACCTTACTGTAAACCCATTCCACTCTTAACAGTCAGTCAGTCTCTCGCATGTTTTAAATGTGCAATTTCTGTTCATTTTAAATAGCAGATGAAGAAAAAGATTCAGGACATACATGAAAAAAAAGGGTAATTGGAAAGGTCTTGTTCTGGTGTTGCTTTCCTGAAGTGGAGTTTGGAATTTACAATTAACATCGGTGCCCAACTCCTTACACTCGTTCTACAGTAATGCCTGAAGACTGTAGAGTAAATGTTAAAAGTAAAATAGGTTATCTTTTCACTTTGACTAATTACATTTCTTGGTGGGTTTTTTTCTCCCCTAACTTTTCTTAATATTTTGGGGAGGGTTTTAGCTCTCCACTAGGTGGCAACAGTCTTTATCAATAGACGTGGCTGGCTTGATGTAGGAATTTTGTGAGCAAAGGTTTGACTGCGATTTTTACCTTTGCTCACAAAATTCCTCTTTCTTCATTTCACAGTGATAAATTTCCCTGCATGGCATAATACCTGTGCGCTTCTTAATCAATAGGAGACTCCTTTAGAAAAGCCGTCTCAATATAGGAAGCGTTCAACACGTGCTTTTGGATATTCCTTAAGGTTTTGCTAAAAAGTCAAATAGTTGTGTGTAACTTCAGAAAAGCTTGGAATAAAGTTATCCGTTCTGCAGTGTGCCGCGTTTTTCCAGGTTCTGTCATGGTTCTGTTTATCAGAGTGAAGGTCAGGCTGTGGTATGACTGTTCATTACCAAATAGTAAAAAGCAGAGTTTTACTTCCTTTTATTTTCTCATCAGCTTTTTGGTAGGACTAAAAGTTCTAGAAGTACTTAAATGATTAAGAGCATAAGTTCTTTTGAATGTTAATGGAATCTTAGCACCTCTGTCAGTGGGCGTTAGCCTCTTACCCCACTGACAATTCTGTACATCTGCCCTCAGGTTTTGAAGTTAATGCTTTTACTTGAGTTAACCTGTAGCTTCATGAAACCACAGGTATTCTACAGTGTGCTTACATCCCTTCTCTTTTCTTTTTTCTTATGTAGTCAGTAGCTTCAGACCCCTTTGCCCCCTCTTTTGGAGGGGTGGGATTCGCAGATGACCCTTTCAAAAGCAAATCAGACACACCAGCATTACCACCGAAGAAAAACGTCCCTCCACGACCCAAGCCACCTAGTGGTAAGGACGTTTTCTTCTTTCAAAAGCTACTTCTTCCAATTTACAGTGTATTACTGGATATAAGAACAAGTTGACAGTCTACTATTTATCTTGTATTTCAACCATGGAGGAAGATACGAAGTTACCAGTAAATTGACAAAATTATCAGTAAACCAGACTGGAACTCTTCAGACTGGAAAACAGATGATGAGAAAGTGCTATGACAAATCTGTAAATTACCATGTGGCAGAAAAAAACAGGGGAAAAAACCCTATATTTTCTAAGTAGGCAACATATAAGATTAGTAAATGGCACCTTTAAAATAAAGAAGTTTGTTTTTATACGGTAATCTAAATTTCGGATTTATTTCTGTGTTTACCAGAGATTATGGTGAATGCAAAAAAGTTTAAAAGGTCTTAAAAAACCCCTCTAGATAATTCTCAGAATGAACACGGGCAATAGGGTGTCCCCAAAAGCCAAAATACTGGCTCTATCTGCTTTGTAGCTGAGTAGCAAGGCAGTCGGACTATGGCTGCATTGTTACCTTGTTTTGATGTTTTTCCTGAGGCATCTGCCACTAGATACTAACAAGAACAGGGTACGGGGTTAGACAGACCTGTCCTGATCCGTCTGTCCGGGTAGGATCATTCTTGCATTTGCACATTACTGCATGAATTAAACATAAAACACTTCCTGAATATATATGGCTTTGTTCCTGCTTCAAGTCCATTATTTATGGAAATCTGTGAGATACATAAATCTCATGAATTGAAAATAAGATTTCTCTTAGTGTAGCTTCAACTTCTGCTATCCCTGGAGTTGTTTTCAAGATACTCAGCTACCAGTGAAACTGTTTAAAAAACTGAAGCCATGTAGTTTCAAGTCTCCTTTTAACAACAGTGGTAGAGTTCAGTTGATATTAAGAGGGAACTTTCAGTTGGCCCCAAAAACCAACAAAAGCTGGATTCAGCTTATGGAAAGGCACAGAATTTTGCAATAAACACGTGGATCCCCACCTACATGAGGGATTTTGGATTTCTGTGTCCTCATTCCCTCTCTTGTACATATTGAGGAATTTGGTGAAAGTTCAGCTTTATTAATATGTTTTTAATTTAGACGTGTGCACTCAGCCTTTAATCAGTTGGTTAAAAATGGTTTAATTGTGTCTCTTCCCCACTTCTAGGGAGATACAATATTTGTGAGGTTCCGCTGCTCTACCAAAAGCAAATGTTGTTATGATAAAATAGACTAAGGAGGAAACAACAGGGTTTTTTTTAAAGCAAATGAGCCTCGTGTGCTTATGCAGTTCTACTCCTCCCTTCCTTCCACAACTAAGGCAATCTTCAGTGGTTACTTAAAGCATGAGAAATTATATAGTAATATAGTGCGATTGTAGCAGGAGATACAGCCATAAAATGTGTGTTAGAATGGGCTCGGCAAACAAACAACAGACAAGAAACTTCCGTTGTTTCTTACCTTTCTTATTGGTCTATTTAATTAAAAAACAAGTAGGTGATAAAGATCTTGCTGAAGGATGAGTAAATGCTAGTTATTACCAGACAAACCTGTAATTTGCCCTTCTGTTCCATGTTCATACTCTTTTTAGTAAAACTGTTCTTTCTGTTGCGGGGTGGGGGGATTTTTAATCTTGAAAAGCACTTTTGTGGTTTGCTTGCATTTTGGTAGGCAGGTGAAAAAGCTCTAAAAGAAAACTTTACTCGTCCTCAAACCTCTGCAGTCAAGTAGAAAATAGAAATACTTTTGCAGAGCGTTTGAAACTGTCTGATTTTCCGAAAAGCTAGAAACTAAACAGATAGTGGAAACTAAACAGGATCCACCAGGGATTGTTCCTGGTTATTCCTGATTTGGTGTTTTTGTGTCTGCAAAGCTTTTGCATGTGACATGCAAACACTCTCTGATAATCCACTGAGGGATTGCACAATGTCCTGGACAAAAGTGTGCCGCAGTTCTCACCTTGCCCATGGGTCGCTGTTTTGTCCAGATGAATGAGGAGTTCGGTATCAAGTCTCATTCCTTTGTGAAAACAAAGGCAGAGCAAACCCTTGGAGCTGAGCACAGGATCAGGGAAACACTTAAAATCATGGCCTGTCCTGAGTTGGAAGGGACCCACAAGGATCATGGAGTCAAACTCCTGGGCCTGAACAGGACATCCCAGCAATCTCACCCTCTGTCTGAAAGCATTGTCCAAACACTTCTTGAGCTCTGGCAGCCTTTGGGCTGTGACCTCTGGCCTGGGGAACCTGTTCAGTGCCCCACGACCCTCTGGGGGAAGAACCTTTTCGTGATAACCATTCCAACCCCCTGAGACAGCTCCAGCTGTTCCCTCGGGTCCTGTCCCTGTCCCAGAGCAGACCTCAGCTCCTGCCCCTCCGCCTCCCCTCAGGAAGAGCTGCAGCCCCCCGAGGAGCCTCCCCTCAGTCTCCTCTGCTCCAGCTGAATGAGCCAAGTGCCCTCAGCCGCTCCTCAGAGCCTTCCCCTCTAGACCCTTCCCCATGCCTGTGTCCATCCTTTGGACACTCTCCAACAGTTTTAGATCCTTCTTATCTTGTGGTGTCCCAAGTGCCCCCAGCATTCAAGGTGTGGCCACCACAGTGCAGAGCAGAGCGGGAGAATCTCCTCCCTTGCCCAGCTGGTTATGCTGGGCCTGGTGCCTTCCAGGACATGGTGACACTGAGGGCATGCTGGTGGCTCATACCCAACTTGCCACCAGCCAAGGACCCCCAGGTCCCTTTCCACGTGGCTGGTCCACAGCCTCTCGTTCCCCAGTCTGTCCACGCATCCAGGGCTGCCCTGGCACAGGGGCAGGATCTGGCACTTGACGTGTTAAGTTGGGGATTGCCAAGCCCTTTCCTTTGTCAAGATCTCTCTGCAGCACATCTCTGCCTTCGAGGGAGTCAACAGCTCCTCCCAACCGTGTGTCATCACCAAACTTACTTAGTCTGCCTTCCAGTCCCACGTCCAAGTCCTTCAGGAGGAAGTTGTAGAGCACCGATCCTGAAATGGAGCCTTTTGGACACAGCCTCTGTTTACCGTATAGTGATGGTCAGAGCAAAAGGCCTTCAGATGTACCTGGAAAGACCTCTAAAAGGAGTTTGTGGTTCAGGGGAGCTGCTCTCATGTCCAGGCTCTGGACACAGTCTTCGCGCAGCGTGTAGAGAAACTTCTCTGCTGCTTCCGGGGTTGTCAGCAGCAGGATTGCAGTGGGTCATCAGGTCTGGTCCTACACATCCTGACCTGTTTGCTGGCTGCTTGTAAAGTGAAAATGGGTTGGTTGGTTTGGTTGGTTTGTTTGGTTTTAGTTGGTGATTGGGTTTTTCCACAGTTGGAACTCTGAGGAGCAGCTGTGATCTGAGTGTATTAGAGGATAGTTCAGTTCACAGCTCTCTCTGATTGGTACTATCAGGCAGGGATAGGCAAACCCTTATTGTGTGGCATGGATTAGGCACCCTTCAGATTCATATCTTCCCCTTCTTGAATACTAAGATTAAGAGGGGGTATGACAACCATGAGATTATTTAATTAGAGTTGTATCTTGGGTAGAATCTCAGCTTTATGCTTGTTTTGTTCATCATAAATAATTTTCTTTCTTTCTTACTCTATTTTTGACCAGTCTGTCAAGATCTTTTAGATGTTTCTAAGTCCTAATCTGATCCTTGCTTGGTCCAAGAGAAATCTCATGTTTGTTTTTATGGTTAAATGCTTGATTGAGGTTTTTTTCAATATAACTATTTAGAGGTTAAGTGCAGAATCCTTAAAGAGAATTGGAGGAAGGTTAGTAACTCAGTGAATCCCAATAGAAAATAGCAAGGAGAAGGTGCTCCAGAAGCAGCAAACCTAGATACCGGTGTACTGCAAAGCTCCAACTTACTGTTTTGTGAAAAGATTTGAAGAAACACTATCTCTGTCTCGTACATGGTTTAAGATTCTCTTTAGGTTGAGGGAGATGAGCCAAAAAAAGTTCTTTAGCTCTTGTGACAAGACTGTTCTAATGAAAATCCCCAAGAGTGTGTGTGTGTGTTATTTTTCTTCAGGAAGATATTCATATGCATGAAGTTCCTAATGGACGTTAGGTTTCATAGGGCTCCCCTAGGACTTGGCTGGAGTAATTTGATGTTCACCAGGTGCTGCTGGAGAACTTGCAGGTTTCTTTGGAGAGGAATGGAACGTTTTATATATTTATTGATATTTTATCTTGAATGATGCTCAAAAAGCACCAAAGATATTCCAGTGCTTTGTGTAATGAGCTGTGATAAACAGAAAGCAAATAATAGTACAGTATCTCAACATTCTTAAACAAAGCTGCCCTATGACAAGGATCTGCATTCCACTGCACATTATTTTCTCAGACTCCCCTAAAATATAGCTGAGTTTTGTAGACTTGTAAGTACATTTTATTTTCTGGCACAGGACTGCCTGTGGTGTCCAGCACTACCAAACTCCTGGTCGCTTTATATTTCATATGCAGGTTCTCAGGGTTTTTGGGACTTCTGTGTAATTAAGGATAAAAAAGTCTGAAAGAACTGGTAGACTGAAACCTGTCAGTTAAAATGGCTCTTGTAGGTTCTCACAGATTAAAAATTATGTTTTCTGCTGTGAGCTGCAGATTGAAATCAGTCAGAGTTCGCCGCTAACTAGTTTCTAGGTAAAAGTTGTTGATTACAGAACGAGAGAAACAGATTTTTTTTTTCTTTTTCTTTTTTTTTTTAAAGTACAGGAAGTTGCTGTGTGGGTGTCAGTGATTGGGTTATAAGTAAAATGCTCTAGTGCTTTGATCGTGGGACCTAGTGCTTATGCCCCACCCTTACCACTTCCTTTCAGTGCAGCCCCATGCATTCCACATTGCGGTTATAGCAGCGCTGTTAACCAGTGAGATTAACCACTACTGACAAGCATCTGACACATTACTCTCTATACTCTGGACTCCTTGTCAGGCCCTCGAGTTCCTGAAGGAAGCAACTCTATATCCTAGGGAGGACGAGCAACGCTTGACCCCTCCTATTACAGAAGGTCGTGCCCTGCCTTACTGATGCTGTACATTAAGGACATGAGAAGAAGACACAGGCATTGAACTGTGTGGTGCTGTTTCTGCCTTTTGTGTGCCCTTTCAGACACAAGAGTTCCTTCCCCATTGAGTTAGCACTACAGCAGGAGCGTGTGACCTGGCTTCCAATGGGACAAGGCACACCAAATTGTAGGGTACAATCAGTTCCCAATGGTGCTTCGCATTGTCTTGGGTTTTACCACTGAATATTCCTGTAGGCCTCCTTAGGAATGGGAGAGGTAACACACACCCAAGTGTCAGAGGGATGGTTTAATGCCTTTAAGGCTGCTGGTGCATTCAGTGACCCATGCTCCTTATCCAGCACTCAGTATTCCTGCATAGTACTAAAATGACAGGATATAGTTGGTGTCACCAGGTACTAATTGGCATCCTCCAAACAAATGTTACTGGCCCTGCTCAGCTAATGATGGTCCGTTGCTTGCACATGGTTGCCAGAGAAGCTCAGAGACAATGCATTTTGCTGTCAACAAGCTCTTGGATGACTGTGATTCTGCCTTAATCCTGATTCCAGGAGTGATGGATGAAGAACCCAAATTTCCAGATGCATGGAGAACCCTAGAACGGGCAGTAGGTTCAAAATGGCTTCTCATGCAAAAGTCACCTTGAAGCCTCCAAACTGGCACCGTCTGTGTTTCCATGACTTGCGTTGGCAGCACTTACCTTGCTGCAGAAACGTGCTCAATTATGAGGAATTAAGACAAGGAAAGCCTATCCCTGGTGGTATTCCCACATTCCAAGTTAAGAGAAGTATTTAGAAAGAAACTCGAGCATAGTGGGTAAGCCGTGTTTACTGAGGAGCAGTGGAGGATGCTTGAATCCTTCAGAATCACCCAAGACATAGTGGTCGAGACTCTCAGGAAGAAGAGGTTTTGTGATGAGTCCTCAAGCTCAAGGACCAAAAAAAGTATCCACCTCTTGGGTGCCCAGCACAGGAGGGACGTGAACCTGTTGGAACGAGTCCAGACAAAAGCACCAAGATGATCAGAGGGATGGAGCAGCTCTGCTATGACGAAAGGCTGAGAGAATTGGGATCATTCAACCTGGAAAAGAAAATCTTTGGGGTGACCTAACTGTGGCACTCCGGTACCTGAAGGGAGCCCACAAGAAAGATGGGAAGAGACTATTTACAAGAGCCTGGACTGACAGAACAAGGGGGAATGGTGTCAGACTGACCGAGAGTAGAGTTAGATGGGATGTTGGGAAGAAATTCTTCCCTGTGAGGGTGCTGAGGCACTGACACAGATTGCCCGGAGAAGCTGTGGCTGCCCCATCCCTGAAAGCGTCCAAGGCCAGGCTGGACGGGGCTTGGGATTGTGGAAGATGTCCCTGCCCGTGGCAGGGGGTGGGACTGGATGAGTTTTAAGGTCCTTCCCACCCAAACCATTCTGGGATTCTATGATACTAATGGAAGAACCTTCACCACAGAGCAGTGTGAAACCTTCAACCACTTCTAAATTTTTATTGCTTGCTTATAGTGGTTTTCACCTTTTTAACCTTGAAAGAATGAAAGTCCTAAAAACACAGGAAGAAAATACACTTTTCAATTTCAGTGTGCTGCTTTCTTGCAACGATTATTTAATAAACGCAATTATTTTAACATTCTACCTTTTTTAGCTTGTGTAAATGTTATCAATTATATTATGTTATTGTATATGAGTGATTAATAGAGGTAGTGAATATTATATTAATAGTGAACTTCTTAAATGCTTAATACACCTAAAAAAATCTGTTTTTCTTTGGGATGCCAATATATAAATGGCAGAAAAATATGATATAACTTGGAATATATAGAATCATAGAATCTCAGACTGGTTTGTGTTGGAAGGGACATTAAAAATCATTGAGTTCTAACCCCCCCACCTTGGGCAGGAATACCTTCCACTAGACCAGGTTGTTCAAAGCCCCATCCAAACTGGCCTTGAACAGTTCCAGGGAGGAGGAGTCCACAACCACTCTTGAGTAAATTTAAAGGAGTAATATATTGAATTCATCCTATATAAGAAATAAATTAGTGGAGTTATTTAGCTGCTATTTGAAATACAGGTATTAAAATAAATTATATTGCTAAATTACTATCCCTGACTCCACATGGGGAGTTTCTCAAAAAAACATAGGCTTTGTTTTGTGATCCATTTATTTTTTGTAGCTCTGGTCTATGATGGCAACGGAATATTGGCATTTCAGAGGTTAGTGGTTAACACCTCTGTGTTAACTTTTTTGAGTTAAGGGCTTCAGTTCTGTTCTCACGGTGGTTTTATTATTTGTTATGGTTTTGAAATGTTAAAGTATTGGAAAAACATAGGGGACAGTAGCCTGCCTTGGGTTAGGAAGCATGACCCTGATCCCTCAGAGAGGACTGGTCCTGTGGAGCTCCAGACCTCACTGCAAACACAAAGGTTTGCATCGTGTCTAATATGAGTGACTAGAAATTATTACAAAATAATAGTAATGATGTTACTGATAATAAATTCAGTCAATCAAGGTGCTAGGGTTCAGTATTTCACCAAATCACTAAGGTCAAGACTGCTAGATCTATTTTGCTGTCCTACCGACAAAGGCAGAAAAGGCTGATTTAAGCAAAATGTGACTGATCAACTCCTGTTTTTTCATCTTGCGAGTTGGCTGATAAACGATATCTGAACCTGTTGGTAGCTTAAAAAAATGAAAAGAGGTCAGGGGCTTAAGAGCTTAACAGGGCTTCAGGATCTTAATATTTTGTTTATTGAACCAATCTGAAAACTTACAGCTGTGCTGGATGCTGTAATCCATCATCTGCAGAAACACTAATTCCCTCATTTGGAGTGGCCGTCCTTTGCCTGTTCTTAGAAGTGTGGTTGCAGAAGGTTGTTGTCAGCGCCAGAGAAGCTAGAAGTGCAAGAAAAATTACCAGCCAAGTGCCAGAGCATCTTTTTGTTCTCTTCCTGTGGTGTAGGGAGCTTGCAAGGAAGATTGCAGATAGATTTGCCTAGTCAAGTGCTCACAGTTATGGAGGGATCCTGAAAGAGCGTGTTCTGATGGCACTTTGACCTCAAAGCTTTAGTGAGTGGATACCCAGATAATCACACATATGCAGACACATTCCAGGTTTCCCTGGACCAGGATTGTCCAACTGAAAGTTTTAGATTCACTCTCTGGGGGTGTCTTTTGTACCCCTGGGACCATTTCAGAAGCTTCTTGCTTCTTCTGTGTGTAGCCAGCTGCTGGCCGAGCTCAGGGCAGTGCAGGCGATGTTTGTGCAGCTTCTGCTGCTCCCTTCCTTTGTGTTTGATGCTTCCTCCTCCTTCATGTCAACGATAAATATAGTTCTTTTTTTGTATGTGTCACTTCTCTAAATTAAAGGCATTTTATGGTTTGACTGTTTTTGCAATTTTAGACTTATTTTTCATCTTTAAGGCAGCCCAAGAGCACTGTCAGTGCACACTGACCTTGTGTTGACACTTTCCAGTGAGGTAAAGAAAGCTTAGATCTTTGCTACTTTTTGAGTTGGATATGTAGATGGGTTTTAGTAGTTTGCTTGCCTAAGATGTGTCTTCAGTGTCTCAATTACATCAAAATTAAGACTTCACAATTTGTTCAGTATCTTTCTTAAAAATGCAGGTCAAAGTCTGAATGCTTTGTCTTGTACATTTACTGAATTCAGTTCTTGAAAGAAAATGATGCCTTGTGAATACTTAGTGTTTAAATACATCACATTTTTGTGGATCTTTTTTTTTTGACTTGCACCATGTACAATGTGCCCATGTAGAAATTTGCTCTATGTATTTAGTCAGATAAATTTTAAAAGAAAGAAGCCATGTTAGGTATAATGGATGTAATCAGGAGTTCCCTTCATTTAATTTAGATTTAACTCTACATTATATAGATTTATTGAAGTTGTGGGGATCGATCATTTGGTCTAGAGCAGGGTATATAGAGTTCTGTTCTTTACTCATTGTGGGATCACAGGAGTGTTGGGATGTTTACTTCTGCGTGATAGCACACACCTGTTTCCTTAGAACTTTTTAAGCACCCAAAGTTATTCACAAGTACCATGGTGCCTGTTTACCTTTATTTTTTTCCCCTCATCTGCAGCTGAGAGTGAGAAAATCAGCCTCAAAGTTGTGACTGACAGGAAAAGTTTTTTTATTTTTCATGCCTTCTAGAAGACCTGACAGTTGCATTAGAACACAGGCATCCCTTGTTGTGTAGGATAAATGACTCATGGGTGGAGCACCTGCCTGGCCACAAGCTAAAAATTCCATTCACGCTTTGATTCTCTTGTTTATGCTGACCTCTCACAGTAAAGATATTTCAGTACCGATGACTGAAAGAGGTTGTTCAAAAGCTGTTTCAGAGCAGCTTGTTGGGCTGAACATGTAACGATTTCTCACCTTTCAAGAAGTTTGTAGACTGTCAGAATATTTCTCTTAAGCAAAAGTTTTCAGTGAACTCAAAGTGCAAACTTTGCAAATATTAAGCAAAAACAGTTCTGAGGGGGTTTTGCATGGGAAAACTTCTCCCTTCTGTTAATAAAAACATGTTGTGATTTTTTGCAAAGAACATTATCATCAAATAGTTGAGTTTGAAATACAGCACAGAAATAGCCCCTGCTGAAGACAAAGACCTCCAGGTATTCTATAGAAAATTTGGTTTAATGTAACTAACCTTCAGGCACAGTTTGAAAACTAGTAATCATTTTTCTGTGAGTTTGTAAAGTTCAGTTTGTGAAGGTTTTACTCTGCATCACTGGAGGAGCTGGATAATCTTAACAGATGGTGGAAAACATGCTGAGTAAGTTGGGAATGAGATGTAAATTTGGTAAACTGCCAAGAGAAAGATGTGCTGGGAGGCACCTGATGCTTCTTCTGCTGCGTGAAAGACAAGAGAGGTGGAAATCCTGGGATTATATGTTCAGGTATAATCACAGGTATGTTCTTAACTCACCCTGTCACTCCTTATCCTCTGCAGCACAACTCTGACTTCTTAAGGGATATTTTTCAGTTTAGAAGGTTTCCTGGAAAGGAGCCCTTGTTTAGTGAAAGTTTTAAAGTTGTGTCATTTCCACTCTGTCCCGTTTGCCCATGAGCCTGATCCATCCAGGCTTCAAAGGCAGGAAAAATGCTGCTTCTCATCAATCAGCAAGATCCTCCTCTAAGCAGAAAGGCAGGCCCAGCATTGAAACATTGAATATTGAGACAACTCGAAATATTTCACTTTGTTGTCAATATCTTGTAATTCAGTAAGACAAATTTTGTGTTTGCATCCTACCAGTGAGGTTGTATTTGCTTTGAAATATAGATCTCAGCCCTCCAAACTCAAGTTTGCTGTGGGGTATGAAATTAGATAAACCCTTTGTATGGGTGGAGCTCATGCTAAATGCTGTGGTAAACCATTTTGTTCATCATCTCTTTTTGCTGAAGTGAGTCCTCGGTGTGGTTTGGGTGCACCACTTGGGTAACTGCTGAAACTGCTGTGGTTTCAGAATAGGACCTGTTTTGCTTTTTTCTGAACTTTTTTCCCCTGAAACTATTAGCAGAAAAATCAAGTAAGGGTTACAACTGTTTGCCTGCCATACCTCAGAATGAAGAGCCGAGTATTGTAAAAATACAACATTTTCCAGCAAATGGAAGATTAATGCAATCTCAGTTATGACTATATTTTGCAGTATTACAGTTTTACCAATGTCCTTCTGTACAGCTGGTAACCTTTTAATGTGGTTTGGGTACTTTTGCTTTACATTGTAGAAATCCTGTACCCACATTCTTGACACACTAAACGTGGGACTACAAAAATCTGTGTGTAATTAAGTGTACGATTACTACAGTGGGAGACTTACGCTTGCTGTAAGTCAGCGAAGACAGGATGAAAGATAATTCTGGTGTTTTTATTACTAATTTATGGCTAGTAAATGAGTAAATTCGAACATCTAACTGAACCAAACAAACTTCTGCCAGGCCTCAAAACCGTGTTTGCAGAGTGTGGCAGGATAAAGCAAACTGCAAGCAATATACAAAGGGCACAAAATGAGAGATTTGGACTTGGAGTTGGATTGATGGACCTCGTGGATCTCTTCCAGCTCGAGAGGTTCTGTGATTCTAGGACTCATTGAGGACTCTTGTGAGTGCTGGGGTTGATGTACTTGGAGTAGGTGCTGCCCTTAAAATTGCTCTGCAAAAGATAAACCTTATTGCATAAGGGTTTCCCTCTCACTTCCCCCCCCACCAATAGAAAAATTATCACCCTGTTCTATTCTTTAACATCTAAAAATCTGAAGAACGTGGCACTCAGGGTGTAAAATGAAAGCTTTCAATATCATTAGCAATAACTCTAATTATATGGTGGCATTTCCTCTACAGCAAAGTGATTCTTTGTGATCTTCTGTGAAGATGAAGATGCTCTGTGTAGGTTCAAAACCACCCGGGACTTCGTGCAAAAACCTTAAGCAGGCCACCCAGAAAAACCTTGCTGAACAAATACGTTGCAAACCCGGCGTCTGTGTTAACAGTCACCAATTCCACAAAGTGGTTTTGCTAGCAGAATATTTAACCTAAGAAAAGGGCAGCTTAAAATGGGTCAGTTTTGCCTCCATCAATCCAAATTGGTTTTGGGCAATACAGGGTGAAGTATGAGGGGGAATTTCCTTGCTGGTAACTGGGCAATAGAGGAAGGAGAAATAATGTAGAAGGCCCTTGTTTTGCCTTGACCAGAAATTGGAAATGCAGGTACTTTAATTCTCTTCATAATTCTCCAAGGCCAGTTTGGATGGGACTTGGAGCAACCTGGTCTAGTGGAAGGTGTCCCTGCCCATGGCAAGGAGTTAGAACTGGATGAGCTTTAAGGTACCTTCCAAAACCATTCTGGGATTCTATGACTCTGAATTAAAACAAGTTAAAATAAGTTGCTCTTTTATATGGAGAATTACATACAAAATGCTGAGTTGGTCATCCCTTGCCAGATTTGTACATCCCCTGGCATAGGATGGCTGTGGCAGTGGTGAGCTCTGAAAGCCGTGGGGATGGGCAGGATGGAAGTGCAATGCTCCATTCCAGAGAGCAAAACGTGGCCTCTGGAAAGGCAGGTCGGGGTGAGGGAGGGTCCGTGCTTGTGGGGGACAGCAATTTCCTTTATATTGTGTCACTTCCTTCCAAGAAGGACAAAGCACTGGCCTGATCTGCCTCTCTTTAGGAGTCGCACAGGTGGTTGCTGCTGTGGGGATCTGTGTATCTATGTCACCTATGTTATCCAGGATGCAGCATATACTGAACCATGGAAAAAGATACTGGGGTGAGCTTTAAGAGATCTCCTTTACCTTCCAGCTTCAAGGCAGTTGAACCTGTGTTGTTTCTAGGAACTTTCTCAAACCTCATGGATGTGTTGATGGAATGGCTCGCCAGAGCAATGGTCATGGCCCCAAGGCCTCAGGACTAAACAAATCCAGCTCTATCTCCTACTGCGCGTGCCTTGTTTTCCATGTCTATCTCTGTTTGCTTGTGCAGCTGGGGGCTTCCTTGCTTCCCACTTTCTGTGCAGCTCGATGCCTGCCGCTGGTGCCTATATTGCATCTGAGTCTGATGTTGACACGGCACTGTCTGCTGATTTCCTCAGCTCTCTGTAAACCTGATTCCCTCATTTCCCTGTATACCCAATTCATTCAGCTCCCTGTCCCTGTGTGCCACTGACTTTGGGGAGTAGAGGCCAGCTGAGTACAAGGGAGGATGGCCTTTTGGCTGGCCCTGGGGTAGGAGAGGCTGAGCTGGGATTTACTGGAAGTTGCTAGATAGGCCATTTATTTAGTGCGAGTTTGCTAATCTTTATTTCTCTTTGATAAGAAGTATTTCCACAGATCTGAGCATATATTATGATGTTTATGAGCACGTACCAAAGTACTTTCTGAAAAGCTCCCAGTGCCAAGTACACTCTGAAATTTGGGGTTGATTCCATTTCTCTGTGCTTTCCTAATATGTATATCATAATGGGAATAAATTATAAGATTCCTATTAAATTATAGTTCAAAGAATTGGGCATTTCAAAACAGATAGCTCTATTGCTGCAAATAATGTATGGAATTCAGGTTATTACGCAGGAAGTTGTAAGGATTTGTTTATTTTAAGAAGGGTTCTAGATTTTCCTTTATCAAGTACACATTGCAATCAAGAGTGTTCATTCAAGGAGTATTTTCCCTGGAAGCTGGATGAGTACTTGTCAGGAGCAATCTTTTTTTTTTTTTTTTTTTTTTTTTTTTGGAGGGGGGCAGAATATATTTATCTGTTTAGTTATTTGACCTCACAAAATAGTCTTTTGGCAAGGGGGATTAAAAATTAACCATTGAGGCTTTAATTGCAACAAATGAAACATACACATATTATCTATGAGCATACACAGTAATTCCTGCGATTTCATTTATTCTTGGGGTGGAATATAAGAACAGTCACCTACAAAAGGTGGGTTGTGGAGCAAACACCCCAGAGCAAGGTGATTTCTTAATCAGCCTCTTTTTCTTTGCATATGTGGTGGTAGAAGGATAAACTGTTCCAGGAAAAAAAGCAGAAGGCAGGCATTCTCTAAAGTGACAGATAAGTTACTCTTTAATCCTATTTAACATGACTTATCTTTAGTGATACATGGTTTTTCTTGTTTTGTCTTCTATATAATGC
The DNA here is from genome assembly GCA_013397175.1 of Platysteira castanea. Taxonomy (NCBI): domain Eukaryota; kingdom Metazoa; phylum Chordata; class Aves; order Passeriformes; genus Platysteira; species Platysteira castanea. The sequence continues at coordinate 464,485 of VYXC01009376.1, read as the reverse complement.
CAAACTTAAACCTGAAGTATCTCTAATCCTGGAAAATCAAAGTCATACTTGTCAAATTTTTGTGGCCAAATGTCTTTATAATGTGTTTCATCATTTAAAATCTTGACGATATTAATGTTTTAGTATGTGTAAGATAGTAAATTCATTTAAATAAAACAACTGTTTTAGGTGATTTGCATTGAGAAATGAATACCATTGTAGTTGGTTAAATTTTCACCCACCCCAGGAAGGATGGATGATGCTAAAGTGTATCAGCACAGTTTCCTATTTCAGGGCTTTGCGTTGTCCATGGTAAGTAACTTCTCTTTTTCTCCTTTTGTTTTTTTTCCTAAACTTTCCAGGTAAAAGTACTCCTGTAAGCCACCTTGGGTCTGCAGATTTTCCCAAGCCCCATGATCCATTCCAGCCATTTGGGGCTGACAGCAGTGACCTGTTTCAAAGTAAAAAGGGGTTTGGGGACCCATTTAGTGGAAAAGATCCATTTGCTCCCTCCTCTTCAAGTAAAACTTCTAAAGACTCTTCCTTGGGGTTTGCAGACTTCAGCTCTGTAAGTTAAGTTCCTTGTCTCTGAGCAAACCACTTTCTGCTCTGCTTGCAGCAATCTCGGTTGGGTTTTTGTCTTACCTGCAAACCTACTGTTCCCTGGCTTCTGTCTCTCAGTACCTTCATGCTGTCCTCATTGTTTTTGTATTAATATTTCTGTAATAAAAAGGCATTATTTCAATAAAAAAGAAGTTTCCTACTAAATTTTAAAGGGTTTACTTGCATTTAAATTATTTTAGTTCAGTGTGCCTTTACTCTCAAATTCTCTGTGTATTGTTTTTGTTGCATGAAGGCTATTTTGTAAACAGATTTTTGGGAGCCAATGATGTAAAGACTCAAGAACAACTGATGAAAACATTTCTGTAGCAATTTCACCATATCGTGAGAAGCAAATCCTTAAAGGGAAAGTTTCTGAAACGTACTTGTAACTGTTTGTGGAGAAAGTTCTGACAATCCTGTTGCAATGTTTGCTGTATATGATGGAATGTGGTCATAGAGAGACACAGATGAGACAGAGATTGAAAATTTAGCTGTTAAATTTTGTTCCTGTTACTGATGTAGAAAAGACAAAGAAAACAAAATGGTTTTGTAGAACCAAGATAGAAAGGTCCACACTGCACTCCAGAAGACAATCCCAGAAGGTTTGAAAACAAAGCCAGGAGGTCCCCATTCATTAAAAATATCGGGGTTTCCAAAGCCTGGCTTTGGTTTTAGTGCTGGAATTGGGAACCATTGTAAATGCAATGGTGGTGTGGTTCTTATTGCTTCCATAAGTGGATAGAAACTGTTCCATCCACAGCCTCAGGCTTCTTCCTCCTTTCACATGTTTTTGCTCTCTCATGTTGCCATGCAGTAAAATTGCGAACTGAATCTGTTTCTTAACTGCTGGACACAGATCAGTGTTCAACAAGGGGAGATATTTAAGCTGAATCTTTCAGGTTGTTTCTTTTTAATGTTTGTGGGGTTTTTTTCCTAGTTATTATTTAATATTAAATGTGTATCACTTTCCTCTTTGATATTGTTAGCTGAGGTCATCTGTGCAGACTTTAGTTGGCCTCAGGGCTTTAATCTACCACTTTTGAAACGTCCGAGTTCAAGATTTGATGTATGTTTGACCACAGCTAGTTGGATTTGCACAGTTAAATTCTGATTGTATGCAAACTGGTGACATTCTTAATAAAAATAAGACACAAAACCTGCTTTATCTGAAGTTTCTTCGACAACATCTAATTTCTTCCTGCAATGAAAGACAAATGATGGAATGGAGTGACTGTTACCCAGTTACTGTCATCTTACTTTCCAGACTGTATTTCTTAAGTTAAAATGTGGTTTACTCTGAGTGATTGTATCAAATGATTAACCAAAATCTATTATCCCAATCCTGGTGGGTGCTCCAGGGTCAAATTTGCTGTGCCATCAGGTTTTTACCTCAGATTAACTCTAGAAGATAAGGAAAAGATGGAAAAATGAGATAATGAGCAGTAGCCACTTAACAATTCCTGTTAAATGGCACTTCATCAAATGAAATAAATTTTTAAATCAGTTTTCTGAATTAATTTCTCCTCCTGTAAGAAAAAAAGAAGTGTTGACTGAATTTGGCTGAAAAGACAGAGATTTGATCCCTTTTCTCCTCAGTTTCTGGGGATTTTTTCTTTCCTATAACACAATTCTGCTGCTACACTTGACAATTCCTAATCCTTCTGTATGTTGTTTTAAATGTACCAGTTACCTTGAAATCGTTGAGAATGTTGTGCTTCTCTTTGCCCCATGGTTGGGAAACTTTGTTCGTAATGGAAATGAAAATCAGTTTTACTTACAGAAGGTTTTTGACATCTACTTTAAATCCATGGAATCTGAGAACAGAGTCATCTAGGACTGAATAATCAAATAACCTGATTTTAAATTGAAATCCTTGACTGTTGCAAGAAGAACATGAGAACCTTCATTATATTTTAGTAGGAAAATCCGGTGCTTTTTTGACATACTGTTAAATTCATGCACCCAGAGTTTATGTATATTTTCATTGCATTCTTAACTTTGTTGCTGTCATTAAATATGATTCATTGGAACAAAACTAAGTCTTTTGGTAGCTCAGATTTCAGGTGTTTCTGGGTTCCAGCTGCAGTTTACAGAACAACAAGAAAAGCCACTTTTTTGCCAACAGAAAGTGTTTAAATTTCCAGGAAACAGAACACTAAGAACTAAGTTTTTTGTCTCAGTACAAGCTCGTAATTCAGTACACACAAGTCAGTGGAGCTTTTTGTGATTTGATTAATCTTGCTGCAGTCTGCTGGTTTCCTCATCTATGCCTTCGGTCTGACTGTACTTCTGAAAAAGAAAAGAAAAAGAGGGGTTTAATGCAATTACACCTGTGACATATTTATAGACTTGTTGAAACCTGGACATATGCAAAAAAGTGTTATTGTATAAGTTTACCTGTAAATTACCTTATTATAGACAATCTGTGCAAGAATCTCTGGCATTAATGAACTGTTCTGTATTTATTTCACTACTCAATGGTGAGAGTTATCTCCTGAAAATTGTACTTTGTGCCAACCACTTGTAATAAGGCACATCCAGATTTGTTTCCAATGAATCACTTGCCTATTTTTCCTTCTTTTTCCCCACTCAGCACTTTTAACCACAAAAATATAACTTGTGTCCCATAAACAAGTTATAATTGGGATAGATAAACTTCGGAAGCTCATAAACTTCGGAAGCCTTATCCTAGAATGGAAGCTATATAACTAAAACTGGTTTCTCAACATTAAAAAAACATCCCAGATGGTTTGACCAAAGCTTCTTGTATTTCTGAAACTAGTAACTGTTAATTCTCCATCCTAGCTGCAGGATCTAACTGAATTCCTGGACTAAGTGGAGAGTTCCTACTTGCGTTTGAATCTGTCTTTACCTTGAAAAAAATAATCTATTTAAAATCTTAGTGAGCTTTTCAATCTTACCTATCAGCTGACATTATTTAAATGAGGAATTGTAGTAGGGTCTCTCTACTTTAAAAGTAAAATATCAAAAGGTGTGATGCTTCTATTGTATTTCAGTAATATCCAAATGCAAAGATTCTCATCTAAATTTTTATAGCAATGAAAGCAGAAATATTGCATGAAGAAAAGAAATTTTTTTTGCATCAAATCATCGCAAAAGTCATACGGAGAGAAATAAAATGAGGAGTGATGGGCATCCAGAGGCATAATTAAATTATGAGTAAATAAGAACTGGGCTTCGGTTGAAAGAAATTCAAATAGACATATTTATTTAAAAATACATTAAAAATAAAAATTACAGATACAGTGCAGAGTGGAGGAGAAGGCTGGGGTGGGGCCATTACGTAGTGTATATGCAGCTAGGCAGGGTTTAGCACTGAAACTTGCATTTTAACACTCAGTTCAGTATTTCAGGTTGGTCTGGGCAGGTGTAGCGGCATCAGTTTGTGCCATGGCACAGCAGGCTGTGCTCAGAGTCACTGTGTCCTGGGCCACAGGGAATTTTTGCAGTATACATCCAGCTGAAATTTTTCTCCTCAAGAAACCGCTCAAATAATATGTTTTCCTGCACCAAAAAGAAAAACTCCCCAAAAAAACCACCAAAAAAACCCAACAACCCAAAAACAAACAACACCAAAAAAACCAGACCAAAGCAAAAAAACCCCCAAACTAGCAAAAGCAGATTTTAGAAGTGGGCTTTAATGCAAACAGTTGCATGCAGCTGTTCCCATCCTTCTCCTCAGTAAATGCTAAAATTAACTAGGAACAGATTATATTCGAGTTTAAAATTGCTGTGATTTCAATAAAGTAGTTTAAGGTTCGGTGCAAAAAGTTCAAACAAGCAAACTTCTGCATTCTTCAATGGTAAACACTAGAATATCATTTTGGACAAGTTTTACTGCACTGTACCTCTGTTTTGGGAAGCCCAAACAGGTTTAGGAGCTGAATTTTATAAAATGTGATACTTTCTTAGTGTTCTCTACTAAAGTAAATTGGATTTGCTCACATTATTTCTTACTGGAGAAACTCTGTGTGTATTTTATGAACAGCAACAGAAGCACTTTTGGTAACTTTTGATTTGATGATGAAACTTCCCACATGTCAGCAGTGCCCAAAATCACTTATCAACCCCCTCACCCTTAGCAGGAAGTACCCACAATAAAACTCTCTGATGTGCAGTTGCACAAGTGTAAATAACTATTGGCTTTACCAGCTATTTCTTCTTAAAAATGGCTGTAGTTGCTGTGCTTCCAAACCATTAACTTCCTTTTTTTGTGTTTATGGAGTTTTTGTTTGGCCATTTTCATACCCAGCTGAGCCACAGACACAGGGACTTGCATCCTATGTGGGTTAATTTCCAGGTGGGAGGAGGAAGAAACTAAGGAAATAAACTAAGGAAGTAAAGGAAGGAGGAATTAAGGAAATAGATCAAGGGAGGAAGTGAAAGAGGAAGAAATTAAGGAAATAAAGGATGGAGTGAGGAAACCAGTGAGTGAATTTCTATCTCAATCTAGAACTGCCCTAAGACAGCCTGATGTACTTGACCTGTATATTTAATTAAGTCTGATTCTTTGTATTTTTTGCATCATTTCTTTGAGCTGGTTGGTAACTTTATTAATTCATTTTCCGTTTTCATTTTTTAGTTTGGAAATGAGGAACAGCAGTTGGCCTGGGCAAAGCGGGAGAGTGAAAAAGCAGAGCAGGAAAGACTGGCTCGGTTGCGGAGACAAGAACAAGAAGACCTTGAGCTGGCCATTGCACTCAGTAAGGCTGACATGCCAAACTCTTAAAGAGGGTCTTGAGCTCCACCCTGTCTAAGAGAAACCTTGGAACAAGGCTTTTATAAAAATACGAAATCCTTGGTTTATATTGTGAAAGTAATTTTAGTCATCTTCAGATCTAAACAGGACTGGCCGGTTGTGTCCGACCAGGTGCTGTGTGGCTTCTCAAGTGCATAATCTGCAGGAAACTCTGTATAAACTGTATTATATGTTCTAGATAAAATGTATTGCTTGTAAGAAATTTAATGTATAATCCTAAGGTACTGAAAGTTTCTTTATCTGAAACACAAATGTTGCATAGAGTAAACTGCAGCTTGTGAATCTGGTTTTTTATAACCTGAATTCCACTGGGTCTTTGAGGCTGCAGTATGAATTTCAAAGAAAATGTCATAAAAAGAGAATATTTATAGAATTAGCTTTCACCTGTTACATTTACTTAATAATTCATGATAGGCTAATCAGTACGTCTTCTGCATCATCTATGTCAAAGCATAAACTCATTGTTAGATGGTCTTTTTATCCAGAAGCTGAGGCTTTTAGAAAAGAATCTGGCAATTTATATCTGATGGATACAAACTCTGAACTCTCTAAAACAGTACAAATTTGAAGACTCTAGAAATCAGTAGTTCTTCTAATTAAAACATTTGTTGCATTGAGTTTTAGTAATTGTATGTGACTAAAAGAGGGAGTTAATTCGGTTGTAGTGAGTTGGATAAATAATTTAGCAGTTAAATTATGAAGTAAAATTTTGCTTTATTTTAAGCAAACAGAATTGCAGGATCGCCATACACATTTGGGTGCTGCTTTAATGTGACATCAAGAAATCAACTGGTGGAAAATTTGCCAAGTTTTAGGAGTGCTCACCCTTACAACTCATTGTACCCTCATTTACTCCAACTCCCAGCACACAGACTAGGTTGTGTTACCCAAGTGACTCTCTGGTACAGTCCCTACCTCTGCTTCTTCAATTCCACCTCTTTGGAGTTACAGATCAAGCAGATTTAGCTGAAATGAAGCCAAGTTGAATCAGATTTTAGTTGCCAAATACACATTCACACATCAGTTCTGGCAGCACTGTCTGGGTTGGCTCTAAAATACAGTTTGCTGTACTGAGGCCAGGTAGGAAGAGGTTTTATATACACTGAATGCTTCCACCTGGAAAAGACAGCACAGAATGTGTTTGACATTAGAAAAATAAGTCTGTGAATTTAATTTGCTTACTAGAAATGCCTTTTCTGATTACAGGAATTCTAAAACTTCAGTTGTGTTTGCCTTGGAATTTTCTGTCTCATAGAGTAGGGATCTAGCACAACGTTTTTAAATGTCCTCAGTCTTCTTTCCTGCCCTTTGTTCTCTGGGAATACAAAGCTTTCCATTCTGGGTTTTTACTGATGCAGCCCTTATCTTAAAACATTTTCTCTATTTTTTTTTTTTGATGTGATATTCCTTCATCATCTTTAATGCTTTTCTATTTTTTATGTCCTTGCTTCCTTACTTTTATTTTACAACGATAGTGCCTGCTCAGTGAATAAAAACAATCTTTCCCTGTTCTGTTGGGATTGCCTTATCCTGGATGCTTTCCTTACACAGAGGAGTTCAGATTGGACCATTTTAAGCCTCTTGGTAGTTTTCAGCTCTGAAATTCAGCCAAGATGTGGCATTTGTAGTCTCAGGCTTTTGTGGGGAGGTAGGTGGGTGGGTGGATGTGCAGACACACACATCCATCCGTGTTTAGGATGGTTTTTTTAGGAGTCACAACTTCGCTTTTGCTGTGTGTCTCCTGTGCTAATGGTACTACAAATAATGTGAACCTTTTATTCTCCTCAGAAGGAGAGAAGATTTATTTCTAATACCAAAACCAACTGTATAATGATCTTTAATACTGTCCTTTAATGAGCCCTTGGAGATGCAATAGAAGCTATTTCTAATCTTGCAGAACCTGATTTGAAATCCCTTCCCATTGCGATAATTTTTCTCTAATATATGTTTGATTACATGATCAAACATACTAAAACATCAGAAAATTCTCTCTTCTGTTGGTGTTTAGGGCTTGAAGTCTCTGAGAGCTAAGGTCTGTCTTTAGATAACATGATAAAACTTCTGCTGTGAAAGAGCAATTTTCAAAAGCAAGTGGCTGCAGGATTCTCAGTGAAGTTAAACAATTTGTATCCGTGTGAAAGATCCTCCTGCTCACTTGGACCTGAGTCCTTGTGGTGTCTCTTCTGCTACAATAAAATTTAGAAAGGAATACCAGTTCTGGACTGGATGATGTCACTCCAGTGGGTCAGGTGGATGACTAAATAGCTTGATGCATTTTTGAAGGTCTGTACCGTAACAAGACTTTCTGCTGCTTTGTCAGGGCCCTAAAATACTGAATTTATAATGCTTCTAAGCCAATGAGATGATGTTTTCAAGATGTCCAGCAGGGAGGCAGAAGTGTGAATTAATCCAGCATTCTATATAGTGTTAGGGCTTGTTTTTGTATTTGCTTACTGACTCTTCCTCGTATTTGCTTGGACAGTAAGTGCAGATCAACAAATGAACAAGGACAGAACGCAACATGTTGTCTATGCTCAGTATTAGGGTTAGGAACCTTAAGTTTACTGAAATACTCTTGATTCAAAATGTCACTGCAGTAGAAGAAAACTGAGCTGTGATTTCTCACTTTGTATTTAATATAGTTTTCCATATAAAAAGGAAGATTCCCCACATTCTTTCCCTATGCTGTAACTCAATGTTTGTACAATACCTCCACTTGCTCTTTGAGGCAAAACTTTATTGCAAGACATTGATCTTCTTCCTCCAGAACAGTGAAATTTAAAGCACAAACAGACATGTTGCTATTTGGGCAGAGAAAATACGTACAGTGTAAGATACAGAAAATGTGAATACCCCCAGTGCATATACAGTGTACAGTGAGATCCATATTATTTGTGTCTATGTATATACATACATATATATATATAAAAAGAGAGAGTATTGTATAATGTAATCATAGTGTGTGTATATATTCTACATGTCCACATGCTATGTCCAGTATATAGTTCCTTGTGCTGTACATAAAACGTGTATATACAAAGAATATGTAGAATATGCAGATATATTCTATATATTAAAGCTTGTGTGTATGTATGAATTCTGTAACCAGAGATGGATACAGAATTAGAATCTTCACAGAAATTCAGATTAGCTCATAGCTCTGAGAATTTCAGAGTCCCGGTTAAAGAAAAGAGGAGAAATAAATTCTAATCAATTTGTATCCAGATTTGTTTCATTGACATGAAAAACTGTGTTCATTAGCTGTGCCAGGTGTAAGAGAACCCTGGCAGAAAGTAGTAATCATCTGCACTGGATCTAATTTCACATTCTTTGGAGTTTTTAAAGTATCTGTTTGGAACGTAGGCTTAACTTCTGATCTTGCGTGTCATCTTTCTTCTCTGGGCTGAGGCAATGAGTTTTCTCCTATGTTTGCTTGTAGTTTCACTTCCCTCTTCCCTTTTTTTTCCTTTTTAGAAAATTATTTGTAAGAGCTGTTCTCATACACACACCCCAAATAGTCACAGGCAAAGGTGGAAAACACGTTTTTCTTGCTTCATTCCAGTTAGATTGGTTGCACATAATTGTCATCTGGATTCCAGTTCTGGTTTTCCTCCATTTCCACCTAAGCTTTTACTTAAGGAGGAAAGACTATTCATGGCATATTTGGCTTAGAGGAAAGAGTGGGGGTGATTCTGCTTTCTACTTAGATAAATTATTAGACTCTGTGTTACCCTGAGCAATCACTAAGAGTTTAGCAGGGTTTTATAGTGGCACACATGTTTTGTATGGAATATATACTACTGGACTGACTCATGGAAAGCCGTGGATTGCACAGAGCACTGAGGCATAACAGTTAAACAGGACAGACAGACAATTATTCACGTTGAACCTGCACATGCAGACAGTGCATGTAAGACACCGGTATTGAATTACCACATTACCCTTCATAGAGCTGTGTGTTCACATTTGCCTCGAGAGGTTTCCCTCAGTTACCTTCAAATTGTCTCACTGTAAAACCGCCCAGTCACCCTGCAATAAAAACAGATGCTCATAAAAGTCATACTTCCACAATAATGCTGTGTGAAATATTTTTATATAGGCAAATTTTTCCTTGTGGAACCTCTGCCCTGTGAGGGTCCTCAGTCCTTCCTATATCTTGTTCCATGCACTGTGCTCTCAAAGTGTAAGAAATTCCAAGCTGTGTCTGTGTAAGTCTTTTTATTTTTAATTCCCATCTGTGAAATCCGTTAGCAGTATTGTAGAGATTATTTTGTCATCTTATGCTCAAAGATAATGCACTTTTCTTGGATTCTTCTTATAATCCTTCTGGGCTTACTATTTCTTCTTCAGTGTTTCTCCATTGAGAATAATATTTGTTCTGTAGAACCGTGGCCCAAGGAGTTTTGGTCCAAGTAGAATTGTTGCCTTCCCTTGTGTAAGAGTTTGATTTCTCCTTTCTTCTGCATTTTATTCCTCCCTCTCAGGAATTTCATTTCTGTTTAATCCTCATTTAGAGCTGGAACTCTGTTGAAGTGAATTGATCTCTGCTATTAGTGATCTAATTCAATTATCTTCCTATACTAGTGGAACAGCCAAGTTTTTTGTTATATATTTGGTTATATATTGCATCTGTGTAGACTTCACAACAACCATCTTTGATTCCTAGAACGGAATTTTGCTTGGAGTATGATGGTATCATAGAAGATTTATTTTTAGAGTAAATATGTTAACAATAATTCATTGACACACCTGTTTGATCAGTTGATATACTGCTCTTTTTACTTGAAAGTTTTATAAATAAAGGCTAATTTGTTATATAATGGAATTTTCATTTTTCCAACTTCTGCCTCTCCCTTTAAGTTTCAAAGGAAAACTCGTAGTGACTGTGGTTCCTTCTGCTGTTGCAAGTACAGAGTGCTCTTCTGGTGTCCCTTTTAATATACCATTCTTCAGTCTGACCTGAAAAAGGTGGAAACACAAAGCAGAAACTGCAGTGTTGACCTAAATCTGACTAATATCTCCAAATATGTACATTATTGTGGTTATATTTATCTTTCAAATGTTATAACAAATTGTAAGGTATTTTAATTTTAACCCATTTCATGTGTTTATTGTTTAATATAAGAGAAATGTTATTGTTTAATATAATAAATGAAAAGTTACTTTTTGGAGCTCTGAGATTTCAGCACTCTTTCTTTACTTTTTTTTTTTTGTCCACAATTTCACAAGCTTTTATGTTAAATTTGTGAATCTTGCTTTGGACAACCACTCTATTCTCCTCACTGAAATCTTTTTCCTGTTGGCTGGTGCCCTCTGCACTGTTTTTCCTCCTGTCCTTCCCTTTCTTCCTTGTCCCAGCCACACTTGGGCTCAGCAGACCAGTCCCAAGTCCAATGCCACACCTTTTCCAAGCAATTTGTGTGTGGCAATGCTGGATGTCCTGGCAGTTTACACCAGGAGCGGCTGGGGAGATCACCAGAGACAACCTTTGGCTGGCTGGAAAAGCATACCTCACTACTGGGCTGTTCCATTTACTCACTTTGACTCATTCTTCTCCCAGCTGTTCACTGGCTGCTCCTGCTCACCTGGTCAGAATGAGCAGCAGATTGCCAAGGCATGTTTCTCTCCAATATTTTTAGTACACTGATATTTTGGAGCAGGATTTGACTGCAGTGTGTCACAGATGGGCACAACTCCCTACCCAATTCCTCTCGTCATGTCGTGCTTCTCATCTTTTATAAAACCATGGCCCAGTGCTTTGTGTGTTGCTCCCACTCAAGTTTTTTGGGTCTGACATACACAGCATTCTCATCCCTACACTTTCCCAAATGCATTCCTAATCCACATTAGGAATGTGGCTTAATCTGAAAGGACTCCCCTGTACCCAGAATGGCCTAGGAGCCCCTTCACTGGGAAGGGAAGAAAAGCTTCGCCATCCTGTTCAAGATGTGCAAATTTGACCCTAAAGGCTGTCCAAGGTCTGAGCCCAACTGTTAAACCTCAAACACCACTGTAGCATTTATTGACTGTACCTAAATATGTCCCAAGCCCAGCTCTCCTCTTGGAATTCTGAGCTCCCGGAGTCATCAGTGCTACCTCTATGCTGGAACTGCCATCAGGTTTATCTCTGGCATTGCTGAATCTCCCATCTGCTGTACGTGACTCTCAGTGTAGTCACTCTTGAGTACCTTTTCCCTCCTGTCTGGTTGGCATTTTTCTTAATGTAATGACCACAATTAAAACTTTTTATCAGATGGTGCTGATGCATCATCTCTTAAAATCACTGTAGCCTTCCTTATTGATGAAATCTCACAGGGCTCTGCCAGTGGCAAACATAATACATTTCTGCTATTTAACTTCCCATGAAGGTCCTTGATCACAGTTTTCAGAACGACAAAGCCCTATGCTCTCTGCCTATCCCTTGCATCCACAGAAAGGACATGCAGGCATTCTGTATCCCTTATTTTGCAATATAATATAAAATCATTAATATAACAAAGTGACATAACATGACACAATGCTATCATTGCACACAGACTGTAAAAAGGTGGTTGTTGGGATCTGAGGATATTTTTGGGTGTGTTTTGTTTTGTATTTAAGCCTCAGACTCAGTAGCTATTCACCTAATATATTAAATGTCACAGGAGATCATATCCAATATGATATTCCTGATATTTCTTGGTGTCAGAACTCCACATATGCTCTGAGCTATAAGAAGTGCAAGAAAACAAAGTAAAAGTGATTTGAAGTGATACCCTATTTAGTTGTAAACCTGTACCAGGTAAGTTCACCTGCAGTTTCTGTGTTGCTAAATTTGTGCTCACGACAACAGGCGGAAAACTTCTGATTTGCTAAAAGGACTTCCAATGGGAGCAGGTAAATAAGCAGATAACTAATCCTAACAGTGGTTACAGAGTAAATGAAAACTTGGTTGCTTCTGTTCTCCTTGTGCTTAGAAGGGTTTTGGTAAAGTTAACTCCTCTTCATTCCATAAAGCAGTGCTTATGGTTCCTCTTTAGTGTCTGCACTAAATATTATAAGATCAAATTATTGTAGCCGAAAAATCAGACCTCAAGAGAGTAAATCAAATATATTTTCTACCTAACAAGTTCAGGATCAATCCCTACATCTTTTGCATGCTGCAAGTGGAAGGTGCTGCTTTGTGGCAGGGGCTGTTCCCAATCTCAGCTGAAGTGATGGGGAATGGGTTGTTTGGGATCAAATCATACAGAGCTTTAAGGAGTGTCTGGAAATCAATAGCTGCACTAGTTCGCTTCAGGGCCTGTGAATTGGACATGGCTATGTGCTTTGGGTTACTAGTGTTTGGCTTGTGAACCAATTACTTCTCCAAATCAGTGGGAAGCACATTTCTCCCAGAGCCTGGGCCACGGCAGAGGAGCTGCTGCAGTGCCAGAGTTCAAACCTCTGACTGCTTCACTCATAGCATGTAGGACATGTCTTGGGCAGGTGGCATCTGGGACAGACCCAGATGAGAGCAGCTGCTTCAAGGGCACCCAGGAATTATAAGGTTTGTAGATGCCACCAAATAGGTTTTGGGTGCTAGCAATGGGGATGGCTTTCTCCCTGTTAAATTACATGGGGTTTGGGTTGAATTTTTTGCTAGTTACCATAGTGATGGCTACATGACTTTGTTGTAGTTGTTTTATCTAAATATAGCAAAAGAAATTGTTAGAGCTTGGGGTTCTGGCTTTGAAAATTCAATTTAAGAGAAGCCTAACAGCTACTCTGTATTAGGGATGCACAAAATAGCTTGAGAAACCACAGAGCTTCTACCACAGAAAACCACAGGACCACACAATCCTGTAATTTGAAGAGTGGACAAACTTATTTTGGCATTCTTGTGGATGGAAGACCAAAGTTTAGAGCCAGTCAATGTTTTCAGGCAGTTTTTAAATGTGAGTAACCAAGGGCTCGCACAGGTTGAAGTGCCCCATCCTGCACGAGGTGAGCCATGGCCAGTACTAAATGTTCAGCTCTCCCAGACATGATCAGCTACAAAACTGAATCTAAAATAAACTTCCAGGAAACCAGAGGATTTCTAGCCCAGCCTTCCACTTTAGAGTTGAAAAAAATAGATTTGAAAATGCCCTGCCTGCTGGCTTGCCAGGTGCTGGTTGTGCAAAGGGTGCTGGTGGTTGTGCAAAGGGTGCTGGTGCAGTGCTGGTTGTGTGCAGGGTGCTGGTGTGGTGCTGGACTGTTTCACAGGGCACTGCTGTGGTGCTATGATGGTGCTGGTTGTGTGCAGGGTGGTGTTGGTTGTGCACAGGGTGCTGGGGTGGTGGTGCTGGACTATTTCACAGGGTGCTGGTGCGGTGCTTGTGTCGTGCTTGGGGTGGTGCTGGGCTGTTTCACAGGTGCTGGAGTGGTGCTGGGTGAGCACAGGGCGCCGTGTCACTTCCGAGAGCCAAAAGGTGACCGAGCCCAACTGCCCTGCAGTGGCTGGAGCTGGTCCTGCTCTGGGCCGTTTCAGGATTACGATGTGTTCTGACAGTGAGGTCCCATCTCGGAGAAGTTTAACTGACCCATCTCAAGTCAGTGGGTGAGGAAAAACCATTTTCAGCAGAGTGAAACACAACGCTCTGAAACTCCTCATGGAATGAACCGACTTAAAGCAGTGACTGCTCTGGATGGTACCTGAGTTTGGCAATATTTACTAAAATTTTCACTAGGATCATTCTGCAGGATTTGCTTGTTTCTGCACTTAACCTGCTCTATCTTATCTCACAATCTATCTTACAACAATACTGAGCCCACGGCTGTGGTATCTTACATTAATATGTGTGAAAATCTTGTTTTCAACGGACTCTACATTTCCTCCCATCAGGTTTAACTACAACTTCTGTAGTTTTTTCCTTTCCCTGGTAAGTCAAAGTCAAATCCAGGATAGCTGCAGGTTGTGGTCGATGGATGCTCCCTGGGAGGCAGATGGTTAATTAGAACAAAATTACTTAAGAGATGACAACCCGATGGTCAGTTAGCAGAAGATGTGAAGCATTAGTGGTTTCCTGCTGACTAGGGGAGGCTTGGTAGATTACTGGAATTACAACGACACATCTCTGGATGTACTCATTTAAAACAATTAAACAGAAAAAAAAAGAGAGTTGACAATTACTCATAATGGAATGTGAAAAGAATAAGATCAGCATCTCTTTTTTTTCTGCTACAAGATAATCTCAAGATTCAAGAACATGCAGTTTCCTGTGAAGACCACATAGCAATTATCACAGATACCCTCCCTTAAACAATGACAAGAAAGTTTATTGTGAACTTTTATTAGTCTTTTGTCCCCCCATCCCTCCCCACTTTCAGAGGCCTGTCTTTCTATATTTTTATATGAAGTCTTTTACATTTAGGCATTAGGGTTCTTCTGCTCTATTTTCAGTTGAGTCACAAATCTAAAAGCTCAGACACCACCACCTGTTCCTCTTTCCATGTCTCCACTGGTCGTCAGGGTCTGAGCGCTATTTGGTACCATGCTATCAGGCAGATACCAACTGTCTTATCTGAAGACTTTCTAGCGAGCAGTAGCAGAGGCAGTAGAGGTGATAACCCTCACAGCCAGACTCTTCTCTGGAGCAAAGGCAGGTTTGGATGCTCCCAAGCTGAGGCACTGGAGGAGGACGAGGAGGTGACATGAGGGTTTTTTAGGGTTTAGTGACTGTGGTGACATTTATTTCTGCACAAAGGCCCTGAGCAGCACACAATGCCTTCGTGCCATTCACTGGCTGCAGCTGACTTGGAATCACAGAATCACAGAATAGTTTGGGTTGGAAGGGAGCTTAAAGTCCATCCTGTTCACCCCCTTGCCATGGCCAGGGACACCATCCACTAGATCAGGTTGCTCCAAGCCCTGTTCAACCTGGCCTCGAACATTTCCGGGGATGAAGCAACCACAATTTCTCTGGGAACTCTATTCCAATCCTTCACCACCCTCACAGGAAAGAATTTCTTCCCAACATCCCATCTAACCCTCTGGCAGTGTGAAGACATTCCCTCTTGTCCTGTTGCTCCAGCCCTTGTCCAAAGTCCTTCTCCAGCTCTCTTGAAGCCCCTTTAGGCACGGGAAGGGACTCTGAGGTCTCCTTGGAGCCCTCTTCTCCAGGCTGAGGATTTGGAAGGGAAGAAAACTGGTCAGACCCATATGCAGCCTCTACCAGAGGTCAGGAGACAACTGGGGAGAAGCAGAGCCAGATAAGTGCGTTGCGATGTTGTGATGCTTCAAAGATCTTCCCCATTACTGGAGAGCTCGGGCTAGGCCCTTCCCAAGGCAGATATTGGGCTGGGCACTGAGCAGTCACACCTCTTTGTCTTTTAAATTGCATTACAAGAAAGGGAATAGTTTAAGCTTGCACTGTGTCACTGAAACCTGGGTTATAACAAAACTGGGAATGCTGAAAACTGGGAATGACTAAAACCATTTCCAGTTCTTCAGAAAGAGCAAGGGAAAGTCAGGTGAGTATGAAAAGATGAGAGTAAGAATTTCAGAAGTTGTTTCCTTCATGTTATAAACACCAAAGGACATGCTGAAATACGAAAATATTCAGCTATGGGGAAAGAGAAGGAAATACCTAGAACTGTTGCAACAATGAATGTGCCAAGTTTAGAACATCTTTAAGTCATCCTCACTTTCTGGAATTAGATTGTGCAATTTATTTTTTTCTCTAGCAAATAAATGAGTTTTGTTTTTGATGAAGAAATGTTAAAGCTCCCTTATATTTCACTTTGAGAGAGCTATAAAAGTGAAATGTGGAACTCATTCTTCCATGCCAGTGATTAGAAGCCCAAAATACATCTGTTCCACATGAACAACTTCAGCCTTTGCTTTCACAGAAGAACAGCTATATTTGTAGTTACTCTTAATGCATTCCTGTTGATTTCATTCTTGTGTATTCTAACATGAAAAGTCAGAAAAAAGGTCACAATCTTGATTAAAACCAAGTTCCAAGTATCCAGATGTTAAGGAAAAAAATGCTGCAATATTAAGCTGAATCTGCAGATTTGATTAGCAGTGATGTACAAGTATCAAGACTCACCACAGCACTGGAGTTGTAAAGACAGAGGATGCCCATCAGACTGTCAGAATAACTGCTTGAATTTACTGCTTGGAATTCTGAGCTCATTTACAGCTGTGAAGAATTTTTGGGGGGCTCAATTAGACTTTTGCAGCTCTCTTTACCGCTATAGTTGTTGCAGTATCCAGTTTATTTGCAATTACTTTTCAGAATCTCGACTTCTGGCTGATTTTCCCCCCAAACAGTTAAAAGCTTTATTAACTCCTGGAATATAGGTGGCACTACAAATAGGTGAATTTAAGTTTTGGGGAATGAGTTATGAAGGTATTTTAACCTGTGTTGTGAATTCATGCTTGAATTCCACTACTGTTCTATTGGAATTCTGCACTGAGCTCTTGAGAACAAGGATAATTTATGTACAAGAATGCCTTAAAATGAGCCTCCATAATTACAAAAATGCAATGTTTAAAGTTATAGTAAAAACCCACACACTGCTGGCAAAACTATAACTACATCTGGAAAACATTAAGAATGCTATTAAAATAGTCTAGCATAAACTAGAAATGAGACTGAAATTACAGTGTTGCTTACTTAACCATTTTTAGGAAGTACATTTTGAATATGATTTACTTTCTTATTTGATTTTTGATAAAGCACTGTACTGTGTCTTATTTACCACTGAGAAAAACTTACTTTGTTATCTATTTCAGAAAAATCCATGGCTCAGATTTTTTAAAGTGTCTCCTTACAGTTGTCAATAATCTAAAACACAGCCAGACGGTTGCTGGTCCAGCCATCAGGGAAAAAGTAACAGGGAGATCTCAAAGGAGAATAAAAATCACAGCAATTAAAAACTTATTTTATTAAAAAGATGAAATGTTTTCAAACATTGAAAAAATTATGTTTTTATAAAAACAGAAATAGGCAAAATACCCATTTGTCTTCTATTTACATATACAATATTTCTCATTGTATAAAATTATTTACAATATATAAAAAAATTACAGTAAATAGGTTATTTTCTTACAAGACATCAAGCCCTGTACTTCTAGTGTAGATCATGGCAAACAAGAATATTATTGCACCTGTGAACCAAACAGTCTAACAAGAGGAGTGTTCTCTTAGCCATGCCTTCAACTGAGATCTAAACTAACATCGTTAGCTACAGTAACATTCATTTTATCTCTTCTAGGGTCAACTTCAGGCAGTTTCCATACAAACATTGTCTTGTAAAGCTTAGGAATGGGCAGTTAAAATCAGAAAAAAAACACATATTTACAGCTTCTTCTATACAATCTGTACGGAGTCTTATGGAGTTTACCCTTCACAGAAGCTGCATAAATAACCCCTGTTCTCCTGACCGGGACGGGCAGGTCACTGATTCAGTTATGGCAGATTCTCTGCAGGAGATGCCTGGCTAAGCCCCCTTGTGTCAGATCCTCAGTGTCCGTCCTGGAGCGTCGGTCGGTGCCTCCCTATGTAGTACCAGCTACAGATTTTTAACGCTTCTGCACCTGAGCAGTTAAATAAGGTCCACTGTTGGCAAGGCACAGTCCCTGGGGCTACATGTGCCGCTTCATGTGCAAAGCCAGGTGGTCCGACCTGGAGAACGCCCTGTCGCAGAGGTGGCACTGGAAGGGCCGGTGGCCCGTGTGCTTGCGATAGTGACGGGTGAGCTCATCAGAGCGTGCGAACTTCCAGCCGCAGCCTTCCCAGTTGCAGTGGTAGGGCTTTTCACCTGTTTGGGGAAATCGGAGAGCGTGACTCAGCATGGCATCATATACCAGGCAACCTGCTGAGTTTTATCGTAGCTATCCCTTTATTTGCTACCGAGCCCTTCCATGGCATGATCAAAGTGCTTTTAAGCTAAACTACTAGAAATTCCTTTACTCACCCATATCTGGAGTGCAAATCTTTGGAGAAAGGGCTTTAGAAGCCCTTAGAAAAGCTTTGATTACATAGGTAAAGACCTAGGTTACAGACCTGACCACCTGTCATAGCTCAGCTGTGAGTTTAACAGCCTATAGGGTAAAAGCCCAGGCTGCAAACTGTTTTACACAGGGCTATCCCAACTGGCACAAAGCACACCTCTGTTTGAAGGCCATCAGCAATATTTACCTGTGTGTGTCCTGAGGTGGGCCTTCAGGTGTGAGCTCTTGGTGTAGGTCTTCCCACAACCGGCATAGGTGCATGTGTGAGTGGCCGTCCTCTTCCTTGGCCAGGATCGGCGTCCTCGCTTCGGTTTGGAGTCCAGCAGCTCCAGAGGGGAGGAAGGAGGGGTGAGCATGCCCCTAGGAGCCGCGGGCTGTAAGGGCAGGCTGTCTTCGAAAAGGCCAAACTGGGAGGTGTTCTGGTACTGGAGGTGGGTCTGCGGGTGGTGGAAGCCGGAGGCCGGGTGGTAACTTTGCTGGAATGACACGGACGAGGGGCACATCATCTGTGTGTGGCAGTCATTCACCATGAGATCGTCGGGGCTCAGCGGGGGCGTCTCTGCCCCAGGGATCTGAGGGGAACTGGCCACCCGGGGCTGCTCGTAGGCCATCATGCAGGTCGCGTTCCCCTCCTGCTTGATCTTTGGGCAAGCCTGGGGCACCAGACCCAGGACCGGTCCATAACTGTCCATGTCGGGTTCGGGCTTAATGTTCTCAACGAACTGCGGGCCCCCGAAGGTGGGTGTCACAAAGAACCGCCCGTGGACGCTGCCAGAAGGGCAGTAGTTGGAGTCCATCTCGGAACGCATCATCTCCGGCACGATGCCGGCGTTGTAGGGCGGGGGGCTGCCCTGCTCCAGGGCACTGTAGCATCCGGGGGACGGGTTTGTCTGGTAAAAGCCACCGCTTTCGCCTTGGGCAGGGGAATAGTCCCCGCCGGCAGTGCCCTGGCCGTAGCCATCGCTGCCCATGGAAAGGATAAAATCCAGCACGTTGTTAAGATCCTCATCCTCTTTGCGTGGGGAGAGGCCGCCCCAGGTGCCGGCGGGGGTCTTGGCCTCCTGCTCGCACTTCCACCTCTGGGGAGAGAGAAAAGGGAGAGGGTTAGAGGTGCCGTTCGCCTTGGGGGACGGGGGAGGACGGAGTCGAGGCGCGGCGGGGCGGCGGCTCCGCCGGCCACCCGTGCGATGAGCCGTCGGTGCTGAGCGCGGGGGACACTCACTTCGTGCAGGGCTTTCTCGCGGCAGGGGCTGGCGAAGGTGGCGAAGGAGGGCAGGGCGGTGTCGCTCAGCGCCATGGTGCGGGACGAGCGCGGCCGGCCGCCCCTCCGCACCTTATAACGCGGGCGCGGGCGGCCTCAGGCCAATTGCAGGAGCGGAGGAAACGCGTCCCGGACGGGGCGGGCGGGAGGCAGCGGCTCGGGCGCAGCCTAAATTTAGCCCCGGTATAAAAGGACGCGGCGGCGGCGGTCCCAGCCCGAGCGGGGCGGAGCGGAGCGGGGACGGGCCCCTTTCGCCGCCCTCCCCTCGGCGCGGGGCTCGCGGGCGGCCGAGGAGCCGCGACCCCCGGCTCGGGCAGTGGCCGTGAAGCTGTGACCCCCACATCGGGCAGTGGCCGTGAAGCCGCGACCCCCACCTCGGACAGCGGCCAGTGACGGGACACTGAGAGGTCCCTGCCCCAAGTGAGCTGGGGAGACGCCAAGCCGTCTCTACGTCCCTGCTCCAGGGGCACTGAGGGATCCTGTCCTGTGCTAAGAGAGACTGTGAGGGACTTCGGTGGGATGAGGGGCCACAGGGGACCCTGCCCTGGAAACACCTACAGGACCCTTCCTGACATGAGGGTACCCTGTGCTGAGACACGCTGTGAGTGACCTGCTGTGGGATGGAGGGCATTGAGGGCTCCCTGACCTGGGAACATCAAAAGACCATCTGTGACACGAGGGGACACTAATAGCTACAAGCTTCAACAGACTTTGAAGGACTTGCTGTGGGATGGGGAACACTGAGGAGTCCTTGCCCTGGGAACACTAAGAAAGACACAATGAATTAGGTGTTTGATTCCCCCCCACCTCAGAGCAGCTGCCCCACAACCCGGCCTCATCCCTGGGGCATGTGGTGCAATCAGACTCACAAAAAGAGGGTGGGAGTGGAAGGTGTCGGGAGGACAGTGAGGGAGACATGCCCTGCTCCCATGGGTAAACTGCTGAGCTGACGATGAGGCCCTCTGGCACTGGTGACCCTAAAGGTCCCAGATGCATCTTGGTGCTGACAGAAAGGTGTTCAATCCCACTCTTGTACAGTCTTCACTGGAGTTCTGCATTTAATGGAAGTCCAGATCTGTAGCAGAATTTCCATTTGCGGCACGATGATTGCCAAGATCAATGTTGCAGTGTGATGTTATAAGAGAAAAAATGCACATAGCTTCTGTGATCTCCTCTGCTTGTAGGCAATTTATGGTCTTGGGCTTGATTTTTCAGAAGAGAAAATTGTTCTTCTCCCTTACCTTGGCCTCTAGCTCAGGTGCCTAGTCTGAAGGAGCAATTCTCCAGGAACTTCTGATAACATGCCCCAGACTCCTGTTTTTTGAGGATCATGGCTGCTTGGCCATCATCCAGGAGTAAAACTGGCAGTTCTGAAAGGGGGAAAAACTATGGTCTATCAAGGGACAGCCTGATTCTTTGACAGCCTGTTCAAAGAAAGAGCTATGCTCTTTTCCTTCCCCATATTTCCTTTGCAATCACTTCTTAAAGGATTTCTAAGTGAGCTGGAAATCAGGAGAGTGCAAGAGAACAGCTCTCACATTTATGCATGGTGTGCCCCAGGAGGAGGAAGGAGCAATGCCCTTGATGGGCTCTGGTTCTCCAAAGAAGTTTGAGCCTGTTCACCAGAGCCCATCCCAGGCTGTGTTTAGCCATCTTGGGAAAGCTCAGTTGCTAGGGTGAGTAAATTATCTTTTCAATAGCTACACATGTTTTTAAATCAGGAATATCTCTTGTTTAACTTTCTATAGTTTTCATTCTAAAAGTTCACAGGTTGGCCAGAAGGAGCAGCCAAACTTCTGTGACTGGAGCAGAATCAATACACTGAATGCATGGTAACGCTGTACACAAAGATGTGTGACTCATGGCTCTGTAATGTCACACTTGTGTAATCTTTCAATGTAAACTCCTTTCCTCTAATAAAACGTCTGTAAGTGAACGATACGTATATATGGGGCTGTGAGTCAGCCAAGAAAATATACTCTGATGAATTCAGAATGAATGTGAATGTTCCCTTGATAACACGCCCCAAATGTCTGTGTCAGTTTATGTGCTTGTGATTTCAGCAACAGCTATAACAAAATATTTTGTTTCTAGGATATATAACTGGACTAGTAGGTTTCACTGAGAAGCTCCAATCGGATGCTGCCTACTGGAAGGACTTTGTTTATAGCCCTGCAATGGCTGTCACCAAACTCTGCATTTTCTTTGTGTAAAGGAAACATTTAGTGGGCAGAGAGGATGAAAGTCAAGCACACAAAATAATAAATTCACTGAGTTTAGTTTCCCTTTGTTTTCAAGCAAAGTGGAGAGGCTAAAAATTCAGAGCTACACTAAATCTGGGGAGACAAATGTGAGAATTTATTTACCTTGTGAGTCACTGGTTCTGCGCAAACTGAGAACAACTTTGCCATGACCTTCCACTCGGTTGTGGACAGTTGTGCTGGCATTTTCTGGCTTTTTACTGCTCACAACTCTACTCTTTTTTAAAATACCTAAACGCAAGATCCTGGCAGTGATCTCACTTAGCATAGATCAGGAGTGATGCCACTGGCATATAAATGTGAAGAATGTGAGATTAGAAAGTATTTGTTAATCTGCTGTGGGTAGAGGAGAGCTAAATGATGTGTGATTTGTCTTCCAGCCAAAGTAAACACGGACTCAGCCATTTTTACATGGCAAAGTTGATTTTCCTAGGTGTTGCTTCTGCTCTCTCTTGTTGCTTTTAGATCAAGGAGAAACTTTTAAAGGGATTGCAATCAAGATTTTGCATGTTCATAGAAGAATCCAAGCTAGGGCTGTGCTGGGCTGTGCCCACTGAAGCTCACAGCTGGATGGGTTGGTTCAATACCCACATCACCTGGCTTCCCCAGTTCTGAGTCATTAAAGAACTCAAGCAAACAAACTAAAAGCTCCTTCCTCAGGGATTGTTCTCAGAAAGTCCTGATTGCACCTAGAGCAAACTAGTAATAATAGTAATAGCAGGGAAAACGAGCCGAACATGATACCTCTTAGCACCTAGAGTACACAGTAGAAGTAACACCGTGACCAACCCCTTCATGTTGAAATGAGATACAGGATTTCCTTGCCTACATCTCGAACTGTCACAGTTCTGTTCACTGTACTTTTTTCCCCCTCTATTTTAAACTGCAGGTTCTGAGTTAGCACTTTTTAGAATCTGCTGTCAAGGAAGTTGATAAAATGATGTAAACAACCACATAAAATGAAATATACAGTTATGTGTTGGAGAGACACATCTTAATTTAGGGAGAGTGATTTAATCCTGTTGGTCTTTTGTCTGACTAAAGTAACTTCATAAATTAATTGGAGAAAGGAGCCTTTTTGACCAGACTTTTCATGACTGGAGCTGATTCCCACTCAGGGACTGACAGACAAAGGTGAACCATCTCTTTGATGACCTGAAGTTGAAGGGGCTCATTAAGTTTTTAGGAAAACATATTTTCCTGTAATACTTTTTTCTTAGTGAGTCTCCTTTGAGCTATCTGCATGTTTTCAAAGTCTTTCTTGAGGTCTGAGCACTGGAAAAGTGGAGTAGCAGACAAATAAGAATCACTTCTCTTTAAGGATTTGACTTGTACCCTTTGTCATGGTCTTGTGCTGAGTAGCTGCTTGGCAAAGGCCTCCTCTCCCCCAGCTCTTTCACGTCATGGAGTACCAGGACAAGGGGGAATGACTTCCCACTGCCAGAGAGCAGGGTTAGATGGGATATTGGGAAGACATTTTTCCGTGTGAGGGTGGGGAGGCCCTGGCACAGGGTGCCCAAAGAAGCTGTGGCTGCCCCATCCCTGGAAGTGCCCAAGGCCAGCTTGGACAGGGCTTGGAGCAACCTGGGATGGTGGAAGGTGTCCCTACCCATGGCAGGGGCTGTGACTGGATGTGACTTTAAGGTCCCTTCCAATCCAAACCATCCTGTGATTCCATGATACTGTCTCAGCTCCCCAGTCCAGGGCAGTACCACCATGTACACCCTCTGCACTCAATGCTGGCTCCTCGGCTTTTTGAGAAGATTGAATTTATGACAGTGTTGAAAGCAGGGCACATGGGATATGGGGGAAGACTGGAAGGTGGAACAGAACCCTGGTAGACCTGATGGAGATGCTGGTGGCAGGGTTAGGAAGCATCAAGAGAGAATTGGAACCACTGAGAGAAATCCAGCGTATTTAGGGTTGCACAGATGGAAGGTAGAAGCTGCAAAAAGATGCCATGAAACGAGATGTCTGAGAGCAGAGTAATTTTGGTGTCCCAGTTTTTCTGATGAATTCCCTGTTGGCCTAGGTAGGAACCTATTTCTGTCCAAGCCAAAAAGCAGGGCTGCTTGCATTTTCCATTCCTAGAAGCCTTTAGCTTCTCTGTATTTCCATGAGTGGGGTTTGTGTCTGCCTGGATAGTTAAAATAACACTTTAACAATGACACGCTCTTCAAATTATGTTGCACTTCCGTGATCCTTGTCAGCTAGGACTTTATCAGAAACAATTTCTGTTTTCTTCCAGGTCATTGTTAACAACACTGAATGGTAAGTAATGATAAAAAAGATCAAGAACCAATGAACCTGCTTGATTAGAATCTAAATTCCATTTCCAGATGTATCGGCCTGTGGTTGGGCCAATTCGCATGTGCACACCACGTTCATTTGTCATGTGCTTATTTCTTACTGCGAAAATCACACTGCACCGAGGCACATCCTTATTTAAAACACCATCACAAACGTCATTAACCAAACCATCTTTATTTAGAATTCTTTTTATGTCTCAAGTCCTCCCTGTCTCTGCCCAGGTTTATGTAACACTGAGAGGCATATCTGGGTCATTCTGTTTACCCTGTTGCAATATTGACATAATATTAACATTCTCCAAGTCACCTGGGGCTTCCCCACTGCTCTGAAATGAATTGATAATAAACATTAACCATCTGGATATGTTCTTAGTTGGTTCTTTTGAAACACTCACTTCTAAATTACCCAGACCTGCCAACTTAATACTGTTCGAGATGAGTAGCAGTTGTTTTAACATCCTCCTTAGTTACTGTAATGGAAAGTATTTCAACATCATTATTGTCTGATCTCAATACAGCATCTGGCTTTTTCCCAAAGAGAGAACAGAAATATTTTTTAGTTCTTCTGCTTTTTTGACATGGTTATTGACAGTTCTATCCCTTCCATTCCTTGTGATGGCAGTCTTAACTGGTTTTAGTGAAAGCCTTATTAACTTAGCTCCCAAAGATAAGCAAAAGTCAAACTCTGATGCTTCCAGCCTGCTTCTCCCTCCCATCAATGCAGAGGGAAAGCAACTTAAAATCCATTTAAATAAGTGAAACTATACAAAGAAAACTTTTCTCAGAAATATGCAAAAAAATACGTTCATGGTTGAATAAATCATGCAAAAAAATCAGCTATTTAGTGAATATAATTGAGGTAATTATGTATTGTTACTTGAATTTGCTGTGTGAAGAATGATAGCATTCAGCTGTAAATGACTTTTTGTAATTTTTGATTTGGGGACTCTTCAAGCCTAAACAACGTATGCCACTTTTTTAATGATCAGCTTTGATTAGGGATGTAGCTGTGTTTCTGCCAGCTTTTACTGACGTGTGTGCTGAATGCCCATATGTTGTATTGCAGATGTCCCTTTCAATTGTCAATTAAAAACATGTTTGAAAAATCTTTTATTTTTTTTACAGAACTGTGAAATGATACCACAGTTTCCAAAACTTGGCAAGCATGTTAAATCATATCAGCAAAACTGCTTGAAATGTCAGTCACTGATCATGACAAGTAGTTTTCAGTTGCTGCCATATAGTTTAGATTACAGAACCAAATATTTAGTGAAGAAACGGGCAATAAGGGCATGGAATAACAGGAGCATAGGGCACAAGTACCTATGCAGTTTCATTCAGAAAAATTACTCTTAAGGTTAATAAATATTTAATGGGCTCTACAACATCAGAAACCCAAGAAGATAAAACTCAGTTCTGAAATACAGGAGTGTTACACTTTGAGTGTTCATACTGGTTGCATTGTTCCTGGCCTGCATTTTTAATAGACAATTTGTATAATTGGTTGGAGATGACAGGAGAAAAAGGGAAATTATGTTTTATCTGTTATGTCCACTTGGGACAGTAAGTGTTGTCAGATGTGCAAAGTTGATTCGGTTTAGAAGTGAGAAGTGTGTTTGGGGTTTAATAAATGCAAGGGAAAGATTCTGTTTGAGAGAACTTCAAAGCCCTAATCAGCTGCTTTTTTCCCTCTTTTTAATTTGTGAGATCTGTTGCAGTCTGAGTCAGCACAGATGCAGATGCCCTTCTTAGCTGAGTTTTTTGTAGCTTTGAAGTTCACGTTTTAACTGCGGGAGGAGGAGAGAAGACTGGACAAAGCTTAAAACCAGCCACAAGAAGAGAATTACTTAGAAGTGAGAAAGGCTTTGGGGTTTTTTCCCTTGTTGGCATGTAGAACATCATAGTTACAGGTTATGGTTGGATCTGATAAGTGGAGCTTTATTCACCAAATATACGAAGTAGGAGTTCATGTAGGATGTGGGTTGCAAAACCTTGTTTAACATGATGAACATGTGGGGTTTAGTTCTCCCTTATAAAATACCTTCTTTGTACTGCACCTGTAGGATTTATTAGTCATATGTCCTGCCATTAAGTAATGGGAAATATTGGAGCAAGCATTTAATTAACCATGACGCTGTTAATTGGTGTTGCTGGCTGCCTGGAATTACTTTCCCTGTTTGAATACATGGAAGTGTGAATCAGAGGTATGAACTAGCCAGTGAGAGGAAGACAGGCACCTCTGCAGGACAGGCTGCATGTATAGAGCAGCTGATTTCATTTGTCTTCCTGGCCCCTCAAGTCCCTGCAGACTTAGATCACTGAAATATTCAGTATGGTATATAATTTTTTTCCATGATCACAATTAGTTATATAGTTACAATTAAGCTTTGAAACTTCAGTGGGATATTTTGGGATAGACTTTTTTCCAGATGCATGTGTCCATTGTTGTGATAATTTTTTTTCTTGAGCTATTAATGCCTACTTTTTAGGGTATTTATATGTTTAAATTCCTGGCTATGTCTGAGCTTAGGAACAGTGCTTTGTGTTTCATAGAAAATGCTTTCTATTCAGAAACAAAACTTCAGCTTGTTTTTTTCCACGCACCTCAACTTTTACTCCAGATTGTTCAGCTGATGCCTGCAAGGAATGTCACACTTATTGCAGAGGGTGGAATCAAGTGCCAGTTGTCAGGGTTAATACCAATCAAAATTATTACTGTTTGGTGCTGTAGTATACATAGCAATTGTAGCTGAAGAGAACGATGCTGTTGAAATCCCTCGAGCGGTTACAGCTATTCTTGAGTAATAAAATGCTTTTTCAAGGGACAGCCTGATACAATGCAACTTTGTAGAATGAGTTGTGAAATTTTCTTTTCATTTGCCACATAAAGCGCCAAATAAATGTTTGTAATAAAAATACAAGCCTGGGAAGAATGTGTTTTGCCAATTACAGCATAATGTGAGCTACAAAGAAGTGTTCAGCATGAAGTGCATGGGGCTGTTAGTGTCGGGTTACAGGAGGGAAAAAGGTGCCTTAATTTGCCAAATAACCAGCGTGGGTTTTATCCCACATTTGCAAGGAAAATCACTGCTTTGAGAGAAAAGAGATGGGCCTAATCCCATGCAAAATGAATTTGGTGAGGAGAAGCAGAGTGAGAAACTGAGGCAAGGGCACTGCAGAGCTCTGATTGATGGTGGGTGGCCAATCCTCCAGCTTGTGGTTGTCACATCCATCTCCTTCAGCTGGGCGAGGGGGGCACAGGGTGGGACTAAATCTTCTGTAGCAGAACTGCTACAAGCCACACTGGGCCTGATGGTAACAATTTAGGGGGCCCTTTCACCTATTGCTCAAGACCTTGCATGATTTGCCCTGTTCCCCTTTTCAGGTTTCGTATCACAGAAAACCGAGTTATTTTTTTCAACATAACTTTTACTTCAGCCTAAAGTTAGACACTGAAATGTTCCGTGTCCGTAGCTGCAGCTCAGCTCAGCTCAGCCTGACAACGCTCTTGAAATAAAGCCTGGATCCCTCTTGCTGGAAACTCAGTAAGAGCTGCCTTGTGCTCAGCTTCTCTGCGGGCTGTTTTCTGTCTTCTTCTGCTTAAAAACCACCTGCTCCGAGGGGATGGCAAAGCATCTCATTCACATGGAGTCAGCGGCAAGCAGCAGCCAAGAGGCAGCAGCGAGTATGAGCGAGAGGGGATCCTTTGCAGCCTTTATATACCAGAGTTATTTTTAACCACAGCCTCCATGCTTATTACAGTGTTTCCTCTCTCAGACGCTCAGGAAGCCCACTTGGCTCTGTTTCCTGCTAACATTCAGCCCTGGCTCACAAAATCTTTGAGAACAACAGGCCTGAGACTGCTCGGCTCCATTAAAAAAACTGGCAACTTTTCAAGCCCTGACAGAAAACCTTTGAAAACTCTGGATTTCCTCCAGCTAACGTATGAGGCTCCTACATCAGTGACAAATTAGACTGAAACAGCACAAAACACTCCTATGTAAATAGCCTTTTTCTGCGTTCACTCTTTTAATAGTTCAAACATTATTTATAGTTATTTCTCTGTGTGGAAAAATATTTTTATATTTCTCCAAAGATGGGTTCTAGTGAAATGTTTTCTTTGTTTGTTTGGATTTTTATGTTTTCTTTTTTCCTTCGAGATTTTTGTGACAGTTTTCTTAGGCTCCAAGAGCAACCTTTTCTTCCTGGAAACCAGGACAAAATGGCTGTTGTGAGTTCTTTACTGAAAGACCTCTGTCCAACACTGAGCACAAGTCTCTAAATGCTGCCATTCCCCAACTATTAAATAATACTTAAAACAGGTACGAGTGAGTTCTGATTTCCTGAGAGACAGCAGGAGAGGTCAGCTGCACTTTATTGCTGACTTCACATATGCGTTTTACGTGTGACGTAAATTGTATTGAATTTTTTCTTGCAGGGTTTTCACTTCAATTCCAAAGGGACTCCTACTTCCAAAATTGCTTTCAAGTATCAAAATAGATGTGACCTTTATTGCTGAGAATGCTATTTGATTCCTGTGTTGCCATTATACAGCATAAGAAATCTTAGTGTGAAGTGACTTCTCGTATCTGTGAGTAAAAATGACCTGGAATCATAGATGATAAATCCAGATTATTAGACTGATGGGATTTTGTCATTTTCTAGGAGAATTTCCAGCATTTCACATCCTTTTCTGCATCAGTATCCCCTTAAAGGTTTTTTATTGCCCTGGGCATGAACAGGAGACATCAGTAACTTCTCCATGTCCTTTCTAGTACCAGCGTTTGTCTCAGAGTGGTTGGTGGTAGCAGGTTCACTGAAGCAGGAGGATTTGCCTGACTTGCCCATTTTCTGGGAAGTAAGGTGTTTTTATTCTCTCCTCCCAATTTTAATCATCCCCAGCTTAAGCATGTAGGCTCAGGAATGGTAAGGCTCTATACTTGAAGGAGAAAGTGATGGAGAATTCATCCCTTCCTGGGATGATAAGGCGAATTCTTACCCAGCTAAAGGCAATTGCAGGTAATCCTATTGCAGCTCTACAAATGTGAGGAATTCTCTTCTATTTTCTCCTTAAAGGATTACCTTCATTCCCTTAAGTTGTGCCCTTAACCACTAGATTATGCCTATTATTCTGTTTTTGAGTTTGACCATCTCTGTGGGGTTTGTATAACAGTAGCATTTTTGCCCTCTGCCTTTACTTTACAGCTTGGCTTTTGTGTGAGAGCATCTCCAATGGGAAAGCTCATCTATATCATGAGAAAGAGAGTAAAATCAATGTCTTTTACTGGTCTCAATAACACTGTTCATACAGCTGTGCTTTGCTATACCAGAGACAAGGAAATACTGAACTGGGAGCTGAGTGTATCAAGCACGATCTTGACTAAGTAACTGCCACTATCTCTCAGCCACCATCTCTATGATGACCCTTATTCTGATTGAAATCACTTTACCCCCTGATTTATCTACATTTCACACAGATGTGGCTAACTTGTGCAGCTGAAAATTACTCTTATGAGAACAGAAAAGTGTAAACAGTTCCTGCATGTGAGAGAACTGAAGTCCACATTTTTTAACTTTTAGTAACTCGTTGCGCAGTTCAGTTGTTGCTTTTGGGGGCTTTTATCTCCTATCATACCCAACAATGGGGTTTTGGCTGTGCCAAGGCCACTCTCCTTTGAATGGATCTTGGCAAGTGAGGCTTTTAAATCCAGTGTATAATTTTGGCAAGTGATCCTTATTTTGCAAATGTAAAATGGTTCCAGTCATAGCTCCCAGCATTTGCCCTTGTAGTTTATGGAACAAGTGGTATGGAATAGCAGATTCACGTTTATTTTCAGGCAGGAAACCAGTAGTGCAAAAATGCCTCATGAATTGAAGGGTCAGGGTGAAGTCTTTTTAAAAAAGAATCAAGGTGGTTGGGCTGCGTTTATCACGCGCAGCCCAGAGGTCTAAAAATTACTTGTTTTGATGCTATTTGGAGCTCACTGTAATGAAAAACTGACTTTGTACAGATTGACTTTCTGCGTCACAACCCGTCTTGGGACAGTAATACCAACAAGGATGATTAGTTTAACTGTCGTTCACCATTGCTGTTTGTTTGTACGCAGTGGTTTCTGGTAGAAGCTGCAGGACGACCCTGCCATTCCCACTCTTGCCAGCGGCCTCAGTAATTGCCTGCCAGTCACTGAAGGACAGACGCACCAAGGATTTTCAAAGCTCACTTACCCTCCTTCACATACAACTGAAATTTATAGCTAGCAGCTTCTAAAATAACTCACATCACTACCGCCTCCAAAAACAGCTCTGGGACCATGTGGCCTTGTGGTTATGGCTCTGGGGTTGTGGTGGTGAAGTCAGAGATTCAAATCCAGTTGTAGGGAGATAAAAAGCTTCAAAGAAAGTGAAACTGGTTTTGCCTTGATTAGGTGGAAATAATAACACCTCATTTTGCTTACACCTGAAAACCAAAATTCATAGCCAAAAATCAGGTACAGTGCAAAATTCCATGTCACAGCAAGAGATGCACTGGGTGTGAAAGCATGTAGTTGCTATGAAGACAGCTCGTGACAATTGTCATGTTAGAGGGGTTTACTTCTCTTAGTACTTAATATCGAGGTGTGAGGGGATAAAAGTCAAGGTCTGAAGCCTCCACAAGCAACACAGACAGAGATTAGCAAGGTCCGCTGTATTTTTCAGTGTATCTTTTGGCCGAGTGGCTGTTTCAGATAGGAAAGGATTTTGTTTCCTTACTACCTTAAAGCTGCCCAGAGGTCTCTCTCTAGGCATTTAGGCAACATTTGCAGTTGTACAAGAATCCCATGGATGCTAAACTGGAAAGTGTTATTGTTATACAACGATTAGTAAATGCAAATACAATAATAGCTCTATGATTTTATATTGTACAGGAATTACAATTAGAAGGAGCCAAATGAAAACCAAACAGTTTTATAAGCAGATGGCCTTAGCCCTCAATACCAAAATTATCTAAACCTGAACTAGATGTAAATAGATTTCTGAGTTATTTGGCACAAGAAATACCTGGAAAGCTCTGATTTCTCCCTCAATATGCAGAATTATCACAAAGCCATTGCTGTCCTGCTGTGTTATTCCTATAGCCAGTCAATGTTTTGGAGGCCTTGCTGAGAAATCCTTGAGGGAATTTCCTTCAAAAACTGGGCTTGCTCCTACACTGGCCTTAGGAGGAATCTCCCTACATGCCCAAAAGAAAACCCACCCCAAGCCCCGCTGAAACTCCAGCCTTGTGGTGTTAAGTTTCAGGTTTTGTATCTCCCACTGACGCTGGAATTAATTCCCACTGTTCACACAGGGTATGAGAGGAATTTTAACTTGAGAGTGAAGGTCAGGTTTAAGTCTCACTTCATTGTACATGGGATATAAATGTGAAGGGACATTTCAAGCATAAGTGTCTACAAACTCTCTGTTACAGATCATAACAAGAAGAGTCCACGGAGCTATTCATCCTAAGAATAGTTGTTAGTGGATTACGAGAACATCCAGAAGTAAATGTGTTACGTTTTTCTGATTTATTTAGTAGCATTCCAGTGGGAAAACATAGAGATGATAACGTGCATCAACGGTACATATTGTCTCTGCAAGAAAATCCAAACCCGATTCCTTGGTGACAAGCTTGGCAGATTATTTCTTGAACTGCACCAAGACAGTCTGCAGCAGAGACAGATCTGAAGCATTTACAGAAAGAGAACTGATGTTTCCATCATTGGAATCCATTGGATATCAAAGAGGTCTTTGAATTTCTACAATTAGAAGGAGCCAAATAAAAACCAAATAATTTTCCAAGCAGATGGCCTTAGCCCTCGATACCATAATTACCAAGTTCCCTAGGTAGTGGTTTTAAGATAGATGTTAATGGATCTTTGAGCAAGAAGCATTAGTGATCTGGACTACAACAACATTTTAATTAAAAAGTTGTACAATAACAGACTCAAAATGTAAACTTCAAAACATTTAAAGCCTAAATTACCATGGGTTGAGAACCAGCATTGAGTATGTAATTTTTAACATTCCAGACTGCCTTCATTATAGTTCAAAAAGCCACAGAAATACACCGTTACGAGCCAGGAATAGTTCGTCCTTTTATTTGGAAAGAGAATTACAGAGGCAGCTATTGGGAACTGAAGTTTAGTTCCTAAAGCAGGAGCAGGCTACAGTATTTTTATACACAACTGCAACCACAGACTCGCACTCATTCAAACATGCCGGACTAAATGGTGCCGGCTGTATAAATACTCAACACTAAGTTAAAACACAGGTTCTTTTTTATTTCAGCTTTGAAGGTTTATCATGCTATTTCTACTTTTTCAATATCATTTAAAGTCTAGATTATAAAAATATATATATATATATATATATATACACACACACACACACAAAAAAAAAAAAACCTACAAATCAAGACCATGGTTCTTCAGTAGGTTTGGAGAAAGGCTGATTCCCTTCTGGACATTGTTGATGGACACAAAGCTTGCTTTCATTTGTGAACACCCGCTTACAATTACAAAGTAAATCCTTCTGAGNGGGCTGCGTTTATCACGCGCAGCCCAGAGGTCTAAAAATTACTTGTTTTGATGCTATTTGGAGCTCACTGTAATGAAAAACTGACTTTGTACAGATTGACTTTCTGCGTCACAACCCGTCTTGGGACAGTAATACCAACAAGGATGATTAGTTTAACTGTCGTTCACCATTGCTGTTTGTTTGTACGCAGTGGTTTCTGGTAGAAGCTGCAGGACGACCCTGCCATTCCCACTCTTGCCAGCGGCCTCAGTAATTGCCTGCCAGTCACTGAAGGACAGACGCACCAAGGATTTTCAAAGCTCACTTACCCTCCTTCACATACAACTGAAATTTATAGCTAGCAGCTTCTAAAATAACTCACATCACTACCACCTCCAAAAACAGCTCTGGGACCATGTGGCCTTGTGGTTATGGCTCTGGGGTTGTGGTGGTGAAGTCAGAGATTCAAATCCAGTTGTAGGGAGATAAAAAGCTTCAAAGAAAGTGAAACTGGTTTTGCCTTGATTAGGTGGAAATAATAACACCTCATTTTGCTTACACCTGAAAACCAAAATTCATAGCCAAAAATCAGGTACAGTGCAAAATTCCATGTCACAGCAAGAGATGCACTGGGTGTGAAAGCATGTAGTTGCTATGAAGACAGCTCGTGACAATTGTCATGTTAGAGGGGTTTACTTCTCTTAGTACTTAATATCGAGGTGTGAGGGGATAAAAGTCAAGGTCTGAAGCCTCCACAAGCAACACAGACAGAGATTAGCAAGGTCCGCTGTATTTTTCAGTGTATCTTTTGGCCGAGTGGCTGTTTCAGATAGGAAAGGATTTTGTTTCCTTACTACCTTAAAGCTGCCCAGAGGTCTCTCTCTAGGCATTTAGGCAACATTTGCAGTTGTACAAGAATCCCATGGATGCTAAACTGGAAAGTGTTATTGTTATACAACGATTAGTAAATGCAAATACAATAATAGCTCTATGATTTTATATTGTACAGGAATTACAATTAGAAGGAGCCAAATGAAAACCAAACAGTTTTATAAGCAGATGGCCTTAGCCCTCAATACCAAAATTATCTAAACCTGAACTAGATGTAAATAGATTTCTGAGTTATTTGGCACAAGAAATACCTGGAAAGCTCTGATTTCTCCCTCAATATGCAGAATTATCACAAAGCCATTGCTGTCCTGCTGTGTTATTCCTATAGCCAGTCAATGTTTTGGAGGCCTTGCTGAGAAATCCTTGAGGGAATTTCCTTCAAAAACTGGGCTTGCTCCTACACTGGCCTTAGGAGGAATCTCCCTACATGCCCAAAAGAAAACCCACCCCAAGCCCCGCTGAAACTCCAGCCTTGTGGTGTTAAGTTTCAGGTTTTGTATCTCCCACTGACGCTGGAATTAATTCCCACTGTTCACACAGGGTATGAGAGGAATTTTAACTTGAGAGTGAAGGTCAGGTTTAAGTCTCACTTCATTGTACATGGGATATAAATGTGAAGGGACATTTCAAGCATAAGTGTCTACAAACTCTCTGTTACAGATCATAACAAGAAGAGTCCACGGAGCTATTCATCCTAAGAATAGTTGTTAGTGGATTACGAGAACATCCAGAAGTAAATGTGTTACGTTTTTCTGATTTATTTAGTAGCATTCCAGTGGGAAAACATAGAGATGATAACGTGCATCAACGGTACATATTGTCTCTGCAAGAAAATCCAAACCCGATTCCTTGGTGACAAGCTTGGCAGATTATTTCTTGAACTGCACCAAGACAGTCTGCAGCAGAGACAGATCTGAAGCATTTACAGAAAGAGAACTGATGTTTCCATCATTGGAATCCATTGGATATCAAAGAGGTCTTTGAATTTCTACAATTAGAAGGAGCCAAATAAAAACCAAATAATTTTCCAAGCAGATGGCCTTAGCCCTCGATACCATAATTACCAAGTTCCCTAGGTAGTGGTTTTAAGATAGATGTTAATGGATCTTTGAGCAAGAAGCATTAGTGATCTGGACTACAACAACATTTTAATTAAAAAGTTGTACAATAACAGACTCAAAATGTAAACTTCAAAACATTTAAAGCCTAAATTACCATGGGTTGAGAACCAGCATTGAGTATGTAATTTTTAACATTCCAGACTGCCTTCATTATAGTTCAAAAAGCCACAGAAATACACCGTTACGAGCCAGGAATAGTTCGTCCTTTTATTTGGAAAGAGAATTACAGAGGCAGCTATTGGGAACTGAAGTTTAGTTCCTAAAGCAGGAGCAGGCTACAGTATTTTTATACACAACTGCAACCACAGACTCGCACTCATTCAAACATGCCGGACTAAATGGTGCCGGCTGTATAAATACTCAACACTAAGTTAAAACACAGGTTCTTTTTTATTTCAGCTTTGAAGGTTTATCATGCTATTTCTACTTTTTCAATATCATTTAAAGTCTAGATTATAAAAATATATATATATATATATATATACACACACACACACACAAAAAAAAAAAAACCTACAAATCAAGACCATGGTTCTTCAGTAGGTTTGGAGAAAGGCTGATTCCCTTCTGGACATTGTTGATGGACACAAAGCTTGCTTTCATTTGTGAACACCCGCTTACAATTACAAAGTAAATCCTTCTGAGTTTGTTGTATTATTATTTTTTTCCAGTGAGTTACTCCACAACTGCATCATAATGCTCATGTAATCTTTTTTTCAGAAATTGGACTCACATAACTTGTTGGTATGCAAAATATGTAAGGCCTCAGTCTGCTCTGAATTACACCCATGCAAACCGTTGAAACTTAACAGAGAATTTAAAATATGCATGAGTAAGGAAAACAAATGGAGCCTCACTTTGCAAAGTGCCTTGAGATCTTTAGAAGATTTTCTGGGGATCTTTAGAAGATCATTGTACACTTTGTTACCTGTACTTTCAAGACAGGGAGGGGATCTGATACTTAAACTACTGTTGTCCAAAACAGGTTTTATCAATGCTTTTGATAAATGAAAATGGTAGGAGCAGCAGATGCCCCACACTAATGTTCTAAACTCACTATAATTAATTAAAAAGCTCTAATGGAAAAATATCCTAAATCTCATGACTGGTCAGAAATCAACTCTGGTTTCGTTTTACCAAGAGCAGTAAATAAACCCAACATGAATACACATTAAAGGACTTTCTAGAAGTGGTTGCTTGCAATAATTCTGCTCAGGAAGCTGATGAAGAGCAGCACAGACCAGCTGCCCTCTCCTTTGTCGTCTCTTTTTCCCCTGTGTTGTTATAAAATCAGGGGAATTGATTTTGCTTCGTGCTGTTGGTTGACTTGGACCATGGAGCTGCACTTCTAAAGCCTGAATTCTGGGAGAGAACACTTTTAACATGCTTTACAAACTGTTTTGGCTATTTTCAGATTGACTATTGAACCACAGTGGAAGTCTATGTATTCAAGATATTTCGGGTGATTGTGTAACTGGAAAAAACTGTCCTGATTTTAAAGTATTTTTGGCCTACAAGTGGAAGTAAATAAGCAATTTTAGAGACTCACTGGAAAGTAATTGCTCCTGCAGGACGCTGGCTGTGCCAGGAACTCTGGCAGATACACTGAGCCCTCACTATTAAGCTTCAAAAAACCCTATTTTCTGATGCAAAGGATCAAAACCAAGGATATATAATCTAAAATGTAAGGAACGTGGAAAGAACAGATGTCTGTGAAGGGAAATGTCTAAACATATGAACTGCATTAGAAGGGAATACAAGGGAAAAAATGCCTGGTAAAGTCCAGGGAATCCTTGGTTTGTTGTGGTGGGAAGCAGGCGCTGTGGTGGCAAATGAGGGTGTTGAGAGCCCTGAGTCTGGTCTGGGGATGGAGCTGCTTGTGACACACAGACTTCCAGGGTTATCAGATATGATCTTGAGCTGACCAAGAGCTGGGGCAGGATGAATTACTCTTAACAATGACATGAGAGAAAGCAAAAGCAAGAGAAGCACCTTGTTTTCGGTGACACCGAACCACTGCATTGCAACCCTTCGATAAGAACAGTCTGTCCCTGCGCTTCCATCCAGTGATTCATCGGTGACTAGGAAAGAGTCATAAAAGCACCACTGTCAGCTAATGTGTCATTAGAGGAAGTGTTCTGCTTCTTTTTTCCTAAACAAGAAGTTAACAAAGTATTATTTTTCCTTGCTCACACTGTAAACTGGTATTTCAAAGGCTGGAGTGACTTCCCTTTGCTGTTGTTTTACTTGGGTCTCAAGGTTGTAATTGAATTCACCCAGGCTGGGTTGCAGGTCTCTGTACTGTCAGTTTTCTCCATGGCTCCTTGATAGAAATCCCTGCTCTTACCTCCAGCAGCCTAAGAGTTGATCAGAAAACTTCAAGGGGCTGTGGACAGCCACATGCTCTGTAGTAAAGGATATGAGTAGCTTTGAAACTGAAGCCACCTGCAGAAAAACTTCAAGATATGTGTATGACCAACTCCCTCCCTCCCCCTGAGTTTGCTTGAGCTGCCCTTTTCCTACATTTCCAGACTGGGGGCTATAGCATAGCAGTGGTTTTTTGGTTGGGTAGATTTATCTTTGTAGATGTCTCTTTCCCAATCCAGCCCAAATAGGTATGTCCAAAGAACCTTAGCCTTCCTGCGGCATCCAGAATAGCTCAGTACAGGATGACAACTGAAATGAAGGATTTTTAATGCTTCAGGATGTATGATTTTGTCTTTAGGATTTGTATCTGGGTTCAATCAATGCAGTAGCAGAGTAGTAAATCAACCATATGAGCATTAGCTCTCTGTTTGATGGGACACTCAATTCCCTTCTGAGACACACTGAGAGGAGAGGGGAAATCTTCCAGAGAGAAAAAATCTTCCTGGTTGCAATAAAATGCTATCCAGCCAGTGCCATGGTGAAATGTGCATGTCTCTGTTTTTCTGTAGTGTCATGGATAGTAAGTATGAGGTGCTGAATTCATTAACATTAGCAAAGATCCAGTTTCCTGCCTGATAGAAATTTATAGCATCATAACTCATTTTTTGCTGCATTTTAGAGTAAGCATAGTGAAGTCATTGGATTCTGATTCAATTATGTATTTTTAAAATATATTTGTAAGATATAAACCATCTCTGTATAAGCTATTTTTGCATGTACACACACACACACACACACACACATATATATACACAAAAATTTTATCTGAAAGGGGCACTGAAGGAAGGCTACAAGAGGAGAAGGGCCAGTGTCGTCTGTGCAAAAAGAATCTATTGAGCCATAATGCAGGTTTTTGAAATTGTTTGCATGTATTTTTTAGGAAAAACAAATACCCTTATTGTATAATAAATCCATGTCACGTGTGTATAAATACATCTGAAACCATCACTAGCTCAGCATCAAATGGCACAAAACAAGCATGCCCCAGTTAAACCTCCCCAAACTGCCTGCCCAAAGCTCCAGCCTTAAAAAAGTGGAAGAGTGCAAGGTTCATGGAGTTACCCCATGGATATAAATCTCATAAACTCTCCTGTCATGAGCTCATCTGGGTGGTTGCGTTCGACTGGGGGTTTTGCTTGCAAGCATCACCCCTCCGATGATGCGTTGGCTCAGCTGTGCTGTGGGAAGGGTTGTTGTGATGGGATGCGGTGCCAATACTGTGCTTTTTCCGTCTTGTCACTGCCTCTGGCTGTGTGGCAGCACTTTCCTGAGTAAATGGGCTTGTGGCAGCAGAGGAGCAGCTCAGTTTCTCATCCCAGAAAATTCTGCAGAGGGATGATCCTTCAGGACATGAGTGCATGACACCTTCCAGGAGTCAGTGGCACTGGGGTTTCAGTGGCAGGAGGGAAACTGGCAGCTTTGGGCATGCGACGAGTTGCTTCAGGGACAAAGTGCAGGCCTTGTACTGGCTTTTCATTTGTCTGTTTGGCCTAGGGCACAGCTGAGTTTTTAACTCCTCCACAATTTCATATCAACCGAACAAGTCGTTGGAAACCACCGAAACTCAACCCTCTATGAAATCAATGGTTCCACAACCCTGAGCTGCTGAGCAGCACCTGATGTAGGGTTTGAACTGACATGGTATAAATTACAAACCCAACTAGATTTAAATGAGAGTGACAAGTGAGCTCTTTAGGCAAGGACTGATTTTCTCTTTGGTGCTTGTTCACTCTGTGGTGCAGGGGAGGTTTTTGTGGGCTTGGGACTTCTTGATACCACAGCACAAGTCAATAAAAGAACACAAATCAGTGCAGGTCAGTGCTAGGACCAGCGGGTGATGTAACATAGCCGAAAGCAGCCACATGTCACTGAGAGGTGCAGCACTCCCAGCCGACGTGATGGATTCACCTCAGGAAACGCTGGGAAAATTCTCCGGCCCCTCTGGTGTGGGTCAGATGGGGAATCACAGTCCTCTTCCAGTTCTCTCTCTCTCTCCAAATTACTCTTGGCTCCTGCACAGGTGCAATTGGTAAGGACAAGTTGTGAGGAAACCCCTTTAGGCGCTCTGGATTCTGAAATGTGCTGCTCAGTGAAGCAAGTTAGTAGTTGTCATTCCCTCAAAAAAGTCCAGAAATAATATCTTAGAGCCAAAGTGAAGCCTGCCAAGGAATGAATGCCCTTGGGTGGAGATTACTGATGTTGTATTTGTTATATTAGGCAGGAGAGATCAGACCATTCCTTCAAACAAGCTACAGTAAACAAGTTAGGTAGCTGAGCCCTTCAAATGTTTCATTACTGATGAGTTTTAACGTTAAGAGCTTCTATCGTATGAATCTTGATCGAGGGAAAGATAAATGTGCTGTTTTTTAGCATTTCACTACAAACATGGTGTTTGTGCCAACTGACACAATGATTAAGTATGATCGTATCTTCTGAGAAATGAGGAGAACTGTAACCGCATCGAGCTCTCCGCCGCCGATATGAGATAAAAAGAGTCAAATCGTGTGTGGTTTCCTTCAGACCAAACTTGTGGTGTAGCATTTCGTGAATGATGTTGCCAAAGTCAAAATAATCTGTTTTGCCCAAAGTT
The DNA here is from genome assembly GCA_013397175.1 of Platysteira castanea. Classification (NCBI taxonomy): domain Eukaryota; kingdom Metazoa; phylum Chordata; class Aves; order Passeriformes; genus Platysteira; species Platysteira castanea. Next base: position 424,764 of record VYXC01009376.1, on the reverse strand, counting down.
ATTTTTACAGAAGACTGAAAGAGTGTATTTTTCAACAGAATAATAGAAAAATTAATTTATCCTTTGCACCATGATCAGTGATGGCTCTTTGTTAGTGCAGAGGTTCAGTGCTACCGTGTGGGATGGGAGTTATTATGTGCCAAATTGCTTTCATGCTAACAATGGCTAAAAAGGCAATAGCCTGAAAACAAGCTGAATTTATGGCGTGTTTTTTTTTTTTTTTTAATAAAATCTAAAATTCAGGCCATTTTCCCACCACTGTGCCCTCGCCCCTGTGCCTGCTCTTGCTGAGTGGTGCCTCCAATACCCCTGAGACAGGGGCTCAGCCCAGCTTCATGCAACATCGTGGGGCTGTGACAGCATCCCTGGCACTGACAGGTGCTGGTTTACACAGAAAATGAAAAGCAGCTGTTTCTTTCTTTTCAGGAGTATCAGAAAAACAAGAAGACGGTTCCCTCCCTATGCGGGCCAAAGGCTCCTTCAGCCCTTTCACTTTCAGCCACACTGGTAGCAATAGTTCTCTGCCTTTCTCTGAGGAGCTTTTCCAATTTATTTCACTGTTGCTCTTTCAGGCCCGTGGGAATTAGCTACAACTGTCCTTCCCCTGTTACAGACCAAGATAAAAGCAGTGGTGGAACCACCCAAAAAACCCAGAGAGGCAAAGAATCGAAGCCCTAGACACCTCAGCACCCTGAGGGTGCTACACACACTGTGCTTTGCAACCTCTCGAAGCCCTGCAGAAGGCTTGGTTTGCTCGCTCTGGGGAGGATGCCTCACCCTCCTCATGAGCCAAGTGCAGCTGTACTCACGCTTCCTTCACCACCAGCTCTGATACCTCATTGGTACCTCCAGTTACCAGCAGCTCCTTTTGCCAGGCTCCACCAAGGCATGAATATTTGCTTGGCAGAGCTCAGTCATGGCCCATTCCCTAAGCTCCAGCAGGTTTATCCCAAGTCCTTTAAGCTCTGCTTTATAGGACACGGGCTCAAAGCAGTGTCCTGCTGTCCAAATACCCTTCTGGAGTACCAGGACACTGCCAGGAATAGGATCTTAGAGGAGATTCATTCTGACTGACAGTTGTGATTCATCATGACTGACCTGCTAATTCCTCCTGTGCCCTGAGGTGGTCCTGAACCCACGATGTGGTATTGAAACCTTTCCTCTGCTGATGGAGCTGTTTAATGGCTCTGAACGAAGGCTATTGCTGATGGGATCTGGCATGGGGCACAATTAAATGCTGGGCCACAAAACAGCAGGCTGAGAGCCTCCCTTCGGAACTGCACTATGGATGCAGGGAAAAGCAGCTGTAACATTTATTTTCTCTCTCACTCTGTGGGTATGAGGAGAGGAGATGGTCAGAAGCCAGGAGTTGGGAGGCTAACATCCCCCACGCAAGCACCAAGCCAGCAGCTTCTAACCCATATGGCAAAGGACAGGGAAACCAATGGCCTGGAGGGGAAAGCAAAAAATACCTAGTGCTCAGTCTAAAATATGAGGCAGCATTCACAGCTGTGGACGTGGATGGAGGGCAGAGAGCAGAACACTTTTGGTACAAGCTGCCCAACAAGGCAGGATGGGACCCACCGTGTGGCACTGTACCTTCCTACACCACTGGCTTTCCCCATGCCCTTGCACAGCCAGCACTCTCACCCAGGATTCATGCAGGAAACGTGGGTGAGAGGTTCTCCGAGAGCAGAAATAATCCTGCACCCAGCCCAGCCTCCCTCTGTACTGTGCCTTGACTCAGCGTGTGGGGAGTTGCAGCTGGGGACGTCCCACGGCACCTGCAGGAAACTTGAAGTGAGTGTGGAGGTGGTGTTGTTGTGAGGGCAAGAGCTTTGATGAGCTCAGCAGGAGGAAAAGCCTCTAGGAAGGATTACAGTGATGTTTTGGAGGCGAGGGGCTCCTATGGTCATTGCGAGCACCACCTGCAGTGTCCACGCCTAAGGACAGGATCTCAGGCAGCGGCTCTGGGGCTACAATTTTTGGAAGAGGTGCATTTTTTGGTGGAGGTTCCCCCCCAAATTCACACAGGACTCTGAGCTTTCCCCTGCGTCAATTCTATCAGCAAACGCTTGCACACAAACACATGCTCTGCTGGAAGCAAACTCTTCTTTTCTAACTTGACTTTGCTTTAACTTGCAGGCATTGCAGCTGCTGTTTCTTTTCTCTGCTGAATTCACGTTCTCACCCCAATAAAAAAGTAATCTTGTGTTTGCTACAAAAAAATTTCACCTCATTAATCTGAACCCCTCTGGCTTTACCGTCACAAAATACTGCTTGGAAAAGAGAAAGCTGCTTCAGTGCTGCTGTCTCAGAGAGCTTGGTCACTCCAGCTCTTCAGTCAGGAAGACCAAAATATTTCCTCCTTCCCACCATCTCCCACCAGCATGTTGCAAGAGTGAGCAAGAGTGAGGAAAAGAGCTCTTAGTGTCCCATCTATGACTGTGTCACCCCTCCAAAATAACCACTGTCATCATCAGCCCCTGATATTTTGGGTATTTGACACAATACATGGGAGATAAATTTGGGGACATAATTTTGCACAGCAATCCTGAGCCACTCAAGTGCTGCAGCTCCTGGCTCTGGCTTTGCTTCGAGATATCAGGATGTTTTGAGACAGGCATCAGTGAGGGCCAAATGAAGCTTCTGTGACCAACTAAGTGCTCAAAGGAGCCTGCAAACTTCTAGTTTGGGTTGGGGTTTTTTTTCAGTGTGTACTACATAGAATAAAATTGAAAGAAAAACCTTGACTTTTCTCAGTGTAGAAGCCAGTTTTACTGGTAACAAAATGATCCTTTTGTCCATATTTACAAAAAAAATTGCTATATTAAAAATATCTTTGATTTCTGATGTCAAGAGACATTTAAGAAAAATTGTAATGACTGGAAGTTAGAAAATCTGGCTGTGTGAGCTCTCTAAGAGCAACATGCAATAGTGCAGTAAGGGTTGTGTAGCACTGATTATTCTGAAGGATCAAAAAGACCCGTGAGTTATTAGAATTTCTCATTACGCACTTTTTAAGAAAAATTTGGGCAATCCTCATGCTGGGGGTTTGGTGTTGTCATTTTTCCTTCTTGGTAGTTACAGTTACTTTGGATGAAAACAGTGATGACAGCTGTGGAAAAACCCACTCCAGCTTTATCAAATGGGCCAAGTGAGGCTTGCTATAATCAGCGAATGGTGTAATCCTATACAGAATATTAATTGCAATATTGGCCCCCTTCCAACAGAACTCTTTACAGCTCCATTGAAACACTATTTGCTCTGATCTAACACTAGTTATAGACGTTACTGCACTTTTTTTACCATTGACTGTGTGAGGCAGAAAGGCTGTTCCATTCAACACATGGATCATGGAGAACGCTGCCCATTTCAGAGCCCAAATATAACATTTTATCATCAAGTGAATCTGAAATTTGCTTGGATAGAGCTCAGTCTTGCACCATAGAAGTCTATGAGTATTTAATGAAATCTAAACATGGCCTGCATTGATATGATTTATGGATTTGTTGTTTATATGCTAAAGCTTCTTTACAAGGCTTATATCACCATGTTAAGTCCTTTAAACATCTCCATCTGCACTCAGATAATAAAAATACACATATGGACTGTAATGAAATACCATCTTCAGCCATGCAGGGCAAGAAAATTCATGCTGCAACTATAGCAACTACTAAAATAGCAAAGCACACTGATTTCTGACATGAACCTGTTCCTAATGTCCAAGAGACACTGTGTGCCGCGAGCTTTATATACCAGTTCCCAAAATATCCGAGTCCTGATAGGATGAGAAAATACTGTCATGTTCTTGCACCAGGCCAATTACAAAGCTGTAGTTCCTGTGCTGGTAAAGATGTTTCCTGTTGATAACACAACAGGACAACATAGCACTTAGCTGTTAATGTCATCTGGGACCCTTGTGACCTCTTGGAAACTTTAACAATTGTAGAGTCCACAACACGTAGAAGCCTCTCTTCTTGTGCTTTTGTTTGAATAAATAAGCAAGAAAGAAAATAAACACTCGTTCTGCAGCCATGTGCTTATTATTGGTTAGGGAGTAATTAGAGGTGGCTGAAACACAGAGAGCTCAGCTCAAGGAGCAACAGGTTCCTACCTCTGATGCAGGGCAGGGCTTGACTGATAAGTCCTTTTCTAAACAAATACAGTGCAAAGGTGGAATTCTACACTGCAATATTTTTTGTCCATTTTAAACATACTCCTTTTCAACTTTATAGACCGCTTTCTTGTGTTTGAAGATGAAAAAGCAGATTTCATTTGTTTATAATGTCAGCTTTCTGAACAGTCCTCGTTCATTATCCTTTCCCCTAAGTTTTATACTGAAATTTCTTCAAACTCTTCCTGTCTGAGCAGTTTTATCCCATTTCCTTGGCCAGACAGCAGCAGTGAGAGGTACATCTTGGAGCAGCATTCCAGGAGTTTTAAGAAAGGACTTCTTGAAAATATAAAACCGCAGCTGGATTTGGGTGTTATATTACCTCTCAATAACTGGCTGTTTCTAACACACCTTTGAAATCTCCTACACCCACCACCCAATGGATATTTGCCAGCCCACAAAGCCCTTGTGTAAAACCCCCCCAAAATCTTGATACAGGAAACCCAGTGCCCCTGCTCACTCCTAGACTTTGTGGGATACTTGAATTCTTCATTCTCTGCTGGGGAGGAACCAGCAGCTTCTATGACCTCCTTAACTACCTAAAGTGGAAAAACCCAGAGCAAGATTTGCCCTCTTTCTGATTTGGAGCAACACCCAGTTCTCAACAGTGCAATCCAGAGTCTGTCCATAAAGAATCACTCTGCAAAGCTTTCCCTGAAATCCAACAGGTACATCAGTGGCCTGTAACCCAGTGGTTTGAAAATCCATAAATAACACATGGATGGATTTACCCTATGTTCCTGATTTCCCTAGATAATCTTCTGTCCCTCAAAATCTGTGGTGCAACCACCATGCTGCCTCAGATAGTCTAAGAAATTCTCAGATGAGGTATAGGACATTCCTTGAGAAGGACAGAAAAGCGCTTTTCCTATCTTACTAGAAAAAAACATTTAAAGACTTATAATTGAATGTTTGGGCTTCAGTTCAGTGCTAAGAGTGAGTCCTTTCAATGGTCTCTTAAACACCCCATTGCTCTTCACCTACACCTGCCCAACTGGAATAGCAGAGGTAAACCTTGTCAGCACTCTTCCTTGCTCCATTGTTATTCCTGCTGGAAAGAGGCACAACTTCTTGCACTGGTTTCCTTTGAGTGATGCTTATTCACAGCAAGTCACAGTGGGAGTGGGTGGGAGGCACAGTTCATTCATTTTTGTAGCATAACATAGAGCAGATTGTGTTTGGATTTCACTAGATATTTGTTGTTTTATGTTTCTTTGCTTTATGTTGGAGAAGGGCCTGCAACAAAACTTTGATCCAAGGTACAAAACCACAGCCAAGATTTGAACTAAGCCTACAAAACTTTCTCCAGAACGGGCTGTAGCCCAGCATGCTGACTCCAGGAGCGTCTTGTTCTTCACGTTGCTGATCATTTGATTCAGGCCTGTTTCTGCTTATTTATTTGACCATCAGCCTGCAAATGAACTTGGAGGCTTCACGGTCTAGTCTATAACTTTTTGAGAATAACCCAGAGTAATCCCACCTACAGCAAAATGAAGTTTCATTGATGTAATGCTGCAACTGCCAGGGCAGGATATAAGACCAGATGGACATAAAGAGATGCAGTGTTGAAGAGGAATGAGATGAGAAGAGAGAGGTTATAAGATAGGCAAAATTTCTGGTGTTAAACTCAAAATTATCCATATTCTCTCGTTCAATGAGTTTGTCAACAACTGCAGCGCAGCAGAACAGCTGAAGTGGGAAAAGCAGCTTTAATCTTCCAGTGTAATGCCATGGATTTTGGAGGGTCATGGAAGGTCTCAGTTTCAGATGGTTGTTTGCACCTAGTTCTTACGAACTTAGCCCAGAACACATCCTGATAAAACAAGAATCCTTCATTTTCAGGAGAACAAATACAGATCTGAGTTAAGCTACAACTCCTATCTCTTAAAAAAAAAAA
>VYXC01009376.1:385575-418413 GCA_013397175.1 Platysteira castanea | reverse complement strand
AAAAAAAAAAAAAAAAATTACATTTTTCCCTTTAGAACCTGGTGTGAAGGAACAGGGCCAGAGGTGGTGCTGCCCAGAGCAGTGATGACAGTGTGAAGAACCATGATCCCCACACAGCCCCTGCACTGCCAAAGCCCAGGAGGTCACATGTACAACCCAGGATATGTAGAAGGACCTTCTACTAGACCAGGTTGCTCCAAGTCCCATCAAGCCTGGTCTTGAATATTCCCAGGGATGGTGCAGCCACAGATTCTCTGGGCAACCCGTGCCAGGTCCTCACCACGCTTAAAGCCAAAATTTTTTTCCTAATATCCAATCTAAATCTTCTCTCTGTCAGTGTGATGCCATTCCCCCCTGTCCTGTCACTCCAGGCTCTGGTAAATAGTCGCTTTCCATCTTTCTTGAGGGCTCCCCTCAGGTACTGGAAGGCCACAATTAGGTCACCCCAAAGGCTTTCTTCTCCAGGGTGAACAATCCCAATTCTCTCAGCCTTTCCTCATAGAAAAGCTGCTCCATCCCTCTGATCATCTTGGGGCCTCCTCTGGACTTGCTCCAACGGGTCTGTGTCCTTCCTGTGCTGGAGACCCCAAAGACCAGAAGTTTTTCACTAATTCCCTAATGTACAATAGCTACAAAAGAGAACCTCCTGCATCTGCCTGCAGTGAGCTGTGAGTAACTGTGCTTTCACAAATGCTGAGTCAAGACAACGTGCTGTAACTACAGGAGAAACAAGTTTTATCTGTGCATAGGGAGGGCATGACTTAGAGAACACTTTGAATTGCACAGAATTCTGTAGAAAAAAGGTTTACAATTGTTTGTTTACATTTAAACTTCTCCTGTAGCATAAATAACATTGTTGCATAGTTAATTACCATGGTAATTAAGACTATTCATATTGTCGCTTAACTTTGCTCTCTCACACTGTTTTCTGCAAGGCCATCAACCCTCGCCATGCCAGGGCTGCTGAAATTACAAACAGCAGTGGGTGTCAACCACAGAGGGGAAAAAAAAAGCACTGAACATATTGCAACACTGGATTTGGCACAAGATAAGGACAGAGGTGCCAAGGTTTAGCCTTTTTATTTTCACAGAATAAAGTCAGAAATGAACAGGTGCAATCTCCTAACCAGAGGCAAATTCACTCCAGATAAAGTCTCATGATCTCTCTTTATGTGTAAGGATGTTTTATAGACAAAACCAGCTCAGACTAGAATTGAGAAGCAAATATAAGCAGTCCAAACAGTACTCAAGCAGAAAAAGATGCCAATAAAGAAGGAAGAGTAGGAAAACCTTAAAAAACCACACAATTGAAAGACTCTCTTCAGCTGGAAGACCGAGGTGGAATGAAGCTTTTCTAAGGCACCCATCTTACTTGATTGGGAAGTAGATTCTGGCTTGATTTATCGAGACAAAACCAGTTTTCTCTAGAGGTAATCAAGTGTGTGTGAGTGAAAAGGTTATCTTTCTTTTATACTGTATCACACAGGAGCTTTCAGAACACCAGCTGAGGTTTAATTTGTGACCCGGCAATGTCCAGCACCAGTATCCAGCCCTGAGTAGCTGCTCCTGTGGTGCTGCAGCGGTTCCCTTCCCTTGGCACCGATCCCTCTACTGCACTTCGCAGGAGTACCAGTATCAGCCACATGAGAGAAAAAGAAAGAAATAAGAATGTTAAAACTACCAAGCTAAATTGAGAGGTTGCTCAACTCCAAAAATCACACTGCATAAGGCTAAAAAATGTATTTAATTACATGTTTTGGGTGATTTTTATTGCACTCAAAGTGACTAAAATAAGTGTGCCTTCCAAATCGAGGCACGTTGGGTACACACCGTTCGCGCGACTCTTACTGGTCCCTGCTGGGGAGCAGCGTGCTCGGAATGCCATCTACTGGCAGAGCCGGCCGGGGGCACGAAGGCGCTGCTTTGTGGCGCTCTCTCATTCTCAGAAAGCCGAGAGCAGTTACGCTCAGGCACTACAACAGGAAGTAAAAGTACTCGGCCGGGAGCGCCGCTGACGCACCTGGAGAGACAGTTATCTAATCAGGGAGCAATTAAACCGTGCGTAACGAAGTGACAGGTCTGCGTGCCTGGGGAGGGAGAGGGAATGTTTCCTGCTGCGAGGATCTCGAGCCAGGGGTCTGCCAACACAACTATGAAACCACAGCGACCTGAAAGCACAGATTATACACTTCACTGCGATTTGAAACATGCAAATTGTCTCTTAAGAGTATTATATATTAGGCACTTACCTATAACATGGTGGCAAACCAAGTCATTTACATTTTACCGCATTAAGCAGAGAACGAAGCTCAGTGAGATAAAGATTTAGCAGTTGATCTAAGAACAAAACTTGTGGGAAAAAAATTACTCATAGGATCACAGACTAGTTTGTGTTGGAAGAGATATTACAGCCCATCTCATTCTGAACAGGACACCTTCCACCATCCCAGGCTGCTTCAAGCCCTGACTGACCTGGCCTTGGACACTTCCAGGGATGGGGCAGCCACAGTTTCTCTGGGCAACCTATGCCAGGGCCTCACCACTCTCACAGAGAAGAGTTTCCTCTCAGTGTCCCATCCAAACCTGCCCTCCTTGTACAAGATCAAGTGCTGGAGTAACATCCCTTGTTTCTGTCTTTCTGCTCGTGCAGGTACACAGGCACCCTCATTGTAACAATGAATGGATGAAAATTAGGGGGATCACTTTGCTTTCTGAGCACCAATTTTATGGTGCATGGGTAGATTTTGCAGCGAATAGGTAAGTGAAAATTTTTTCAGATTTTGGTAACCAAATCAGGAATATCAATACTTCCAGCATTTATAAAGTTCCGTTCCACCTATCCAGGCCTCACTAGAAGAGTGCTCATTAGAAGAGCTGAGCACCCTCTGAGATTAGAGGCTACTCCCTGGTAGAGATCAAACTGAAGAAGGAGCAGGCAAAGTACAACTGATTCAAAGAGTACAACTCTTTGAAAAGTACAACTGATTTCTGCCCTTTATTACGTTCTGGACAAGCACAGCTGATGCCCCGTCATCAAAACAGTCAAACTGCAATAAAATATTAGAAAACATGGTTCTGGTCCACAAGATCCAAACTTCAAGAGTAAATCAAGCTATGGAGAGTCACATTTTACAGGCATAATTAAAGCAAACACTTGGAAAAATAAAGTCAGCAGAAAGTCCTTTGTCAACCAGTTACAGTTTTAATATAAAAAGTTCTAGTCCAGTCATAAGCTTAACTGTTCAAATGAAAATGAGTAGTGGAACTGAAATCTTGAACAAGATGATTTCGTTTCAACATCAAGCTTGTTGGGTGACAAATACAGTCGGAAAATACCTGATCACACCTGTGGTTGCCTAGAACTGGGTGTCTGGTTGTTGCCAAACACCATCAGACATTAGACTTCCTGAGGCATATCTTCTGCGATGTCATGGCAGCTGATTTTTGGCTAATTGTATACACAGGTGTATCTATACACAGTCTACAAGGATTCAGTGAGGACAGTGACTGAAATACCTTCTCACTCTTTGTGGACACTCCTAGACTCTCCCACCAGTGGAGAATTTTGCACACAGTGTATTATCACATCACATCTGCGGACGTAGGTATTTAGAGATTTTGATGGTTTAAGTTTAGCACCTGTCAGGAGTACTAAATTCAAACCAAAACATCATAAAAGTTGTGTAAAGAAAATACTGATAACCGTCACAATTTTCCTGAAAAAAAAGTCACCAAAACCCAAAATACCTATATACACCCATGCCAATCATAGCTTCTCGGAAAAAAATGAAATGGCATGTAAAAAAAAAATAATACCTTTAAGAATAACATTGTCAACTGTTACTCATTCTACCAGGAAGGTACAATAATAGCTGTTTACAAACAGAAAAGACTGCAAAAGAAAACATCTCTCCTTAGGGCAAATGAAGTTAAACAATTCTAGCAAACTATAGCAAAAAGGAGAAGTATTTGCCCTAATAACACAAAAGGCAAGGTGGAAGAAAGATGGCAACTATTTTTGTTGGCCTCTTCTTACACAGTAATTTCCAGGAAGAGGTTGGAGCACACTACTATTACCTGGAAAAATAATAATAAACTCCCAGTCTTCCTACCAAATTACATCACCTCTAGAAGTGTTTTGGTCTTTTAATACCTAATCTAAGGCTTTATGCCTACACATTACAGTTGGGAACTTGTTTGATGAACAGAAATTTTAAAAAGCAAATACTGGTCAGTTGGCAGAGGGTTTCCAGGCCCTGGGGTGTCACAAGGTTGGAACTCTTCCATCTCCATTTCGACTGACTGGAGCCAGCAATCCCGCTTCCAGAGACCCTCCCACAGACATTTACTCCTGTCATCTCTTGTTCTCAGTTAACTTAGTCTTTAACAAACCCCTATTTTTGCTTCCAAACCTTTCACTTGAAGCTGTTCTCTCAGATTAATTCCTTTGAAACCATGCAAAAAAGGCTAACAGTATTCTTTGACTTTAGATAATTTCAACTCATATTCTGCAATTTTTTATAAGTTAACAGAGCTATGAACGAGTTAAGGCACCCAAATCTTCAGCAAAAAAAAAAAAAACAAAACAAAACAAAAAAACCCCACCACAAACCTTGGGCTAAATACAACGAAGTGTTCAGCAGTCATTTAATTGCACAATCATCTCCCTAATTTGTAGCACAATGCTGCCAATGTCTTTAGGGATCCTAAAATACAAATACTAGAAACTCTGCGACTGTAACGGACAAGGCATCAACAAGACATTCCCAAGGTTCATTCTGGATTCCTGGCTCCTCAATGTAACCGCTACTCCTAATGTAATTAGCATTTAGCAGCAAGATCAGCATGTTCTAAGAATGAAATAAATATTCACACAATCAATACTAATGGTTTAAAAGCTCAAACACATTATTGAAATCAATAAATTTCCAATCTTTCTCCTGTCAATCCAAGACTGCAGAAACGAGACCCTTGGTGACAACATTCACAGCTCTCAGGACCACAGAAGCTTCTGCAAATGAATTCTAGGCCTGAACTTTTGTTGTCTGTGGTGCCTGTGGCGTGTTTTACTGTGTTCGGAGCTGGTAGTCTGTAAAGGGGAAAAAAACAAAAACCGAATTTTACTAATTCGTCTCATTAAAAGGCGTAAAGCAGAGCAGCAAGTTGGGATAAAGCAATAAAATGCAGTCTTACAGTAATATACATTAATACAAGAATATGCAAATATCAATAATATATATTAATACAAGAACATGCAATATCCCCCACTGAGAGGGGGAACAGCCTTAAACTGAAGAAGGGTTAGACTAGACATTAGGAAAAGATTCTTTCCTGTGCAGGTGGTGAGGCCCTGGCACAGTTGCCCAGGGAACCTGTGCCTGCCCCTGGATCCCTGGAAGTGTCCAAGGCCAGGCTGGACAGGGCTTAGAGCAGCCTGGGATAGTGGAAGGTGTCCCTGTCTATGGCAGGGGGTGGAACTGGATGAGCTTTAAGGTCCCTCCCCACCCAAACCAGTCTGGGATTCAACAATTCTGTAAGGTAAACTCATATCTTTGCTTAGAATGGCCATGAGAATGAGCTCTAAAGAGATAAAGGCAATTGTGGGCAGTCATGCTTAAATGCCAGAAAAAAAGTTTATTAGAAAAACAGAAACAAAAAAAAAAGGTGAAAAACTAACTAAACAAAAAACCCCAGATGACAACAACAATACCACTACCACAACAAAAACACCCAACAAAACCAAACTCCCCATTTTTGCTTGCTAAAAATCTAGTATCTTTTACTAGAAAGTGTCTTGTACATTTTAAAGCTGGCAGAATGATGTGTGTGAGCATACTGTTAACAACGGGCTTGTTTTTAATTTACCAAATTCCAGCTCCATTAGAAAATACTTGGACAGCATTACCACTCTACTCCATTGGGTCTTTCATTAAGACACCAAAAAAGGGGACTAGAAAAGAAGCAGAGCAGCTTAATCTACTGTGTATCTAAACCAGATAGTTCCATACTCAAAAATAGGAGTTTCAAGTTGTAGGTGTATTCTGGAGAAACAAAATATTCCCTTCCTCTCACCTCCATTCTGGGTGATGTACCGGACCCAGGGCAAAGCCTGGTAGCCACTCTTCTCAATTATCTTTAAGTAACGAACCTGGAAAGAAAAGTCTGTAAGATACAAAGTCTCCAATGTTGGCCAAGCAGCATTTAGCAAAAAAAGAAAAGTAAAAAACTCAACTCTTTATGAGTAAAAATCTGTTTTATGGATAAAACTGAACAGGAATCATCAAGATGAGAAACACCTCACGTGTTAGAGCCCAGCATGTGAATTTATCAGTATTTCTGTTTTCAGTCACTAACCTGGATTCCTGAAGTGGTGAAATATGGAATCTCAAACTTTACACTAATGGGAGGTTTTCCTTCCTTGTCTTCAGCTTCCACACTTGGAAGTCCAAAGTGAGCTCTCATCAGGTATTCTTTTCCACCCTACCCAAAAGGGACAATTTTTTTTCTTGAAACAAAAAAATAATAAAAAATTTGCAACGATACAAATAGTTCTCTTAATGTCAAACTGCTGAACTCCACTATTCATTCCAGCTCTTCTCCAGGGCTTCAAAGTGTTTCTATTTTAAAAATACTTTTTTTTTTTTTAAAGACGCAGGTCCAGCCTGAGGCATAATTCATTTTTGTCCAGCCTCATACTCAAAAATTCAGATTAAATAGTGACACACAGCTGCACTATCACACCATTAGCAGTGGATAGAGCTGATGCTCATGGAACCACCCAAGAAGTAGAGCCTGACAAAATTTAAACAGCTGCTGCCAAAGCCAGGCCAAGGATTACACCGCTCAGAGACATCACTCAAAAATCTGCTCTCACCCGGGTTCTGAAAAAATATCCCAATGAAACAAATATAAACAACATCTATTAGCAAGTTCCAATCTTTCATCCATGGAAAAAGAGGAAGAGTCCACTGCTACTTGTCTGACACATAGAATTTGCTTTAGGCAGAGTCTAAATGTCACTGAAATATTAGTGTTAAGTAATTATTACATTGTTGGGTGGTAAGAGTAAAAAGTAACACTTACTGGAAAAGATTTAATGGACCAGACAATTTCACTGTTCTCTGGAACCCATTTGACACTTCCAACAGTGGTTTTAAACTTTGGGGAGTCTGCATCATTTGGAACTGGGATGTGAATCTCCACATTGTTGGCAGTTGATCTACGCTTAAATTGACTCTTCGCCTAAAGAAGAAAAAAAATAAAGCAGAAAAGCAGGGTCTAAGTATTTCTGCAATGCTGGCGAGCTCAGAGAGCTGTGAGACACACAGCTCTTCTCCACCTCAACCTGTACCCTGAGAACCAGAACTGACACTGAGGTCACAACTTAGAAATGAAGTCTTCAAAGGTATCTACGTCCCATAGAAATACTGAATACTTGTACAAAAAATGTATATACTGCCCATCAAGCTTTGAAAACAAACGAAAGAAGACTAAAAATAGCCATAATTATTTAAGGATGTCTGACCTTGATCATGTACTCGATGCGGCTGTGGGAATGTTTCTCAATCACAGACTCGATCCAGATCAGGGGTTTTACCTGGTGGTGAAAAAACATCACAGCTCTGGGTGTTTAGTGACGGACAGTGCCACTAAAATGTTGCCTTCCAAGAAAACTAAGCTCAGTATGTGAACCACACAGAAAATGCAGCCTGTGGTGTTCAAAATGACAGAATTGTGGTTCTAGAAAAAGTAATTATACACATGAGCAAGCACTGATATACTAATGAGTAAATGTTACAAGAATTGTAGGCTTAAAAATGTACGTCTCAGATTAATCCCTAATAACAAACACTTGCACTGGAAAATATGTGATAGTTTAACATACTAGGGACTGAACTATGTCCTTCCTATAGACCTTCTCTAGACTGACTTTTTTTACTTTTCTGAAACGAAGGCCATTTCTATCACCATGGCTGGCATACTCCAGTAAAACTAAGTGACATAAATATTGTTGTTAACAAGCACAATGAATTGTTACACTGACATTATGTAGTTAGATTAAAAACATAGCCACAGTATTTCAGTAACAGTTTCAATAGTAGTTGAAAATACAGAGACTTATTGCCAAGTTACGTCTAAACTTTATTCTTCCTCCAAAAGGAGCGAGCACCAAGTTTTGCTATCAACAGTTGACTTGAAAACCCATGTGCTGCCCATGTTTTAAGAAAAAAAATGAAAGGAAAGCCACTGTGGCTACAATCGAAACCATTCTCATTTCAAAAAGGCAAACATCCAGACTCACATGGGTGTTGAGACGATATGACATGAGCTCAAACTCTCCGTCAGGTGGAATGAAGGAGATTGTCCTGTCATTTTCAAAGCGAGAGAGACGAACACACTGGTGAAACTTCACATCTTCCAGTTCTACTGATTTACTTTTCCCACCTAGCAGAAAACACACAGGTCACACGAACTATGGCCCAAGTCTCACCACAGCACAGCTGCTGCCTGCTGACATTTCTCTCTTTTATAGCCAACTTTCTAGGATCAGGGCAGTGACCGTCCCCCTGTGCTGGACACTGCTGAGGTACCGCGAATACTGCGATCAGTTTTGGGCCCCTCACAACAAGGAAAACATTGAGGGGCTGGAGTGTGTCCAGAAAAGCTGGGGAGGGGATTGGAGCACCAGGAGCAGCTGAGGGAGCTGGGGGACGCAGCCTGGAGAAAAGGAGGCTCAGGGGAGCCTTCTTGCTCTCCACAACTCCCTGACAGGAGGGCAGAACCAGGTGTGGGTCGCGCTTTGCTCCCAGTGAACAAGGGAAAGGACAAGAGGAAATGGCCTCAAGTTGTGCCAGAGGAGGTTTAGGTTAGATTTTGGCAAAATTTCTTCACCGAAAGGATAGTCAAGCATTGGCACAGGCTGCCCAGGGCACTGGTGGGGTCACCACCCTTGGAAGTGTTCAAAAGGCCTGCGGATGTTGCACTTAGGGACATGGCTTCGTGGTGAACATGGTGGCGTTCGTCAGCAGTTGGACTTGATCACTTTAGAGGGCTTTTCCAAACTTAAATGATTCTATGATTACAATGCTATAATTACAATTACCCAAGCATCCCAAAACTCAAGATTCCAGATAGCATCTGTCATGATTATTGCGATACTGCAACACTCACGGCCTGTATTATCAAAGAGAACTTTGTCATTCAATCCAAGGCGCAGCTCCGGCATTCCCGAGAGAAAGACTCTCATTTTAATGGATCCAACTATCTCACTCCGTAACACGTTTCCATTGGCACTGACCTGAACAAAGATGAAGAGAAAGGTAACACTGGTCTGTTGTGGTATGTTGTGACATCAAGCAACACTCCCAACCCTATCTCCATGCCCTGGGTTTTCTTGGATGTGTTTCTTATGAGGAATTAATCCAGGAGAGTGAATTAGATCAGGGACGTGAAGGGGCACAGACAGAGGAGGAAAGGACATATCCAAAAATCAGCAATACACACAATTAAAGCATTATTTGTACTGGATTTCCTTGGGGATACTTAATGATTTACATTGCTTTGAGTGTCACAGCACATCATCCAGAGTCAGAGTTTTTATTGCAGGTTTTCATACAAAAAGCCCTTTTTAACACTTCCTACTACAATTCTTACTTAAAGTACAAGGTACCCACCAGAAGGTTAACAGACTCTATGACATCCAGGAACACCTCGTTTTTTCTGTATTTTATCCCTTCTGATCTCCATGAGACAGCATTTGTAACAGTGGCAGGCGGGCGTGGGGCTCCAGTCTCAAGTTTGTGACCTTCCTGAGTGATGTACCTTCATAACCATAGAATTGGCATTAAAAAAAATGAAAAGTAATATTTTTGATAATTAGAACACACCAAAACATTTGTTTGCCTATGGAAAAAGGCTCAAAACATTCCAAGGGCTTTGTTGCTGTAAGTGAGGCAGAGTGATACTTACTCTTGTAAAATTTTACTATCAGTGGTTTGTGGGTAACCAAAATCCATAAGCTCATCTAACAACTCATAAATAATAACAAAATTATCCCTAATGCTCTCTTCTTCCAACTCCTTGAAATATTCAGAAAAAACCTGAAATGAAACGACAGGAGGGAGGGGGAGAAGAAGGACATTAATTGAGGAAGCCCAGCACATGCAGAAGATATTTTTGCACCTAAAATAATAATCTTCTGAAGTTCTAACCCAAACCCCATACTTCAAAAACAGCATTGTGCTCAGATCAGCCCCAGGAAACCCACCTCAATTAAAATAGACACAGAGAATCCTAGAAGAAACTACTATGAAAAATATTTATTCTGGAGAAAACATTTTTCACACCAGGTACACATGAACCAAACACGGGACCTATGTGAGGCACCACGACACATGCATCAATTCACAATTCTCCTCCAGGTGCTCAGGTCTTGTGTAACTACTTACAGCACTGTGCCCCATCCTCTGCCTACTCAGCTACAAAATAGCAGTGCCCTCATTAGTGGTTAAGAAGATAGTGCTACAAAATAATCAAATATAAAGTAAAAATGCTATTAGCAAAGTTCTTAAAAAAATGTGAAAGCTCTATGTGCTTCTATTTAGACTGAAAAGAACACAAAGGTTACTTCATAAATATACTCACCTGAACTACCTTATATAAAAATGAAAACACCAGTGATACACAAGCATTTTTCTTAGAAGTTGCAACAACTGATAAAGGATGTTCAGGAATGTGCATTTAAAAAAGTTTACTAAGTGCATTTTAAAAAGCTTTTAGGCAATTAGAGTTGGCTAGAAAAATTAAGCGTTACCTACTTAACAGCACATCTGATCTAAGGAGATATGAAGATAACCATTCAGGAAATCATCCATTAGAGCAAAATTAATAAAAACACTTTTCTGGACCTTATGCTCTTGGTGCACACTACACTACACAAAGCATAAAAAAACTTATATAAGCAACTTTACTGAATATAGCCTCCTTACGGCACTTCACCTGTTCTTCAACTTGCATTTTGACATTAAAAAAAATTAACAGCAGCCCTTGCCATGTCAACACATCTGTAGTATAAAGGATACGATACAGGTTGTTATGTTTAATCCACATGAAACGAACTCCTCCATGTGCTAGGATAGGAGAAAGCGTCCCCTCTTCTTCCTTTTCCATAAGGATTGGCATAAAATGTTCCACCTCTGACATGTCCACATCTCCACGGTAATTCCGACAGATCAGAACCTATAAAGAAAGCAACCAAATCCTTGTTTTTTCTCTTTCATAAAGACGTTATCATGCAAGACACACAAATGCTTGAAAGGCCCTTTTAGAGTCACCCAGCTTCCCTCGAGCCCCTCTGCATTTTTAAGTGCAAATCACAATGCCAAAATACTTTGCCGATTAGAACGCAAATACCAAGATTTAATTGCAAAGTAACGTATTAGTATTTTCCAGACCTATCCTTCCCCTAGTACAATGAGTTTAGGATTAGAAAATACGCAACTCCTCTGAGGAAAAGCAGCTGCAATAACGGCAGAGATTAATTACCCCGGGGATGCCGCGGGCCCTGCCGCCTCATTTAACACCTCTACCGGCGAGGGGATACAGGCCACAACTCCCCTGTCCCCGCTCGGCTAATCTCGGGCCGGCAGCTAGGCGGTGCCGGGAAGGGGAACGCGGCCCCCGCAGCCCTAGCAGAGGCGGGGGAACCTCCAGCTCCGCCCTGGCCCCGCTGAGCCCCTGCGGCCGGGCCTTACCTTCCCCTTCAGGTCCAGCACATACACGGCGCTGGCCGACATCGCCCCAGCCCCGGCCGCGTCCCGCCCGCCTTCCGCTTCCGCGGGAAGTGACGCCACGAGCCAGAACCGGCGGCTGCGCGCAGCGACACGCGCGGTGCGGCGGCAGGACAGCGCGGGCGCACAGCGCCCTGCTCAGTGCTCTCGGCGTGCTTTCCCCCGGGCCTGTCCCCGCAGCGCTGGCACAGCCCCCGGCGCGGGACGGAGGGACCCCTGGACACACACTGAGCAGCCAGGGCTCAACCGGCGCCGGCAGCGGGACCTAATTCGGGTTAAGAGCAATATTCCAATTTAAGCGGCGCGGTAGGATTTCGAACATCAAGATACACGTCATCCCTCAGAGGCAGTAAGAATCGTAAAGGCTGGTTCGGCGCTTCCAAAACTCCACACACAGACTTAGCTCAGCGCACTGCCCCGATTTTATACGTAAAGCAGTACCAAAAAAGGGATGAAAGAAGCGTTTTAATAAGTTACATCGAAGTTACGAGTTTCAGCAGACCCCTCATCTCTGAAAGAGCTCAAGACAGAAATGATACTGTCTTCGATGTGCAGCAAGCCAGTAATTACACACTCGGGAGACACACTGATTTATTTCAGAGTTGCACAAGCCTGGGTGCTCGGCGGGATTCCAGAAATCCAGCACACCAGCTATCAAAACTTGGACATCACGTAGAGCTTGTTGGCTGCTCTGTATTTCATAGATTAAACCTCCCTGCTTGCTGATTAGGCTTGAAAGTATACAAAGATCAAATATCAAAGAACATCCTTTCTTAAGACAATTTTACATATTTCACATTTTGCAATGTGGCCTCTAACAGAACTTGATAGAAAGCAATTATACAATTCACATAACTTACAAAAGAAACTTAAATGTGAGACTGTCAGACTCTTCACTTCAAAAAGGGAGAACTGTTAGAACCAACAAATAAAGAAGTATTTTCCATCTGGCTCACAGCAATTAGTTTTGGCCTTAATCTCACTATAAACACTAAAAAAACCAGCCCTCTCCATCGATGTAAACCAGAGCTCCTCAGCCCAGAGGAGCCATTGTTGGATGTTTGGTTTTAAAAAACAAGACTATAAAATAAGACAGTATAAAGTCATAAAAGCTTAGAAGATATATTAGACAATATGGAGAAAAGACAGATTTACACAGCAACCCTGCTTGATACAAACAAAACACAATTCCAGCTCCAGAGCCGTGAAAAGCAGCCCGGTCATTTAGTCCAGCTGACTTTGGGAATGTCGTAATGCTCAGTCAGAGTATCCAAGTGCCTGTTGAAGTCCTGGGGGAGGGAAAGAGAAAGAAAACGGGTGCTGACATCACCAAGCTGAACCACAAGACCCCCCTGCGTCCCTGCTTGTGTTTCACTAGCTGAAACAGTTCCTTCAGCCCAACAATAATAAACACGCTGGCCTGAGGAACTCAGGATCATTTTGCTCACCTCCACTCGCTGCTTGTGGGTTTTCGACGCTTTCTTCAGGATTCGCTCCATTTGCTGCAGGAGACACAGAAGGGCCGGTTACCCCCGGCACTCGCAGGCCCCTCAGCGGCCACACCCGAGGGGTGACGGGGGTTTTTAAAGCCTTACCCGCTTCTCCTGCATCTTCTCGTAGGCCACCTGCGCCGGGGTCCGCTTGTCCAGCCCGCGCTTCTTCTCCTCCTCCTGCTTCTTGCTGCTCAGGATCTGCTCCAGGATCTGGGCCTTGTCTTTCGCCTTCTTCTTCTTCCTGCGGGGAGGGCCCGGTCAGCGCTCAGCCCCGGGCTGTGTTTCCCCTCCTTGCCCACCGTTCTCCTGGTGCCTCCTCACCACCCCCCGTTCTCCCACGGTTCCCCCCGGCCCCCCTCACCGCTTGCCGGCCCCGAGGGCCCCCCCGCTGCCCTTCAGCCGCAGGGGCCCGCGCTGCACCGCCTCGTAATCCGCCATGGCGGAACGGCCGCGCCCGCGCCCCCTGCCGGCAGCGCCTCCGGGCCGGGAGCCGCGCTCGAGCCGCAGCGGCCCCTCCGTGAGGGGAAGCGGGGCGGGAAGGAGAAGCGGGAACGGGCCCCGGCCGCCCCCTCCGCGAAGGGAACCGCAGTGAGCCCAGGCCGGGGGTATCTCCGTGAGGACAACCGAAGCGGGACTTGCAAAATGTGGAATATGTTAAGATTATCTTAAATTAGAATGTTTTTTGATGTAAACTCTTTGTATACTTTCAAACCTAATCAGCAAGAAAGGAGACCTAATGAGTGGAAAGACAGCAGCTAGCAGCCCTTAGTCAAGGACATGTAACTAACAAGCTTTAGGGATGTAGTAAATAAAGATGTTGATGTATGTCTATGTATACATTGATAATTTGGCAAAAGACTCAAGGCCTGTATATCCAACAGCTTAACTATCTTCATTATAATACTTAAAATCATGTCTATGGGTCAAATAGACCCTGCCCAGGTGCAGACCCTTCCCTGAGCACGTGGAGAAGTTAGCTAGGGATTGGCTAACCTGTACGGAAATTATGAAATAATAGAAGGGCTGACCTTAGAAAAAGACTAACTCTGAACTTCTGTAAATAGTGGCATGGAAAGTCCAGTGGGGTGTGTTGGATTTGTGGAAATCCACCAAGCATCCAGGCTTGTGCAAATAATCAATGTCTCTCTCAAGCATGTAATTATTGGCTTGTTGCACACCACATAATAAATCTGATTTTGTGGACAACAGGATGGAGTCGCCCTCGGGAGAACACCCGGAGAGCCAGGCTATACCCAGAGAAACCAGCCCTATCCCTCCCCACGCTTTTTGTTCCACCCAAAACAGAACCATTCCAGATAGTTTTTCTATGTGAAGATGCCCTGATGAGCAAGCCTGCCCTGGGAACAGATCTTCCATCAGTCAGAGGGAACCAGTGATCCAGAAATAGAGACTTTACAGATCCATGAAAAAGCAGCCTGCCTCATGCTGTGCAGCCAGTTCCTCGTTTTTTTTACTGTTTTTTTGTCTTTTATACAGCCTATAGCATCACAGTTCTGTTCACATGTATGAAGTATACACTCACACATCTTTTCAGTGTAAAGGCCATATATGTATCAGTATGGATGGATGTCATGCTAATAACCATTAATAAGTAGTAACATACATCAGCAGATGATGCAGAAGAAAAGGAGTGAGTGGACTTTATGGGTACTGTACAGGTAGGCTTTACCGAAATGCCCCCTGTACAAGGGTACTACCTCCAGTACAAACTACCCTTAGCATTAGTGTATCATAACAATGTGCATTAAGGGAAAATACTGCCATAGGCTGCCCAGGGCAGTGGTGGAGTCACAATCCCTGTGAGTGTTCAAAAACTGTGTGGATGTGGCACTTGGGGACATGGTATAGTGGTGACCCTGGCAGTGCTGCATTAATGGTTGCACTCCACGATCTAAAAGGGCTCTTCCAACCTTTACAATTCTATGACTCTATAAAAAGTGAGAAAGAGGAGGGGCTACCAAATTTCCATCATTTGGTGTTAAAGATGGAAAACGCTACTAACAGTTTTCAGTTAATTCACCGTATGTGAAGGCATGAAAAAGCAGGATCCACTGAGTCTACCTGCAGCTGAAGGGCACTAATGAGCAGCTATTACTTATTTGGCTAAATCCTGTAACCCGAGTCTTCGTGGTGCATACAGGAGACGGGTGAATGCTGCTGGATAAGAGCCTCAAGCAGCCAGACTAAAGATTTGATGAAATGCTCCTATTATGATACTTTGCAGCCTGTAGCAGTTGGTTACCTGATCCTCTGCTGTACCTGAACCTCATTGTTGCAGCTTTTAATAACTGAATATCCAGACGACCTATAAAGGTACCTTTGAGGAAAGAACTGACGAGCCAGTATTCCCGGCTCAAAATGGGCAACAAGCAAACCATTTTCACTCAAGAGCAACTGGATGCATATCAGGTATAAAGCAAACTAAAGGGTTGTTTGGATATAACATTGAATAATAGCAAAAGTGTTGTTGGGTTTTTTAAAACAACATCTTTTAAAAATTAATAGGTAGAAGTACTGAATTGCAGCAAAGGTTTTTGTAACATTATTTTTTACATCAAGAGGAGGGGTTATAAAATACTCCTAATTGCATGCCAAAAAAAAAATCTTTAATACTTACATATACACTACAATATAACTTCATTTAAGTCACTGCATGGGAAAAGTTTGGGCCAATGCATGCTAAAAACTATCATTAGATGTTATACCTTTTCTTATTTCATAGGACTGCACATTCTTCACAAGGAAAGAAATTCTGAGGTGAGTCTTCTGTATGCATGTTGTGAGTAAAGGGCAGAGATTGCTGTAAAGGCAGATTACATAAGGGGTAAGGTATTTCAAAAATAATTTTTAAATGGATTTACTCAAATTTGGAGTGATACATTGGGGCAATCTGAGCTTCTTTGCTGGCTTTTTTCATTTACCATCCCTATCCTAAACTGAGTCAGAATCCTAAATTTTGTATTAATGTACTAGTCCTCTTTACTTATTAGAAATAAATGTAACAAATTACATCTTAGTGGCAGCGACATCCATGTTTCTCTCATGTTGTTTTCAGACAGATGCTTCAAAGTATACTGTTATTCTCTGGAATACTTTGCTGGTTTATGAAAACATTAATGATTTTGTCAAGTTTTCTTCACATGTTCCTGTAAATGATTACACTGCTGCTCCAAGATGCATTTTCCCCGAAGCCTTCATGTGCGTCATTGAACTCCCTATTTAATCTCTTGTCAAAGGGTCTGATAAAGGCAGGATCAGATTTTATTCAAGTGGGACCGAGAGTCCTCACTGAAAATATGAACTTGGTCTCCTCTCGTAACGATTTGGCTGCATGTCCTGTGTAAGCCTTTTCACCTAACAGTTCTATAATGAAGCTTTGTATTTTTCACCAGTTACAATATGTTGCTTGTTTTAATAATGGTTCTTCCAACAAAAACATACTAACTGTTACTTAGTGACTGATCTCCATCTAGTAATGGATGCAAAGTGTGAAAAATGAGGTGGAAAAGCAAAACACATTGTTCTTAGAAATCTAAAGAGCTTGTTCAGCCAACAAGCCTTTCTTTTCTGTCTCAGGCTGTTTTACAGGTACCGAGATCTGGCCCCGCAGCTCGTTCCCCTTGACTACACTGACAAACCAGCCGTGACACTTCCCTACGAGCTCATTGGCAGCATGCCAGAGCTCAAGGTATCGAGCAGACGAGACGACTCGAGTGACACATTTCAGTTTCATCTACCTTTTTTAAATAATTAATCCAGGACTAATTGCTGGGAGGATGACATAGAAATAAATTTGGGCTATCGAAGTCAAAAGTCTTTCTGGAAGCTTCTAGTGATTCCCAGAAGACACCCTGAAACAGCACAAAGGTTAAACAGGGTGCAGTTGGGTCTGCCTCTGACACAGCATTAGACAAGAACTTAAAGGCAGAAAGGGGAGAATTTGCCAAAAAGGCGATTCAACAAAAATAATCTCGCTCCACTTGCCTTACCTGCACTGAAATCAGTGCTAGTAAGGATGACCTTCCCTTGCTCCTGTGCTCTGTTTCCCAGGACAACCCATTCCGCCAGCGGATAGCAGAGGTGTTCTCGGAGCACGGAGACGGCAATATGACTTTAGATGATTTTTTGGACATGTTTTCTGTGCTAAGTGAAATGGCTCCCAGAGACTTGAAAGCTTATTATGCTTTTAAAATTTATGGTGAGTGAGACATGCATAAAAAAAAAAACGGGGAAATCCTGCAGCTTCATGTAGGGCTGCAAAATCCTCACTTTGTCACCATGATTTCTAGTTACCATTTCTTTTAATTGCATTTGAATATTTGTTCTCCCTCCTCTAAAAACTTCTGGTTTTCTTTATCCTTTTGTCTCTAATTTATTTGGGATTAAGATTTACTACAAAATTTACATCTTCAAATTATCTGCAGTTTTCAAGCGCTGATAAACATTTAAGAAACATTTCTGTCTGAGGGGCTGCTTGGAAAAGTACAGCACAGGGGATTTGGCTGCCCATGGATCTGAGGGGTGGATTTGGGAGGGGGAGGGAGGGAATCACACTGCAGACTTTTTTCTCCAAGGACAAATGTAGAGATTTTTTTCTTTTAAGTACCATTTACAGTTACTTTCTTTATGATCAGCTGAAGACAAGCAATATATCAAACCAACACAATCTTGCTGGAATGATTTAATGATGGCTAGGCTATGTTTAGCTATTAAACTACTTACAATTGTTACCCTTCTGTATGAAAAGGAGAAATGAAGATATTTTTATTTTGTAACTGATTTATTTTACAAGTAGATAGAGGTAACTTCATTTCTGATTTGAGAGTTCTACTGATAAAAATCCATCACAGGCTTGGAACCAAACCCTTCTATTGGGTCTTGGCAAATAACCATGTAAAATGCTGACTTTTGTCACTTCAAATTAACTTCGTCTCCTTTGTCAGATTTCAACAATGATGATTACATATGCAAATCAGATCTAGAGAAAACTGTTAACAAATTAACCCGAAATGAACTGACCCCCGAAGAAGTCATCCTTGTGTGTGAAAAGGTGATTTATGAGGCTGATGTGGACAATGATGGCAAGCTGTCCCTGGAAGACTTTCAGCGTATGATCGTACGAGCTCCAGATTTCCTCAGGTAATATTTGCTTTTAATTTCTAACACAAAATTCCCTTAGTTTCCTTGTCAGAAGCCTCTGAAGTGTGTGTTGACATCTCTTTAGCCTTTGCAGATCACCACTCTTCCCTGGCAGGTACTAGTAGAGTTGCCCACTGCAAACACTGCAAAAATAGATGCTTGAAAAAGCCTGGAGGCTTCTTGACTTGCTTTTGAACCTCCAAAGTACTTTTTACATGACAGAAGGTCCTCGTAACTTAAGAAGTTAGTATTAGCACTTAGGCTGCATTGACAAGTGCATGAGATTTGCTCACTCAATGCTTAACACAGTGTTAATGTGGTTTCTGATGCACATCTTACACAAAACAGCAAAGTCTTGCATTTATTTAACGTACCCAGTCTCTGCAAATACTTTGAAAAATAAAGTTTCCAATTTATAATAGTCCTAGAATTAATTGTAGTAAATCCTTTGAAGAGAGTGATACATAAGTGATCATAACTTTTTTTTAACAGCACCTTTCATATTCGGATCTGAATCTAGTCAAACATGGGGATGGGAGCGCTTCTGGGACTTTCAACAATTACTACTTCACCTGAGATTACCACCCATGAAAGCACAAGATGAGAGGGGCAAAGAGGACAACTTCTGGTAACTGAACCAGTCAGAGAACTGTCTTTTGTTTATCTCCTTAAAAGGAACAATTCACTAAGCTCTTCACCAGGATTTCCCTGTAATTTAGCAAAATGTCTACTCCCCACCCTCAGCTAGAGCAAACCTGGCCTGGACAGTTAGAAGGGAAATTTTTTTTTTTCAAGTTCAGATACCACCAGCTATTAAAGGAACTTGTATCAAACTACAACCTCTAAAAATTCACCCAAAAAATGCCTGAACAAGTAAAAAAATCCCTTTAGTTTCAGAAACACAAGTAACTCCTCTGATTATTTATGGTCTTAATAAATGGTCCAATGAATCAATTCCTGAAGTATTCTCCCACAGTGCAGGATTTACAATGAAAAAGTCAGCATGGTTTAGAGACAAGAGTCTACCCCAGGTCCTGTTCCTCTTATCCATTTTCAGAAATCCCGTATGTTCCACACCCACCAGGCTCCCTATAAACAAATGAGGAATAGGACTGACAAACTAAGGTTTGTAACCTTCTCTTTTCATAAGAAGTTTATTTATGCAGTGCTCAGGGTCCTGTACAAGAGAGTAAAAACAGACACACTGTAATAAAGTTTTGTTTTAATACAAACATGAAAATCAATGACAAGTGTTTAAGAAACCAGCTGTAGTGTGGGAAGGGTGGCAGCCAAAAGTGATCATTCGAAAAATACAACTTACAGTTATTTTTACAAATTTTGGGATGCATTAAATTCCCTTCAAAACAAAGTTGTAAGTCCCAACTCACACTCAATGTAGAGCAGACAACTCCTGCAGAAAGGCTGGAGAGAACAGTTAACCAGCCAGTTAGCTTTATTAACCACAGAAACTCCCGGGATCAGTGAAGGATGGGTCAGGGAATAAGGCAGCCTGGAACACTCAGACCGCAGTTACCAATCACGTTCCTTTGAACAGATTTTTAGTTAAGCTAGAAATGAAGATACAAGTTAATCACCATTCTTCCCCAAGACCTACAACTTCTACAAGTACAAAGGAACCCATCCTCACAGAGCTGTTTGTGCATTCCCCTGGCAAATCCAAGAGAACAAGAACTCATGGCAGTTTTGAGCATAATCGTCAGCCAAACACACCACCAGAATAACCCCTTAGCAATCATCAGGGAGATGATCAGCATCTCACATGAAGGGAGAGACCAAATAATTTTCAGCAGCAGTAAAGAGACTTACAATAATCCATAGGATTTATAAATCTGAGGCTGGAAGTCTGATGCTGGCATAAGGTTCTGATGTCGGGAAACATGAGCTGTGCCTGTCAGCACAGGACACAGACAACACAAGTGTTAAATAAGTGTTAGAACAGCAGTTCCACCATTTATTGACGGACTGACAAATCTCCACCCCAAGGGGTGACGACTATGCAAAGTACTGCAACCAGCCTCAAAAGTAAGGTCAACCACAGAATTCCATGATACTCACTAAAATAAAGGAATTTGAGGACACGCTCAAAAATGGGTTTGTTTCTCTGCAAAACAAATGTTAATGAATTACGTGACATTATAGTGGTATTTAGACACTGAGAATGTGTAGTAAGCACAGTTAGTTTTGCAGATCTACTTAAATTCCTCAGTTTTACAGATTTTGTACCCAATTTCAGATTTTTTCCTCCTTAGTTAAAGAAAGCTTAGACGCAAGTAGATTACTCTATGCATTTATGCACTAGCTCTCTAATAATTGCATTTTCCATTACGTTCACACTTAATAAACACAGTAATTTAATGATGTGATGGAAACATACTGTACTTCTAGATTTGATGCCCGTTTAGTGACACATAGCTAAGCCCATGTGCAGTGCAGTGTCTTTAACCTTTTCCTCTCTTACACTTGCTTTTTAGGTTTCATGTTGCTTACACAGATTTAGTGTCTGGGTAGAGCCTTCATACCCAGAAGTACAGTGACAACTGTAGTCGCAGTAACTGTATGAGACTTCCTGAGATCAAGCAATAATGTTGTTCGTTAACCCAACCATTTCAAAGGAAATAATGTTATAATTAGGTACCTAAACGTATGCAACAACCAGCATAAGTTTAAACATTAGGCATTCACATACAAAGAATTCTGAATGCAAGAGTAACTTCAGATTTAGAAAATGAGTGAAAAATCACAATACCATCCTTCAAGTTTTACCCACTTGTAAATGAATATGGTTTGCTTTCCCATCTTGAGATGAGTTATTGACACAGGCAAGAACCAGCATTATGGCAGACCCATGGTATCAAGTTAGATAAACCACCAATTTTTCCAGTCACTCTGAAAAATAAATCTGGCTCAACATCTGGCTGTATAAAGCACAAGACAGATGCAAGACAATTCACAGTTATTACTAAGCCAGAAGCAAACTGCTACACGGATTAGTTATGTAGGAAATTCAGCCCATCTCATCACCTCCCCAGCTGTGCCTCAATCATTTTTTGAAGCACACACAAACTCATTAAAAACATCCTTAGTTCAAGACAGAGGTGCTGCTTGTCCAATCTACAGGTCCATGTAGAAGCACACACTGTCTAGAAGCCTCCTCAATAACTTAACATGGTTTTATCCTACAAATAAATCTGAGCATGTTTATCAAGTCCTCATGCTAAAAAGCCACAAGTAAACAAAAAACCAAACTATCATAAGGTTCTGGTTAGAGGAAAGCTTTAATCAGGACAGAGATCATCTGAATGCATCTAAAATGCATTTTTATAAACCAGTAACTTACACAGGGAAATCTTTTTCCATTTTAAAGCAGGCAGTATTCCTGTTGGGCCCAATTGCGTGCTGCAAATTTATGAAATTTAATTGTGAATCCAACAGATTTTTAACTACAGCAACACTTATTAGTGCTATCTGAGGCCCAGACTTCAATACCACAAACTTGAAGAAAACAAAACCAGTGAGTAAATTCAACAACTTCAAAATCAACTTTAATTTTACCCTTAAGTGCAGTTGTCAATGTAAACAAAGCATGTTTCAGTTCCAGCAAGCTGCAGGACGCAGCTGATGTGTTCACTGGAGTCAGATACACCATCACTGCACTCCCTTGACAGCAGCCTCGGAAGATGATGCTCTTACTGGCTCCTTTTGACAGTCTAATCCCGACTCAGGCTCGCAGCCCCTGACCTGTGAGCAACCACCTACCGAGGGGCTGTACTTGGCTCTTGCACTTCACACATCGGAATGTACTGGATTGGGTTTGTGGGAATGAGTAACACAGACTGTTCCCGTGAGGACTGGGTGTGCACTGATACGTGCCATGAACAGGTGGTTGCTGCCTGACAGCTGTGGTGATCGATACCCAGCAGCAAGGCCAGTCTCAGTCTAAAGAGTCTCTTTTCAGAAAGCGTTCTGATGTGCAACATTTATTTGCATATGTGAGCAGGTGTGCTTGGGAACACACGACTGGGAGCAGTGCAGTACATTTCCTTGTCATGATTTAAAACAACCTACTATGTCATGATCGATCTGAAGTCATTTCCAGCTGGAGAGTGGTAAAGCCACCCATTGTAAGGTGACAGATTTTGTGTAAGTGTCCCTGCTCGACCCTGGTTCTCCAAGAACAGATGACAGATCTTCTGTACAGGACTCACTGTAGCCATCAGCTCTTGTTAAACATGTCTAAATGTCTGGAGTACTTAATTAAGCACAGTCAAGTCTAACATGGATAAATTCCCAATGGTAAGGACCCATTCTATTTATAGCACATATTATTTTTAAAAAAAAATAGAGATTCCTTCGAGGAGAATTTTTTAAAAACTTCAATTGTACTTGTGGATTGTCTAGAGTAGCACAACTGAGTAAGAGACAGGCAGATAAAGAAGTTTCTCTGTAGTAGCAAAGAGGCGGAGCTGCAGAAAGCTCCATCGTACCTCCTGGGAAGGCATCAGCCTGCACTGCTCACCTCGGTGCATTTCTGGGATGGTCTCATGCCACTGCTCTGTGTGCAGCTACACACTGGATATGCACATGTACCATGTATGCACACCCATACTTCATTAACAGTGGCATTTAAGTTTCTTATTTTGATCATAACTTCATCTTTCTAAACTGGATACGTGACAGATATGAATGAAGACTAAAGTCTGTCAGCAAAGGTGCTGCATCTCAGGTCACACGTGATCTGTCCTCCTTCTCCTAGACAATACACATGCCCAGTGGCAATCTGACAAAAATAAACTTGTTTCATCTCCAAAACTGAAGAATCAGACAATTACCAAAATAAACCATTTCTTATTCAGATGGTCACAAAGTGACAAGGTATGTCGGGAGCACTAAGTCCACAGACAGAAGAAACCTTACTTAGCACAGGCACAGTCCAGCTCAGATTAAGGCCATGTCCCTCACAGAAGAACACAACGGAAAAAGCTGCTTTTCTTTTGCTGGTCTTGTGTGATTTTGACTCCCTGGTTGCTGCCTTGTGGGCTATTGCCTTCCTGAAGATGTAAAGAATATCCAGTTACTCATTTATACTTTAACAGATTCTTCCATCCATACTTCATCTGGTCATTCTGTTGAACCAAGCCTGACGTACATAAAACCCTTCCCTAAAATCAGCAAGAGGCTTCACTCATTTATCTGAGTCTTACACCAGCCATGACAAAAAACTGGAGAAGTGCATCTGCAGCTTTTGGCTTCAACCTGCTCACACTGTGCCTATGCCTCAGCTTCCATCAACTCAAAAGACAGCTGAGATTAAAAAATAATAAATTACAGGGCAAGTCTGGCTCTTGCTGAAAGGCCTATGAATTGTCAGCAAGACCCAAAATATCCCACTGTATCAGTTCATGTCTGGTCACATGAAGGTGGAAAGATCAGTAAGAGTAGAAGGAACCTTCATTAGCTCCTTTTCATATTCCTTAAGAAAAAATCCAACATCACTATGCATTTATTTATTGTAAGAAGACAACCCAATCATTGCTCAGGATATTCATGCAAAGATTATCCAAAACCATAATTCTTTACCTATTCTTAAACAGTTTGAAGTTTCTACCCTGAAATATGATGTGTGCCTCCTCTATCTCTAATTTATATAATTTTCAGACTGCGAGAGTGAGAAGTATCATTAAACTGCTCTACCCCCCACCTGATTTTTGATAAAACAAGTAACAGGTAATTTTATTTAGAAAACTTCAACCATTGCAGCTAATTCCTGAAATGCAGACAGCCAACGTCAGAGCACAGCTTGACAAACTAAAAATACATTTCTAGAACTTTTGGTGATTCTTCATGAAAGAGACTATGATACATTTTTTTATACACTGTGAAACAGTTCTTGCAATCTGGCTTTGGGTTTGGTTTTTTTTTTCCCCTATTTAAATCCAGCATGGATGAAATGAAAGTTACTCACCAGCTTCTTGTCCATTTTTGCTTTGATATCTCTTGCAAGAGTGAAAAATGCCTGTAACAAGTCAAACAGTTCAGTGTTACAGGGCAAATTAATTCTCACAGTTTTGTTTAGCAATAAGCTGCCTTCCCAAGTTTCTACAAACTACACAAGAACAAAGCTTTCAGTATTCTTCCCTCTGCTCCAGGTTTTAATGCTCCTTCTCTAGCTCCACAACCTTCTTTCTGAGCCCAAAGCCACACTAGCACCCCCAGCCAGGGTCTGTGCAGCAGGAAAGTGCTTAACAACCCATCTGTGGTACCCAACAATGGAATTCTGCATCTCACCAGGATGGGCAACTGTCCACACTGCTGGTTTGCACAAATAGGACAATAAATACAAGAGAAACGCATCAGTACTTACATTCTCTATGTTTATATTTGCTTTTGCACTGGTCTCCATGAATTTAATCCCAAAACTTGCAGCAAGCTGAACAAAAGCAGACTGCACATTAGTTGAACAATTGCAGGAACAGCTCCAAACACACCCCTGGGCACAACCTGTGTCCCTCCTGCCACCAGTCGCTGGAGTTGAGGATTTACTCACGCAGAACAATTTGCAAAAATTAGGAACTAAATCTCACTGCAATTGGCATCTGTTCTCACTGGCTTTGCTCTGCTCTTTTACACTCTGCACACATTTTAACTTACTCTTTTTTCTTTTATTTGTTTCTTGCATAGATACCTTGTCAGTCTTGTAACAACCACAGTGCAGAAAAAACCTCTGCCTCAACTAAGTCACATCTGACACCAGAAAAGACAATACCATCTACCTTGTCTCAGTGGCTTTCAGCCAAAAGAGACATCTTCTCCATGTCCAACTCTAGAATCCTTTTAGAAAAATCCCGCTTGTTGCCTTGCATCTATTAGATAATTGACAAGAATCCTTAACACAAGTTCAGCTTTTGATCCCGGTGAGGAAAAGCACTGCCATGACAGCTTGGGGAATGTTCAATTGCTCCAGTCAGGAACACCACTGTGGTACTACGGCAGTGTGCAAACAATGATCAGTGCAGTTTTTAGACTCTGAAAAGCCTAAGTCAAAATACATCAAAGCCACAGCACTTACCTTCTCCCCTTGCTCTCTAGAAACTTGTCTTTTATCATTTGCATCACATTTGTTCCCCAGGATCATTTTTTCAACATCTGGAGAGGCATGCTGAGACAAACAGAGACCAGAGAGTTAGGCTTGGCTTTTGTAGATAAACATTGTCAGACAGATGAGGCACCCATTGAGTACCCAACACAGAGATGCCAGTCCTGAGAATCTTCACAGATTTCCAGGCTCCCCCAACCCCTCATCCCAGCATGTGACCTGCACCATGGCAGTTCTTGGATCAGTTATTGTGGCAGGAAACCATGACATCAGATGCCCTCAAAAGTACAGGGGCTACAGCCCTCACAATAAATCACTATCAGCCAAGGTATTCCGGAAGCTATTACTGATTTCCATCCCACTCATCTTCCAAGTACCCTGCAGCACAGAATGAAATGTAATGCTTGTGAAGCAATTAGGCTTCAATTACTTTTAGAGGAAGAAACAGCACCTTTAACAGTCAGCAATAAGTAAATAGAGAAATTACCTCTTCAATATTCCTCACCCAGTTCCGAATATTTTCAAAAGACTTTTCATTGGTGATGTCATACACTAACATAATGCCCTAAAGATAAAGAATGAGAAAGATTGTTTCAGCAGGAGTTAAAAGTTTATCCATAGCAGAGGGAAGCAACTCAGCAGTGGCTATTTTTAACAACTGGTTCACAGTCCATGGCAGTGAGATAAGGTGTGCGGGACATGTATTTGTAGAGCAAAACATCGAGGAAGCTGCCTTTCCAAAGTCCCATATAACCCCAGCATAGCTCCAGCACCACTTGGAGCAGGAGCACAGCAGTGAGTGTCCAGCCTGGCAGAGCACCACGCTGGGAGAGGGTTAGTTGTGAGTGTCCCATGTCAGATCCAGCTGACCTGATCCACCCCGCTGGGTTTATCACGACCCACATCACAGAATCACCAGTTTGCTCCTACCATGGCTCCCCTGTAGTAGGCGGTTGTGATGGTCCGGAATCGCTCCTGCCCAGCCGTGTCCCTGGAACAGACAGAACATGGGGCTCACGCAAACCACCTACACCATTAGCTCAAGTTAACACTAGCAAAAGCTTTAAATAAATTTGAATCAGCCTTCAGAGCACTAGAACTACCTTTTAGGTTCTAAGATACCATGAACTACTGAACAGCACAACTGCATAAAAACCTAACACGTCCCCACGCACACCACACAGCCCCACTATCAGACACCCACTTCAGCAGAGAAGCCTTACCATATCTGCAGTTTGATTCTCTTGCCATCGAGCTCTATCGTTCTAATTTTAAAGTCAATACCTGAAAGGAGAAGCAATTACTTTACTCAGAGATCCTGACGAAAGACCAAATCCAACGGCTTTCCCTTCAATTATGCTGCTCAGTTTCACGTCCTCAGTGCTTCCTCTCCGCTGCTCCCCAGCGCGGGCCGGTCCCCAGGGGCTGCGGAGCCGGACGGAGCAGCCCCTCATGGACCCCGTACGGAGCCCGTCGCGATGGCAGCGAACCCGCCCCTTCGGTCCCGCGGCCCGAGCCCGGAGCTGCGGCGGCCGCAGCCAAACTCCCGAACGGGACGAGCCGCCGCCACTGCCCCCGCGGGACCCCCGAGCGGGCCGGTGTGTAGCGCAGCGAGGCGCAGCCCCGGCCGACGCTCACCGATGGTGGAGATGAAGGTGGCGTTGAAGGCGTCCTCGGAGAAGCGGAACAGGGCGCAGGTCTTGCCCACGCCCGAGTCGCCGATCAGCAGCAGCTTGAACAGGTAGTCGTAGGTCTTCGCCATGTTTGCGGGGACCGGCCCCGCCCACCGCATGCCCATTGGCCGAGCCGGTGGAGAGCGCACGGAGCCGGCACACCATTGGCGGGCGGCAGTGACCCGGGTGTAAGCGGCGCTGCGATTGGCTGTCGGCCCCGCCGCCGGCATCGTCACTTCCTGCTACGCAGAGACGAGGCGGGGCGGTGACGTAGTGACGCCACTCCTGTAACTGCCCGCACCGAGACGCCACGTCCCCGAGCAGAAGCGGGACAAAAAGCCGCGAAGGGGCCTCGGTACTGTGAGAAAACTGTTTAATATGAAACGGCAGGGACAGGTGCCCGCGGAGGTGGCGCCACCGCTCGGGTGCAGCTTCTACCGGGGTTTATATAAAAGGACTAACGAACCGTGCGGAACAGCCACGGGATGGGACACGCATGGCCCCGGTGCGGCTGGGGCTCCCCGGGGGCTCTCGGGGTGAGATGGCCCTGAGGGGTCCCCAGAGCCTATCGTGAGGCTGTGCAGGTCATAACTTAATTGGCTTTTCCAGGATACAGAGAGAGAAAGGAGAGAGCGATGCAGCGATGCAGGCACAGCGCTGGTTCCTGATGGTTGCTGTCAGCTCTGCGCCTCTCATATACAGTTCAGTTCATTTAGCGTCTGGTCCAGTGTCTGGTGCAAGCCTAAGTTCTCCTCTTTGGCTTGAGCAAGCTTTTCTAGTGAGAAAGAAGAAAACCACAAGATTGAAATCACATTATTTTTAGCCTTTTCTATTTAAATTAAAGCTGGGGTAACTTACCTTCATATTTAAGACACCTTTATAGCTGTATCATCAAAATGGGGCAAATTTTTTGTAATTGCTGCCCTTTAGGGGGGTTTTTGGACACATCTCATGTAATGCGAAAGACTTGTGTTTTAATGGGTCATTTACAGGACACATCTTGCTGGATTTTTCTTGGACTGAGCGGTTTTAACCAGGCTGGTGAAGCACAAGCTTTTTGCCAACACCTGCATCCCTGGGAACACTAAAATTCAAGTGTTTGCCAGAGCCAGGTCCTGCTCCATCCTGACCATGTCTTGCCCAACCCCACATGAGGAGCTGAATGTGTTTTTGGTGTAATTACCAGTGTATTTGAGGAAATTGATACAGAAGTAAACCCTGAAAGACAAGAAGTTAGAGGTATCGTGTTTTATTGAGTTCAGTTCCCACAGAGGTGGAAGGGTTGCTTGTGGAAGTGGCACAGGAGTGACAGGGATTACAGGCAAGAAGAGCTTGAGAAAACACAGCGAGGGGGAGCCCCCTGTGTCCCCACACAGGGGCAGGTCACAAAGAGGTCATGTCGTTGAGGGCATGATCAAGCTCCTCACTGATGGCTTTGTACTTGAGCTTCTGAGCGTAGAGCTCGTCTGTCAGTCACGAGGGCAGCAGGAACAGGCCAGCAAGAAATGCGGGGGAGAGAAGAGGCCACAGGAGAACGGAGACAGGCAAAAGGCAACAGCAGCCAAAGGAGTTGGAGAGGAAAACAAAAGAAGAAAACAGAGGCGTAGTTGAGTATCAGAAGGAAAGCTAAACACCCA
Source organism: Platysteira castanea (assembly GCA_013397175.1). NCBI lineage: Eukaryota > Metazoa > Chordata > Aves > Passeriformes > Platysteira > Platysteira castanea. Next base: position 389,547 of record VYXC01009376.1, on the reverse strand, counting down.
CAAAGCTGCCTGGTCAGAAGTTTCACCTATGTGAACTTTTTGTAATCTCACAATTATTTTCCAGTAAGCAGATTAAGTCGGGTTGGGATCTTAAGCCCTTGAGTCCCTCTGTCTGTAAGTTGGCCAAAATCAGGTCATTGTTACCAACTTTATGAAAGAAAATCTTTTTCAGGAGAACTTCCACCACCCATGGCAGGTGCCCAGTGGACACATCACACCCATCTACCAACATACCTGACAAGTGCTGCTGTTCTTTCCCAATAAGGTCCACCACCCACTCCTAGAATTTATTCTCTCATTTGAAACTGACCACTTTTAAAGAAACTTCAGTCATTTCATACCTTCCAGGTCATCAATAGACTTTTCCAGTTTGGCAACAGTTCTCTCTGCAAATTCTGCACGAGTTTCAGCCTAAAAAAGTTGAAAAAGCATCATTGGTTGCTCCTAGAAAGATTATGCCCAGACAGTTTGGAGATGGCCAAACTTACCTCTTTCAGCTTGTCAGAGAGAATCTTGATTTCTTCTTCGTATTTATCTTCTTTTTCCGAGTACTGTGAAAACAATAAACACTCTTTAAGGGAAGTTGTAGCAACAGTAATAAATGTTTATGAAACTGTGACCTATTTATCACCACTTTTCCTTTCACAACAGCTGCAAACACTGTTTCTGTGCTTTTCTCCTCTCCCCCAGACTTTCAGGCTTGTTTGGGCAGAACTGATGGAGTGGTATCCACAAGCAGGCAGGTAAAACCTCTCATTTGCTTTGTATTTCTGGTTTATTTCTGTGAATTCTATTTACAAGTTTTGGCTTTGCCCGTATCCTTTAGTGTTCTGAAAGAACCAACCTTTTCAGATTGAGCTTCCAAAGATTTCAGGTTGTTTGTGACGTTCTTTAACTCCTCTTCAAGGTCACTACATTTACTGTAAGGGGAAAATAGAAGTATGAATTACAAGTGTGCCTGTTATGATTTGGAGGAGTCTAAGAAATACAAGGGAGTAACTAATTAAGTCAGAAAGAAGAAAACTGGGTATACAGTGTACAAACAAGCTTTTCTACAAGTACTAACTACATGCCTGCCTACCAGATTTTTCTAATGAAATGTAGTGTTGACCTTTACTGTATTCTAAAAAGGAACTCACACTTCAGACACCTCTGCACGCTCCTCAGCTCTTTCCAGTTCACCCTCCAAAATAACCAGTTTACGGGCAACCTGTAAAAAGACAACAGCCATGTGTCAGGCCAGTCTGCAGTTCACAGAATCACAGCACAGCTTGAGTTGGGAGGGACCTCAAAAATCATCTCATTCCATCCCCTGCCACAGGCAGGGACACCTTCCTCACAGATTTCAAAAAGCCCTTGAAAGTACTCTGTTCCTGCTTCCTTTGGACTAAGGAAATTAGGTTAAAGCATACACCCACAGATGTAACAGCCCTACCCAATTAGTTAGATTTTGCAGTATTTTTAGCATTAGGTACCTAAGATGCTTCAAATCACTATTAAAATTCCTCCTTGTTGGGAATGTTCCAAGGTTGAAGCATCACCCAGTGCCAGTTGAACAAAGAGGGACTAAACTGAAGAGTAATGTTATTGTTCATGGCTCTCCTGTACAGTTAACCATTTCCTTCTCCCTTTTACCTCCTCATATTTGCGGTCAGCTTCTTCAGCAATGTGCTTGGCCTCCTTCAACTGCATTTCCTGAATTTCCATTTTCTCTTCATCTTTCATTGCTCTGTTCTCAATAACCTTCATTCCTCTGCAGAAGTCAAAGCATGTTTAATGTAGAAGCATTTTAGCACTTGTACCTCAACTTCACGAAGTGGAATTCGGTATTTGTAACTGAAAAGTGGCCCATTATGACCATCATGTTCATCAAGGGTAATGGAATTACCCAATCAAGCTTGTAAAAAGGTTCCAAGTCTCTGACCCGCAGTCCACATTAGCACATGCATATATTAAATTACACAGGAATATTTTATTCATATATATTAATTTCTTTACCAATAGAAAATAAAAAAGGAACATACCTCTCACTCTCATCTGCTGCCTTCTCAGCCTCCTCCAGTTTCTGCAGGGCTGTGGCCAGTCGTTCCTGGGCACGATCCAGCTCCTCTTCCACGAGCTGGATGCGTCTGTTCAGAGCTGCCACCTCACCCTCAGCCTGCGTGAAACAACCGTCCAGAACTGGGGTTACACAGGCCACTTGCTGCTGGCAAATGCTCCCAGCTAATCAGTTTCCTTAAAACTGCAACAGCATCTCCCTGGGACCTGCAGGGGAGCTCAGGGGCCCTTCTGCCTCTCCTTTTTTGTTTGCTTAAACTGTGGCATCTCAGGAATGTCAAGGTATGGAGTGTGTGCTTGTCCTTTCTTTTTTTAATGGTACCTATCATTCCTGCCACACAAAAAAGGACTACAGGATTGTGAATGGATCGGGGTATTTTTGGAGCACTTCACAGGGCTGCATCTGTCCAAAGTTTAAAAAATGAACTGTTTCCATGATGGCTTAGTTCCAAAACCTTCACCGTTGATTTCTCTGCCCTTGGTTTCATCCAGTGACACCCTGTCACAGCTCACTGTGAAGCCTGAGCCAGTTCCTGATCCATCCTGGCTCCCAAGCCTGCAAATGCTGTAGAATCTACATGGTCAGCTGGGCACAGACAGTGGCCTCAGCACGGCAGAGACAGGCTTTTTTTGGGACAAAATTAGGTATATTCTTAAAATAAGTTCACTTTGCTTCCTGCAGTACTTAAGGAATTAGGCAGGATGCATTTCTTAATTATAAGATCTGCTTGTGTTTTACTGAATGAACTACGCAGTAATTGGAACACTATTAACGTATAAAAAAATTAGCTAATAAATGGAAGAGATTGCTGGGAGAAATGCTCGATACAGACAATATGGACAAATTGGTGTCCATAAATATGTGTTTATTAACATATGGCTCCTTTAATTGCTTGTTTTTGAAGGAAAATAAAGCCCTGTTTAACTGCCAAGTTTGTAGACTTTATTGTCCCCAAATCTGAGGAGAATTGCCATATACAAGATTAACTTTTTTTTCCCAAATGCTTTTACAGGATGTAGACCCTGGAAGGGCGACTGTTTTATGCTTTATGTTTGAAAAAAGTGTTTTGCTGCAGTTCAGCAAATTTGGTCACTGACCACTCCTAAGCTAGAGGAAGTGGTTTCCATTCACATCTGAGCCATCTTGGAAAGGAGTTCAGTGGCTGATCCAAGTGGAAGCTGACCCAGGATTCCTCTAGTCATAAATTATCCAACATTTCATCTGTTTTTACCCAGTGCTGTGTTTAACTTCCCGATTTATACACAAGGCATCGATCATGTACAAAACTGGCATCTGTTCTGTGGCAGCAACTCCTTCCACTAGATAGGGTACTTTTAAGTCACGCTTTAATTCAGCAGGATTCCAAAGCTATGGAGCCGGGGCCACTGGGAATCTGGGGTGAGCCTGGCTCCACCTCTCCCAGCAGCAGCCCGCAGTCCTTATACGGTAAAACTAACTCGCTGACATGTGATAAAATAGCAGGAAGATGCCGGGAAGGCTGATCGCACACAAATCTAAGTGAAACCAGCTGTCCAACCCCGGGAGAGCCGCACGCTAGCGGAGAATTCGCATTTCTNAGCGCGGGGACAGCCGAGGGATGGAGGCAGCCCGCGGCCAAGCCGTCCTCCCGCAGTAGGGAAGAGCCGGGCGCGCCCCAGCGACAGAGAGCCAGAGACAGGAAGGAAGGAGCAGCCCGGGAGAGAGCGACCGAGAGAGGCGAGCAGGCAGCCCGGGCGGTCTCACTTTCTCCCGCAGGTCCCGTTCCAGGTCCAGCTCCCGCTGGAGGACCTGGGCGCGATCCTCCGCCTCATCCGCCTGTTGCTGCAGGCACTGGATCTTCCTCTTCACGGCTTCCAGGGAGCTCGGCGCGGCCATGGGCGCGGCGCGGACGGCGGGCTGGGCGCGGCGGTGCT
>VYXC01009376.1:330040-377816 GCA_013397175.1 Platysteira castanea | reverse complement strand
CCCCGCCCCGGCCCCGCCCCGGCCCCGCCCGTCCTGGCGAACGGCAACTGCTAGCCGCCTGAGGAGCTGCTTGGGTCCGCTTTTTTGCGTGTGTATGAGTTTTTAACCTTTTGTTTTGTTTGTTTGTTTCATATAAAGAACAATAGTCGGAATTTTTAACAATTCTAAGTTCAGTGTTTATTTGGAAACCAGAGCTGGCTCTTGGCACTTGGTGTGTGCCTGTATCCCTCTGCACACCTCACATAATTAAATGTGCTTTTTCTGGGCACCTCTGAGGCAAGGTGGCCCCCGGGCATCTTTTTCGTCTAATTCCAATGATTTTTAAGCTATTCTATGATATGAACAGTGGAAGGTAAAATCACATAGGTCCTCAGCTTGGAGCGTGTTTAAGGCGTAGGGGTGAAGCACTGTGTTATCAGTGTTTCCAAACCTTCAGAAATGTCATTAAAGCCCAATAAACCACATTAATCACGATCACTTGCACTTCTCCTCACCCTCCTGCCCTGGGAGTTTGCTGGTCGAGGACAGGGTTTTGGGGGTGAAAGCCGAAGGAGCTGAGTGAGGGTCAGTGCTGGTGACCACAGGGTGCTCACAGGACACTCGTGGGGTCATGGCAGCCGTGACCGTGCTGCAGCTGCCTCTTCAGCACAGCCGTGGTGATCCCCACTAGCTTTCTCTGGGACCTTTAATAACTTCCCTCAGCTGGCTGCAACCCGGTGGTCCAGCTCACGCTGCTCCTGTGTGTTTGAACCAGCTGCCTGTGTTTTGTGGCTCCTTCAGGGCTTCCTTCCCTCAATCAAGCCGCTGCTGCCATCCTGCCTTCAGACCTGTTGCACCTCGTGGTCCTGCATGCCATGAGGCTGGATGTGCCACAGGCTCTCTGACTCAGAGGAGCAAGTTCTGGGGTGTAGTTGGAAGACACAAGGGGAGGCAATGGAGGGGAAAGGACTATGTTAGCCCTCTTTGACCCAGCACATGTAGGAACTTGTGGGATGGAGGCTGATGCAAGGCTGTGCATGCTGCTCCTTGGGACTACAGCTGCTTGTACCCTTAGGTGTGCATTTTGAGCTGTTCCTGTGGCTGCTCTCACAGCCTCTTCTTAATTGCTATGATTGAGAGAAGTACAAGTAGTTTTCCAGTCAGCTCACCAGCCCCCTTCCTGCCACAGGCTCGCGGAGGCTTGGAATCAGGGCTGGGGAAGCAAACACCAAACAAGATCCTTTTTCCTTTCTATTTCAACTGTGGGAAGATAATTTTTCTAATCAACTCCGTTGCATGACTCAGAGCCACATTTAGAAAGGAACATCAAGGAACATGTCACTCTCTGTAGCCCTTCAACCAAATGCATTCCCTTCTTCCCTTCCCTGGTTCACGAACTGGAGAGAACGACCTGAGGAATTCACTCAGGGATGATAATCCCATCAGTCTCACAGCCTCTGGTTTTCATTAGGTTGGGAAACAGCAACCAAGAGAGAAAGAAGAACACTCTAAACCGTTTCTTTTTTGTTTGTTTGTTTCAGGCAGGCAGGAAGATGCGTTATAGGCTGTAAGAGTTCTTTTGTTTTTCCTTTTCTCTCTAAGGGATTGTTTGGGCTGAGCAAAGCTTGGCAAGGTTGGTGTGTAAATATGAGAGGATACCAGCAGGAAATGAAGTTGGATTGTTGGAGAGTGTGCTCATTCCTTTAGCAGCAGGCTGCATGGGAAGCTTGTCACAGCAGGCATCTGAACAAACGGGGTGGTCGGACCTGTGGCCTGAAGTCTGGCAGGTCTCAACATTTTCTATGCTGTTGATCCCTACTCCTTTTTTGTGGCCCAGCAGTTAGCTGAGACCTACAACATGGCCCATTTCACTAGCTGGGAAAAACAGACACTTTATATCCCCCAGTTTGTCCTGCAGCTCCTGCTCTGCTCTAAACTTCATAAGAAATCTCCTTCCTCTCTTTCACCCTGATTGAGCTCCTTCCTACTCCTCATATCCAAAGCTGCATGTGTCAAGGGTAGAAGCAATTCAAAGCAGAAGAAAGAAGCTGTTGACAATCCTTTACCAAATTCCTTCATTTTACTAACATAAGTATCTCCTAACAATCCACTCTCTTGTAAATTTTCTGTTGTAGAAACTATATAATATGGTGTATCAGTAGAAAAGGTGGCACTAGACTGAAGATCAAACTTGTCTCTTCCTGGCATTTCCTTTTAAATGACAAGATCTGTAAACCCTCACATCTCAGTGAATTTTTTACTTTGTGGGCTCTCACCTGCACGGCGCTTTCTCTCTACCCTTCTCAGTGTGAAGGGTATGCCAGTACCAATGTGTAGTACCCTCTCTCTGATATGTTCTCATTAAGTATCCATTACTGACCATGGATGAACACAAGATACTGGGCTAAGTGTGATGAAAATGGTAGATCTGCTTTTTCTGTGCCTAGATCCGGGGAAAATTTACCTCTTTTCTTTAATAATCCCGGTTACCTGCATTTCCTGACAGGATCTTTGAACACCTGAGATAATGAATTTTACACTGTTTTGAATAGGATGGCAGAATTCACTTGATACCTGAAATAAACACCTGCTTGGAAATCCTGTCTCACTGCCAGCATCGGGTACAGCAGAAGAAAGCAAATCCCACCCTGAACGCATGTTAATGTTTCTGGCTAATACAGAATGGAGAGGATCCTAGCAAAGAAGGAATCGGCAGCCTCTGCTGGAAGATTTTGTCTGCCCTTCTTTTCTCTGGACTTCATCGGTGAGACCATGCAGCTGCAGAGCCAGGATTTGCATTTAGAGCAAAGGACTATCCCTGCGGGCCATCTCCTCCTTGTTTTTAACTCTTCCAGCCCATTGCTGGGCAACAGCCAATGCTTCAAGCTCTCCCTTGCCGTTAGATGGCAATGCAGATCCACAGATTCTCTCTCTTCCTTGGGCCTCTGGAAAATGATGGTGCTGCAGCTGGAATGGCTCATAGAACCTCAAATCTTCTATTTCCACCCATCTCACTTTTGAAGACTGAGGCACCTGAATTTGTTTCGCCTGAACAAAATGGAGCTCACTGTCTGGGGTGGCAGCTCCTCTGAGTCCTCAGTGGCACAAGCATTCGCTTGCTCTCCATCCAGGCCCTCCTTTGTGCGCAGAGGTTTGGGGTTTTTTTGCTCTTCCATCAGTTAATTAGTCTTTTGTTTTGCTGTTTCCACCATCATTTTGTTGTCTTGCTTATTTCTTAGCTTATAGCCAACTCTCTCAGGCGAGTGAGTCATGGGTTGCCTCAGGCCAAACCCCAAGGATACAGACTTCTTCCAAGGGTCATGAATCTCCCATCTGGGAAGTTATAAAGAACTGCAGTGAGAAATAGCTACCACCACAAAATGCTTTCCTCCATATCCATTTTTCAGCTTTTCCATTGTCTGCACTTGACTGGTTCATTTAACATGTGCATTACCAGGGTTTTTTGCCTTCACATTGCCTTTTCTACCAGAAAATGTCACCAACTCATGTCCAACTTTTGCTCAGAAAACTTTCAGGTTCATTTGTGCTGCAAAACCAGGAAGGTTTGCTCCTTCAAAACTGAATATCTATATAGCTTCCCTCCNGTCCACCAACTCACAGTAGTGCAGTATTTTTGCTGGGCAGCTGGCCAGGGCAGTTGTAGGACTTTTTGGAATCTGATTTGGATACTGTATCTGCTTTACTTGGGGACTTCAGCTGTGTTAGTGACAGAAATCCTCATTTGTAGCAGAAAGAATGAAAGTACCATCTTTTTAAAAAAAAATCTGTTATACTGGTAGAGCAGATGGAGAGCTCCTGACTGTGGCTTTGAACAGGCCAGGAAGATATTGACACTTTTCCCCACAAACAGGCCAGGCAAGGATGGGCGGTTGGGTCTCCCCTTGACACTCACACCTCCCATATACATTAAAGTAAGCACCTTCCAGCTTTTCTGGATTTAAAATGTCTAAACAAGGAGGATTTTGTCTTAATCCCCAGGAGAAGTGCTCCTCTATCACAAAAAGGCTCTTTTTTCCTGGTGCACCAGAAGTTAATAGTGTTCCTATGCCCTCTTGCAGATGTGAGCAGTGTGCTGCAGATAAGTTATATCAGGAGAAAGTGGTATCACTTGGGCTTACATATTTTGGGCTTATCCGTTGCACTCTAAAAAGCTGTTGCATTTAATTACTCATTTCTCAGAACATTTATTAATCATTTATTAGCTCTTTGTTCATTTGCTGTAGATATAACTTGACATATAAAGTGAGCCCAGTCATTTCATAACCAAGCACATCTCAGGAGGAGTAAAGCACTGAGTGATAGGAAAAAGCTTTATTCATCTTGGCACATGGTGGTACAGCTCTAGTTGGGGCCTCTAGTACTTTAGAAATATAAATACCAGTGACTTAAGCTGCCCCATCACCTGAGATATCTGGGGCACTAATGAAGTAGGTGTCAGCTGCATATTGGATTGGAGATTTATAACCTTGTTTTATCACTGTTAAGCCTGCACGGCTGTTCACTCTCTATGAATGAACCTTTATTTCCATATTGAAACCTTTACTTCTTTATCAAAACCTTTATTTTCTTATCCAGCAGCATCCCACTTCTCTGTTGCCCTTTTCAAGAAGAGCAGCACAGCAAACAGCAAAACAGCCACTGTCAAACCAACAACCCCACCAAAAACTCACTCACCTAAGAAATGAATGTCTCTAGTCTGTCATTATGAGAAGAAATTATAAGGCCAAAGATCATCTCAACCAGCTTGAGACATCTTAACAAAGGACCTAATTTAGGCAGGTGTTTCTCTTTTGCTCCAGTCAGTGGAGTAAGGAAGTTCTGAGAACAGAAGAGGAGACATTTTTAAAATGCTGTTGCTTTATTTCTTCTGTCCATAAAAAAATCACAGCCCACCTGAGTTTTAAATTGCTTTTCAGGCTTTCCTAATGAATGTCTCTGAATATTTGCATGTCTTTTGTTTGTCCTCAATATGGGGAAAAGCTTAAGTCAACAAGTTTTTATTTGATTTGTAAATAATGCCAGAGTGACACTTTATTACGGATTCCCAGAACTCTGACTCCATGTCTTATCCTCCAGATATGATGTGCCAGAGACATCACCAGAGACAGGCTGCCAGGTGCAGGGTTGGGGACAGAAATTAAAATAATTTTGAGGAAAGACCATCTAGAACTTTACCCTGTACCTCTATTTAGCCCACAAAGCGTCAGGAGCTGGTGAAATAACTGCTTTGGACAGATAATAAAACATCCTCCAGCAAAACTAAGGTATTTAATATACTGCTCAAGTCAATTTCCCTTATTTCTGCTGTCCTCTTGCTTTTAATAGTGGTTTAATGAAAAATTCAGAATTAATTGAAACTGGCATTAGACATTCACGTGTTCCAGTGAGGATTTCAATGCTTCAATATTTCATAAGCTGACTTCACTGCTATGCTTCTCCTTATCCCGCTTTCATAGGCTAGGATATCATCCCTTTTCATAAAATGAAGGGTCCCAATGTGGGCAGATGGGGGTACATGAGGAAAGTTTGCAACCACATCATAGGCAAAGAAATAAAAATAATAGCTGTTTTCTTCCTGCCACTATCTCCCCATTCTGTATAATGATTTGCATCTGAGCCTTGATGGGAAAGAGCTGTCCTAAAAATAAACAGGATCTGTCTGAAAGGTGTCTGAGGGAGGTATTTGGCAACTGTCAGGCTGTCACGTATGCTAGAAGGATGGAGCTGATGGACTCGCTGACACCAGACAGGCTCTGCTGAAATGAGAATGCCTTATGCTCCCCTTGGCACTCACTGGGTAAATTCTGTTGGCCAGAGCCATCAGACCACGGTGTGTCTGGGGCCTGTTCCAGGTCTGGCTGCCGTCAATGAGAGTCTGCCCTTGGATGGCTCTGGGAATTGGATCAGACCCTTGCTTTACCCCTGAGATTCTGGCTTTACACCAGGGATGAAGTTTGACTCCCTAAGTGAATGTCACACCAATGGAGAAGGAATCACGAGGCCCTGGGCTTGAGGGTTTTTGCAGGTCTCTGAAAATGAAACCCCTCACTGAGGTACCTGGATATGGGGACCAGAGCCTTGGTGTTCTGTCTCCAAGATTATTGGCATATTTGTAGATCCAGGCATTCTTAAATGCTCCCAAACCATGACTGTGCTAAAAGCAGTTCCTGTTTCGCACAAGGTGCTTAATGAACGTGTTACACCATCCTGCAGTCATGAGGTGAGTAAACAGAAACACGAAGGCATGACATGACTCATCTCAAGCCTTTGCAGCAACTCAGTGGCAGAGCAAGGACTCAAGAATCCCTGACCCCACCAAAACAATCATACCCAAGCTGAAAAGAAAATGTTGCGAGTGGAAGCTTCAGTTCTTCTCAACTGCATAGGGAAATCTCCACTGCCTGTGGTGTAACTGAAGATATTTGTTGCTGTTCTTGCAGAGACATGATGTGCTGGGGAGGGAAAAGGAAGGTGTGGAAGAAAGGTGGAAACCTCCTTGTTCCCCCGTGGGAGAGTGGACACTTCTTGTATTCTCAGTGGGAGCTGACTGCTGCCATATCTGAAAATCAGACTCTTTTGTTATCTGCTAGGCAAGAGCAGCTCCTTTTCAGTGAAGAGCAGACCCTGAACTCAACTGTCTTGCAGTACTTTGGTCTGAAAATACTGGTCTATGTTGAGATGAATGGACGAGGGAATTAATGCCTGTAATATGGACTGCAGAAAAGTTACCTAGAAGATAAGAGGGTGACTTGATCTTTTTGAGAAAAGGAGAAAAAAAGGCTTCCTTATCATCATGGTGTTTGCTTTGAAGTATCATCTTGTGACTGCCAGAGTCTGCCTTGCAGGATCAGTCAATTACAGCCTGTGGCTGACATCAACTCCTTCCTTTCAGAGGTGGCATTGTATTTCCCGAAGTATGGCTGGTTCCTCTTGGCACTTCAAGGCCTCTGTGCCACCTGCTTGCCTGCTGTGCCTGCAGCTCCGTGGTGCTGATCCCACTCACGTGTTGAGCAGGATATGATCAGCCCAATTAGACAGCGATCTGAAAGGAAGAGGAAATAAAGACGATGAACCAGCAAGGAGCACATGTGAGTCAATATCAGATATCTGAGGGTATGATGAGGAGTGAGTGAGCCCTCTCCCTTCTGGAGGGTCCCAGATTGTTTGTGAACAGTTACTGTGCAGATCTCCTGGGGGAATCTGCACTGCAGCGATGAGGGGTGTTCGCACAGCCAGGCGCTATCTCGTCAGGGTGCTCTGGCTCTCCTCTGTGAGGAATTTGTCACTATGCAGCTGTACTTTTCTTCATGCAAGTGGCCATGTTAAATAGCTGGGAGGTTGCTAAATGCCTACTTTGCTAACTGATCTCCCCAGCTGGCAGCTTTTTAGAGCAGGAGACATGAGGTTGCTAAACCCATTCATTTCTCACATGCACCCACGTTTCTACTGTCTGTGGAGATCCAGCTTTAAAAGTCCTCTGCGAGCCATTGGAATGAAGAGTACTTCATGAAGACATTGTAATTATTATGGGATTTAGGGGGTGTGTGGAAATGATTCATGGAGATGTTTCCCAGCCAGCAGGCTCATGGAGCCAGGTGAGCTCTTCCCTGGAATGTGAAGTATGCAGCGTGGCAACTGGGAGAAACAGGTTTGGCCGGACATTTTAGGTGGTTCGCAGCAGCCAGCCTCTTCAGAGCCACATCCCTGCTTTGCCGATCTCGCAGCTGGATGCTCCGCTCTGCCACACTGGCCCTGCTGAGCTGGAGAGGATGGACACGCTGCGCAGGAGCCTTTCTCGATGGAAGAGGTACCACATTAAGGTGCACCTGGCTGATGAGGACCTGATGATGCCCCTGACGGTCAGGCCCAGGGACACGGTGATGGACCTACGGGCTCTCTTGGTACGGGAGGGCATCACTTCCTGGAAGAAGACATTTTATTACAACTCCAGGCAGCTCGAGGAGCATGAGACTCTCAAAGAAGCCAATATCCAGAATGGTTCTGTCCTCCTTCTTGTGAGCAATAAAAGGTAGGCAAGGAGCTCGTCTGCCATGGGGGCGGTGCAAAGGAAGGGGAATGCTCGGCGTGTCTCAGCCCCTTAGGACATTTTCTTGTCGGGGTTTGCGGAATGCAGACCAGGAACTCAAATCCTGCCATTTCCAGCAGGATTGAGATTCTAGGCTCTTCATATCCAGACATGCTGTGCTGCGAAATAAGCAGGTCAGAGGAAGAAATCTGGTTGCTGCTGCCTGTCCTGTGTCTGGTCAGGTCTCATTTTCTTGGATACGTGGCCAAGCATAGAGGGAGAGACATGGCAAGAAAAAGGGCGGGGGAGATTGTGCGACACGGGAGAGTGTTCTGGGAACCTCTCACTTGTCCTTTCCTGTTGTGCCTGTGTCTCCCCAGTTCTTTGTAGTAAATACTTTCTGTAGGTTTTTGGGGGTGGCACAGTCTTACTGTGACAGAGAAGAGCTGCGAGCCGCCAGCTTACAGCAAAGCATAAGGAGTGGCAAGAGGCTGCAGCTGCCCAAAATGTGTCTGAATCACAGCAGAAAGTACAGTGAGACTAGAGACTCCCAGGAGAGCCAGTGCATGGGAGATCAATCACGGCAAGCACTATGTTCCAGTGGGGATGAAAGCTGAGCTAATGGACCTGGGACTCACTGGCCCACAGGACAGTTTCGATTCAGTGTGGTGAATTTATGCCCACCCGCACTGTCTTTCCTAATGCCTGGTTGTTGCTGCCAGCATGATTCATTCTGTGAAGCATTTTGGGGATACTGGGTAGAGGAGGTATGTTGTGGGTATGTTGTGTCTGATTCATCTTCCTAAATCCTGAGCCCTCTGAGTTATGTGTCTATGCTGATCAGAGTTTCCTCTGCAGAAAAACCTGCACTAAAGACTTCAGTTCCTGATTATATCCCACATACTGGAATGGTCCTATTTTCCAGTCCAGAGGCAGCTTGAAATCTCACACAAAGAAGATTTAATAAAGCATTTCCTTTCAGAGCTCAGCGAGACACAAGAGATTTCACATCACTCAGCTAACTGCAAACCCCAAGTCACCCACAGCCCCTTTCTCCAACATCTCATTTCAGTTCTCTGATTAACTTGGCTCAGCTCCTCCTTTTCACCTTGTTTTTAGTGTCAGAAGCACTTCTATTTGTTGCTTTTTCCAGTGTTTATTTTCCTAATTTTTACAGTCTGAATTTGTGAGAGTAAAAAAAGGATTTGGAGGGTCTGAGTCGATGGAGTGCGCATACTGATGCTTGTTTGGTAGATGCCTGGTGCACCTTCCCACAGGCTGCAAAAGCAGGGTGTAACTGCAGCAACGCAAAACTCACCAGGACATTCCGCCCCGGTGTGCTGAGTTCAGAGGGCCCAGCTGAAGTCACTGGCCATTTTTGAAAATCTAGAGCCTCTTGTTCGAAGTCACAGCTCAATTTTTGTGAGTACATTAAAAAGAGAGTGGGATTTCTAATATTTTTTTCCTTGGATTTCCTGGAAACCTTCCAGGTTCCTAAACAAGCACCTTTGGCCCATCTCCTATTGCTTTTTCTAGGGCTGCGTGCAGTGTGGGGAGTGTCCAGTCTCTAACTGAAGTCACATCTCCTTGATTTTTTTGACATAAAGGATTATTGGGTTGTGCCAACCTTGGCCACTCCCGAAGGCTTTTCTGTGGTGTGTAAATGCCCAGATACTGGGGACACATTTCTCTAAAGGTTCATGGGGTGACTGAGGTGTGGTAGGAGAGCTCCCTTAGATATTTCTGAGATGTGCTCGTGTGTGGTTAGGCAGTCACAGCCCTGCGTGGGACAGTCCTGGGCTGAGGGCAGGTCGTGACTCAGCACCTTGCCAGGTCTTCAGCACAGAGAGGTTTTAGAGGATTTTAGATGCCTGTCTCTCACTGCCACTGGGACTTAGGAAATACAGAGCAGGAGAAGGCTGCATTGTGACTGAGATTACAGTACCAATTTGAGTCTTAAGATTACTCGGGTAGATCTTTAGGTACTATAAATCCGTTTTGCACCAATAGTGTCTTTGGAAATACACTGGTCTGTATCAGCTGGGCGACAGCAAATAACCACAGGGACTCTAAGAAGAGTAGCCCATGCAGTGTTGGGACTGTCTAGGAGCCACAGGAGCAGAGGGGATAGAGAAAACATAGTGCTGCATTTGGACAGCAGCCCTGAGGATTTAAGAGTTGGTTTTAGTGTTTCACCAACTCAGTGAAGTATGGACCCTCCCGATCAAAGGCAAACATCTACTTCTTCAGTTCTCCCTGAAAATCTTGGTGTCTCCTACTTAACTCTTTTATACTGAGGTACCAGCCAAACAGAGCAATATTAATTCCAAAAGTGGAGTTGCTGTGATTGCCAAGGTCTGCAGCTCAGTGTTGTGCCTATAAATATTAATGGTCACTCTGCATACTGTGTGTTCCTACAATGGGCTCATGGGACAGTTTGCTTTGAACCAGAGAAAACATGAAAATGACCCTATTTTTCATTCTCCCCCCCTGCTTAATGCCTTTGTAGATAATTGGCATTTAGCAAAGGCCGAGTCAGCATTCCCACTTCTTGCTGGTATTTTCTGGGGTTTGTAACTCAGTCATAAAAATTCACTTAAGGCGGCAGCTTGGCAGGAAAGGGATCAGCATACCAGCTAATGCTGAAAATTTATTTAGACATTAATGTTTAAAAGTTCGAGGAAGCCATTTTGGAGATCAGTCAACATGACCTCTCGCCCTGGGAAAACACATGGGCTGGCCAGAACTGCGAATATCACATCCACCTAGGATGCAATTCCCCTTTGTGCAGAGCCTGTTAATCACATTACTGCTGTGCTGACTGAAATTGCAATCCTGTTGCAGCAGAGGCTGAGCAAAGAACTCGCTGAAAAACAGTTTCTGCCGTAGAGAGTGACATATTACAATAACATGGTTTGCCAGTGGGTAAAACAAGCAAAGCAAGATTTGAAATGGAAATGAACAAGCAGAGAAATGCCCCAGCTCAGTGGCCATGGGCCAGCATGTGGTGTTCAGGCCGTCAGTGCCTAACAGGAGACCACCAGTGGGCCTTGGCATGAGCAGAACAGCCACCCAGCACAGATGCAAAAGCATCCACGGGCATGCAATAGGCTGTCCCAAACGCCCAAGGCATGATCAGTCCTGGCACTGCAGGCCACGCCACGGCAGAACCCGTTTGGCTCGCTCTGGAGGCGGCGCAGGGCCCCAGAGCCAGGGAGCTGCTCAGCTGGTCTGGTGGTGATGTGGGAGTTCTTGAAACTGGCACGACACTTCCCGAATTTTGACTGCCACAGCGAGCCGCCTGGAAGCTCTTTGCCGGGTGCATGCTGTGGAGCACCAGTCAACACGGCCACCCATGGGGCAGTGAGCAGCAGTGCTGGATAGTGGGCATATGGAATTAGCTGCTCCTTGCTGATTATTTGTTGGCTGTGTTTTGATGTTTGATGGGAGATGGAGGAACATTGCCTTGAACTGGTGAATCCAGTACTTAACCCACAAGCTGTTTCAAACAGAGGATGTCAATGGGTGATCCAGAGCAATACCCAGACATGCCCAGTGTGCCTGTCACTGCCCGTTCCTAGGGATGTATAGCTCCAGCTGGATCTGTGTGTGGTATAAACACAAGCACACTGACAGAGCCTTTGCTCTTGGTTCCAGGCTCCTCTCCTGCGCAGTCTCCTCCAGCAGTCACCCAGGAAAGGTCTGTGCTAATAATTCAAGCAGTGCCTGGGCTTCTCTCTGTTACAATGCTGGAGTATTGCACTGCAATTTTTGGCTCAGTCCAGGTGCATTTCAGGAGCCAGCATGGGTCAGGGACTGCTCCTTATGGGATGCCTGGATGTGCCCGCGCAGGTTTGGAGAGTAAAAATTTAATAGGAAAACCTTGGCCATTCTGTGCCACCTGTCCTCTAAATGCAGGAGAAAGTCCCAAGCACACCTGATTTACTGGCACAGACTCAGCCACAGGACATGGGTCCCCTCAGCCTTTTGGAACCTGAAGTTCATTGAGGCCAGGCAGCTTTTGTCATCATATATGCCTTGCCTGGAGAATGGAGTTCAGGAAGTCATTGCTGAACAGGTTAAATAAAGTAGATGCCAGCGCTGAGTTCGGCAGAAGTCTATTATCTAGAATCTACTGGTGTTGATTTTCTGGCCTGGAGCCACCTGAAAGCATCTATCTCAGGGCATTAGCTCAGTTACCATAACAACTCATCTAGGAACAACTCCTGACAGCTCCAAGAGCAGACCAAGGTCCCACGTGGTATCGTAGCCACTCTTAGGTCAAAATAAGCATGTCCAGGTTTCTCCCTCTTCTGCAATCCAGCCTCAGTGTCCCTTGTGAGTGCCAGTCCTTATAGAAGCTTTGACATGTTTGGGAACCTGTTTCATTCTTCAGAGGCTGTTCAGTCTAGTTTTCCAAAGGTCCATCCACTCAAGGATGCATATTTTACTTCCTGCCTGAATAACAAACCCATCCATCCTCGGGGAGCCTGCTGCATTCCCTTATTGACATTCAGTTTACAGTCTGTTTTTTTGGATTGTAAATGAAAACTACGACTGAGACACTTGCACAAGGTCCAGTTTAGCTGATGCTAAACTCTTGCCTACATTTGACTCCGTGATGGCATAAGGACCAGTGACAGACACTCAGCAGTGGCTCACTCCACACTTACATCACTATCCTATTACCCCTTCTCACTGTCACCAGAATTGCCTGGGAAGCAGGCACCAAGCACAGCAGGTGATGTTGGACCTCTAGAAACCAGAAAAAAGTAATGGGATCTACACAGTTTGACCCTGAAAGCTCAGACCTGAAATAAGTTCTTTACTCTGAGTTTCAGTGTGGTTTTGTGATGCCTGCTCTTTGCACTGACCCTCGCACTCCTGGGGTTGCTCAGCAATTACTCCTCAGCATGGAGGGGAGACTTTTCACCCCCATCCAACTTCTGCAGCCTTGCCCTGTTAAACTGAGGCCTAGCAGCAGGCTCCGAGGCACCTCGCAGTGGGATAACGATCCTTTAAATAGCACTGGGAGTCTCTCTTCTCAGGGAGAACTAATTAAGTTCTTCAGTACATGCTTAGACATATGCTGACCTGGTATGGCCTTAACAGGCCTGCTTCCACCTACCGGATAAATAATACTGGCTTAAAAATATCCTCCTAGAGATGTGTTACTGAGGCAACAGCCAGGTGGGGGGCTGACTACATCTCAGTTGCTGAAGGTAGTATTTATGTGTATTACTCATGGGCCAAGCTCTCATGGGTCTACTCAGTTAAGTGATTTTTAAGTTATGAAAGCACTGGTGCAGTTACCTCTGCTGACACCTCACAGCACACAGGCCAGACAGTGACACCTGTATTTAGCTCATTTACTTACTGTTCAGCCTAGGAAGCTCATTTAACAAAAACACAGCGTTGCATTGATAGAGAATGTGGTCCATAGGATCTGAATTCCTCCCTGTGCAGTTGCATGGGATTACAGTAGATGAAACCAAGCTAATATGTTCCCCAGGGGTCTGTCTTGGCTCTAATTCTGGGCAAAGAATTAATGAATGGGAAGTACACCCTAAACTAGGTTTCTTTCTGGTGTGATATGGCCCAGCTTCTTGGACTTCTCTGTAGTTGTGCTCATTTACATCGGGTGAGGATTTTGCCCAGTTAGGATAAATCCCCTCTCCCGTGTCATGGTGTTTTATGGGACAGATGTGCCACTGGGGGGGCTCACAGCAAACCCTTGGCTATCAAAATCCCCTGAAATTTCAAGTGAAGAAGGAAGTGCTGAAATATGAACCCTATTCTGGGTCTTACAGAAAACCCAACCAGTGACTGATATCAGCCTCACTAGACTGATCCTTTTGTAGAACACAACAAGAACTCCCACCCCATAGACTTGGAAATTCTCTAAGACCTGATGAAATATTTTCAGCACAGGCTCAGTTTCTTGTCATAAATTGCAAACAGCAATTCACAGGAGTCAAAAGACTCAGCCCTGCTCTTACTGGCTCATCTGGATAGGGTGGCTGCCTGATAGAGTTGCTGTGGAGAACCTTAGTTGCAGTCCAAGGTGGGATGATGAGCTCTCCAGGCAAATTCCAGCCCTGAAGAAGTACCCCTACAAACTTGGCGGAGCTTTAGGCTCTGTTCTGGAGACCCCAGGGGCTAGTCCTGGGTGATTTCTAAGGGTTTTCAAAAGAGTAACTTAGAAAATAATTCCACTTTTGCTAAGTTTAGGCCTTCTGTGGAGGATCTGTACCCCTGTCAGAAAATGTTGATGGATCCACAACTCCAGAAAGCCACCATTTAGTGCTAATACCTGAGGGTGAATGTGTTGAGAGCAATTCAAGCTCTGTCTTACTGCAAACAGTCTCAAAGTGCTCCTAAAGCTACAGACTGCCCTTGTTCTAAGATGAAAAATGGATTTCCAGGAGCAGGCACTAAAGAGGAAGAGCCTTGCTTATGAGAAAAAGGCTTCCAGACAGTTGTGGATTATCTGAAGGAGGGTGAAGGCATCTTCTGTGGAAGGATAAACAGGTTTGAAACCCTACAAGGGGCCTATCCTGAGTTATAGAATGTGACCGAAGAACAAAACCAGTCAGAGGATGAGGCTTGCATTCTCCACGTGTCAGGGTCAGCGCCTGCTTGGTCAAATGCCATTTTTGATTGCATCTCTATAGTGCTCCAAGTATTTGCCTCTTTCTTATTCAGATAATGTCAAAGAGCACAGCCAAAGCCATGAGAGATGGAGAGTGTGACAAGGGCTGAAGGGAAGCAGATGGAAGAGAGCTTGCCCATGGAAAGGCAGCCTGGCCACCAGTGTTGGTAAGTCCCTCCCTGCACGCCAGCTCAAGGACTTTTCAGAAAGCAACTCCAAGTGTTTTCAGCATGGTGCCCATGAATAATTAACCCAAACAAAACAACAAATAGTGTCTCTTCTTCAGCGTGCCATGAGATCCTAGCTGCCAACGGAGGAGTGTGGTAAGACTGACTCAGCTCTTGAGAATAATGAATCAGTGAAATGCCCAGGAAAGAGGATTTCTGCCTGGGCAATGGAGCGAGAAGGAGCTGAGGTGGACTTTGCTTAGGGCCCCAGATGGGGACATGGGACATCTGAGCCTCCTTCTGACTCATTCTCAGGATTCTGCAGTAAGTTGCTGGTCTTGGCTTTTGTTTTCCTACATGTAAGTGTGAGAGAATTATTTTTCCCTTTCACCCTGTCCATCTAGCTGTAAATGACTCAGATTAAGGACTGTCTGGGCTTCAGAACACTTTCTATACAGTGGAGCCCCATTTCCAGGTTACAGGCTCTGTACAGCAAATAAGTGATAAGTGCACTAGAGACAGTCCTGGAGATTGGCAGCCTCTGTATATCCAAAACACAGGGACTGACTGGTCTCTGTGACAGCAACCAGCTCACCTGATCTCAGGGACCCATAGTTACACCAAAACTGCCTCATTTTTCAGCCAGGGTTTATAAGGCAATGAGCCTCCTTGTGTTCTTCTTCCATCTGTGGCTGGTCCTCCGCTTTGGCCTGCTCCAATAACTTCTGAACCAGCTGACCTGATTCAACTCAGTTTGATGGAAAGAGAGAGGTCTCACAGACCCAAAACTCCTGCAATTTTCATGAACAAACAGCAGCTGGATAGAAGAGAGACATTTAAGTTAATATCCTACTGAAGGAAAAGTAATTACACCTCTTGCTCCCTGTCTGTTTTGGAATGCAGCATCCAGGTGACCAGCTGGCATTTAGATACGACTGGTCAGTCAGTTCCTGCCCAGCTTCAAGCCAGGCCCTGCACTTGCTACCCCTTCCCTGCAAAGCAAGAAGCTGCTGTAACAGCCAAGGATTTTTCTGGGAAGGTCTGGAGGGCATCAGGTGCCCTGAGGATATTGCAGTAAGCTGGGAGCACCAAGAAAGGAAGAAATAAAAAGCAGTTGTAATACACAAATCAGAGGAAGAACAGGTTTCACCAGATCCTTATTCACAGAACAACTTGATTTTTAGGTTCAAACTTATTTTCAGGGAAAAAAACCATAATCTCTACAGTACTTTCCCCAGAAAATTCCGATGACTGGCAATTGTCTTACCAAATGCCCCAAATCTGCATTTTCTGTTTTTTTGGCCATGAGAAAACATTTGATTCTTTTTTTCCAACACAAGCATTTGGCAAAATGCTATGGAAAGTAGAATTTTTCATTTTCTTTTTCCCAAAGAACAAAAATATTCCCCCAAGTACATACTTAGACTTTGCACAGAAAGAGATTCTAAGACAAAAACGTGAACATAGTCACAGCTGAACATCTTTCAGTCCAAGCAACTGGGATGGACAAAGAGTGGGATGGGATGAAGTGTGGGAAGAAGGAATGTGACTTTTCCAAGGTCAACCAACAAGGCAGGTGCTTGTGGAGAGCTGGTGCTGTTGGGTCAGCAGTTCTGCCACCTGACCATGCGGCGCCTCTGCGTGTCTGTCTATCCTGAAATAATGAATTTCTTGGGCCAGAGCCAGTACTTTCCTGAGTGCTTGGAAAGTGCCTCACACAGCCCTGGGTGTAGTCATAAATAATAATTAAAATGATAATAATAATATGAAAGTGGATGTGTGCCACTGGAGATGGGACACACTGAGCAGCAGAGTCCTAAATCCATGCCCCTCATCTAGTTAGAGGTACAGTTTGCTTCACAAAGCCTGGGAGACAGGATTTGCTTCTCTGCACTTGATAATCACAGTCTTTTGCTCTGCAAAAGGCAAACTGACCTGAGCTGGATTAGGTCCAGTATCTACTCTAACACCTCCTGCCTCCAGCTGGCAGCTCTGGTCAACTCTGGAAGGCTTTTTGGAGCTCAGGGGGATATCTGGAAAGACTAAATTAACTGTGGTGGTCTGGGGAGCTGCCGGGACTAATGTTTTTTTCAGAGATAGGCTTTGATTGACACTTCAAATCTGCCTGACAATCTTTTATTCTAAGCACAGTTGCTGCCTTTCTACAGACCAGGAAGAGCCGGTTTGGTTGCTGTCCTTCAAATGATGCATCTTATCACATGGGAAAAAGTAGGATAAAACCCACAAACCACCTAGAAAGAGCCACAGGACCAGCATAAAAAGAGGTAAAACTAGCTGGATCTATTTGAGATATTTCTGCTTTTTTCCTCTATGCCACAATCCACTGCAAGACACTTGAGAACAGGGGTTGTGCTCTGAGGAACAAGAACTAACTCTTTTTTTCCTTTGTTTGCTTGTTTATTAGGTTGTTGTTTCCTGCAAGAGATTTGTTAAATGCTTTGCTAATAGAACTGTGCAACTCTAGTGATGAGAGAATCATGGAATACCCTGAGCTGGAAGGGACCCACAGGGATCACCCAGTCCAGCCCCTGGCCCTGCCCAGACACCCCAACAGCCCCACCCTGGGCATCCCCGAGAGCAGTGTCCAAACACTCCTGGAGCTCTGCCAGCCTCGGGGCTGGGACCATTCCCTGGGCAGCCTGGGCAGTGCCCCGCCATCCTCTGGGGGAAGAACCTTTCCCCAACATCCAATCTAAACCCCCCTGATACAGCTCTTGCTGTTCCCTAACATTTCCAGTCCCAATTCTGGGCAGACAGATGGATAACCTGTTTTACTCAGTTGTTTTACACTGCCTCTTCTACTTGTCCTCCCCATGCTGCCTATTACTCCTAGTTACAGGTATCCTTAGTGCTTGCTAAATGGTGGGATCACACCACTCAGCTGCTCTCAGAACAGGTGAAACCACTTTTTATAGCGTAATTTAGACATCTGGGGTTTACCTGAGTCTGGCCAAAAGGGCCAGATCACCAAATGGGCAGAGGGATGCTTCGAATTGCCTTTTGGATGTGCCTAGGTGGAAAAATAAGTTTTATTTGAGATGTCCTGTCTCTACTTGCTTTTCTAGGTCCTTCAAAACCAGCCAGGCTCTTCAGGGTTTTGCCTTTCTGCAAAAGGCAAACTGACCTGAGCTGGATTAGGTCCAGTATCTACTCTAACACCTCCTGCCTGTAGCTGGCAGCTCTGGTCAGCTCTGGAAGGCTTTTTGCAGCTCAGGGGGATATCTGTAAAGACTAAATTAACTGCGGTGATGTGGGGAGCAGCCTGGATACCAGAAAAGATGCTGACAGTAAGAAATGGAAATGTTTGAAATGGATGTTTCCCTTGTTCTCTGTGAACACAGGTGTGGACAAGACCAAGGACCAGCACTGGAAGGTGTGTCAGGTCCTGAGTGCATTGCAAGATGGAGAAGTTTGCAACTCCACAATGCTGCTCTGTGGATGGGAGGAAGAACCTTTGGGACTGTTGCTTGCTGGGACTGTTTACCTTTGGGATCCTGCTATTGATGAAGCATCACAGACAGGATTCTCCAAAGCACTGCTGTTTACCTCCACCTTGGAGCTGCAGCCAGGCCTTTCCAGCAGCTCCTTCTCTTAAGCTTCATGAGCAGAAGACAAGCCCAGGCAGGTCATCTCCACCAGGCGCTGTGCTCCAGTCAGGCAGCTCAGGCTGGGGCACGTTCCAGTGGCTCTTCTGTGCTTCTCCTGTACCCGAGACATGCATGCATCAAATGTTTCAGTTTACAGGGCCATCAGCCTGGCAGCTTTCCTCAGCACTAAATTTACTTTTTAAAGTTACATCAGTGTTGTATCCAGAGGGAATGGAGGAACAGATGCAGCTTGTGAAGTCTGGCTTTAATTCACCTGCCTCATTTAATTTCCTGCCCTGCCTACTAATCAATGAGTCTGCACTATCAGCTCTGGGAATACCAAGGTTTTTCCATATCCAGGAGAATTCGACACAGTGGCTGAGCTCCTGGGGTCTCAAACAGGCTGTGTCACGTCTCCTTTGAGGCTGCTTCATTATAGATTTCCCTCCCCAGAAGCACTTGCAGACACTCTCCAGCCCATGGCAGCTCATGGCAGCTGCACCTCATTTCCTTGCAGGGCCCGCTGGCACAGGGCAGCTGTGTCACATTATCCTCTCTTAGCCTGTGTGGCATTCCCTCCTGGAAGTGCTCTCCTTCAAGGTTTTCAGCCCAGGCCTTGCTTTTCAGGGCCACACACTTCTTTCTGAGGCTCTGTGCCCATGGCATCTCTGCCGTGCTATGTCAGACACGCTGCTGGGGCTGTTTGGGTCTCATCACCTCCCAGGGCTTCCAGCGGGGCCAGCAGAGCCTGGCAGGGGCTCCTTTCTCCCTCGCAGGGTCCTGAGTGTGTCCCTTCTCCAAGGACATTGGCACCATCTCAGCTCCGGGGTGTTGTCAGGCACTGCCTCAGACATTCAGGGTTGTCAGGAAGCGCCAGTGAAAGGGTTTCTGGCACTTTTGTTTTGTTTCAGCAGACTTCTACTGTCCTGGGGTTTCCTGGACTCCTATTAATTCCAGGCAGTGCTGCTCTGTTGCTTAATCAGCTGGTGTCAAAGCCCTGGGAGACAGGAAAGCTGCCTTTGCCTGGTAGCACCTATTTTGTGACACTGCTGCTTTACCTTATGTATTATAATCTGTACCAGATTGCTCTTTGCCTGCTAAAATGGACAGCTAGGATCCAGTTGTCATGCGAATCGCATGATAGAATCAAAACCATGGGGAGCAAAATCCCAAATAAGTAGTCATGTTAGCTTTTGTTATGGCGTGATGGCTTCAACTCTGCTCCTGCTCTGCGAAGGATCAGGAGGAGAGAACCTGTTGTGCCTTCGTGTTTTACAGGCACGAGCTCAATGTACGGCTGCCTTTAGGCACTGGCGGCCCTGATAATGTGTGTGTGTGCAAACCTAACAGACAGATTCCGCCTACACTGGAAATTTGATGATCGCCTTGTTTTTTCAAGGCTCCGTTTTATATACTACAGGCCAAACCCATGGGGTAATTGCCAGTCTCTGCACAGGGCTGAGATGATGTGGTGAGAGAGAAGCATAAGAGATGCTGAAATTTCAATCTGCCACATAATGTGCTCCTAATCCTGATGGCCTTGTAATTGTGATGCTGTCACTGGTGTCATTGCGGCTGTTCTCGTCACTGTTTTCCCATGTTTGGTGCTAAATGTTGTAAATTAAGAGAAATATTTAAATTTGTAAAGGAAGCTAAATTTACTGTGGAATTAAACACACAGGAGCCTGAAAAGTCAAATGGAAGAGGTATGTCTTCATTTCAAATAACAAGTCATAGTAATGTAAAGTGATATTTTGTTGATACAGCTGCTTTTACTGCAGATCTGCTTTGCATTTCCCCAGGCCATGAGTAACAAAGAATGAGGCCAAATGTCTTCTTGTCGTTGAGGACTGAGTGTTAGGAATATCCGTGTTCATGAAGTGTTAGAGCTGGCAGTCAGGAGGTCAGTGTTGTAAGGGTTACCTGAGCTTGTGCACTGCCTGTGAGATCAGAGTGAGAACAATGCCTGTCCATATCTCATGGAAATGGTGGCTTCCAGAGGACAGCAAGGAACAAGTGTGAGAGGTGGTGAAGCCAGATGGATGAGCTGAGTTCAAAGTCCTCCGAGAAGCTATGGCAACATAACTTGTATATCTACTCAGAAAAGCCTTTGCAACTATCATAAATGACTTTAAATTGCCTTATTTTCCTGCTAGCAGTGAAATAAGCAGCTTCAGTGGGGAGGAGTAAATCCACTTGATTACACATGTTGCTGGGAATAACACTCTTATTGGTTATTACTAATAACCCAATCTATTACTGGTAGAGTGGCTGCTGAAACAGGCAGTCTTATCTGCTAGGGAATAACTGTACTGCTCCTAAATTTCCAATTACAATGGAACAAGGGGAGTCAGAAGGGCCTCAAGGGAGGAAACTCAGTAGGAAGCAAAGTCAACATGGAGCATTTTGGTTATAAACAATGTGTGTGACAAATGAAATGTGTCGGGGCCAGTCTGTCTTTGGAGGAGGATTTCTGCCAGGCAAGCCTGAGCTCTTTCCATCCTGGTGCTTTCCTAAGGCCATCCACAGTGTGTGTGTGTCAGGTCATGAGGTGATGGAGGTGTTGGCTTGTTGGCTAATCTTCTGGAGGAAAGAGGGGCTTCTAGACCTTGGATGTGCAAAGCAGCTCAAGCTCAGGGCTTCAGTCCAGGATTTAGATGAAATTTCGCCACTGAAATCAATGGCAAAGCACCTGATCACCACAGCAGGAGTGTTCTCACACAGCAATGCCCTGGGAAATTCTCTCTTGGAATAGATCAGATTCTACTCTTATTTGTGCAATTATAAATTCAGTGTAGCTTCATTTGAAACAACTGTTTTCATCCAATGCAAATAAGATCAAGATCTGGCCCAGGCTGCTTTTGTACACAATGGGACTGACTGAATTATGGAAAAAAGGAAACAAATCTAATGTAAATCTGAATGGAAATATCATGCTCTCTGTTACATCAGAATAAATTGGAAGGAAGTCTGTTGATGCTAGTGGAATTCATCTGGATTTACACCAGACTGTGGCTCAGCATTTGTCAGTTGGCTGCGCACCGACATCAAAACTCAAACCATGCCACCTCATCTGAATAGCTTTGAACACTTTCTCCCTTTTCCTTTATATTTAAGCAGTTGCCTCTGCATCCCGATGGCTGATTAGCCTTTTCAAACAAATAAACCCCTACAAACTGGCATCAACAAATAAGCCTTGCTCTCACTAGCATTTGCAGAATCTAGATGATGAATATGAAGCACTGAGCTTGGGTTTAGAGTCACTTAAACTTGCCCCTGCTCCCCTGTGTTCGCACTTTAGAGCAGCAGGATTGATCTCACAGAGGGACAGATTTTGACAAAATCATTCTGATTTCCCCAAAGGAGGGAAATTCCAAAGGCAAATTCATCGCCTTCCTGCCAGCACTGGGAAGGGCCAGCTGTTTGCTAGGATGCACAGGATTTACCCTTCAGTATAGCAGCAAAATATTGTCATTCTTTCACTCTTGCTGTCTTCGGGCAGATGGTCAGAATGGAGCCCAACCTCCCCCAACGGATCTAATAGGGAATCTAATTAATTTAACAGGGAATTGTGTCATGCTCTGTTTCCACAGGCAAGGTCCTGTGCAGGGGAATATGGGAACCTGTGGGTACTTTTCATGGGAAAGCAAGAGGGTTAATTAATTCCTGAGCAACAAATTTGATTCCCTGAGTGAAAGTCACTGAAAAAACACAATATCTGAGCAAGAGCATAGCCATGTCAGTCCTTCCCTTGAATCTGGTATACCCCAGCTTCTTACTTAATTCAGTTTTTAATCTGTGCTTATGTTTCTCTTTGGATAATTAGTAAAATGCATCTTAATTAAAACAAGAGGAGGAGAAGAAGACACACACAAACAACTGAAAGCCCGAAGTCAGTGCGACTCAGGGAGGGGCAAAGCCAGTATTCAAGTACAAATCTTGAGGCAAACATGATAATAACAGTTATGGAAAGTGTATCAAAGGCAAAGACTTTTCTGAAAGTTGGATAACTGTTTGCTTGTACACCCTTCTGAAAAAAGGGACTGGCTAGAGCCTGATGTGTGAGTATCACAGAGCCTGACCTGAAATCAGTCTCCTGGGGAGAAGAGCTGGGCGAGCTGTGTGGTCAGCAGTCTGTTTTTCTATTTCACTGTCACTGATTTTCTGTGTGTTCCTCAGGAAATTACCTGGGCAAGATTTTCCCAAGTGGCCCCTGTCTGTGGTTGCTATAATGTGTAGATGTTCAGCCTGAGATGTACCTGATCACCCTTTGCTGCACCATTAGCAACAGAGCACATGTGGATCTCAGCCACGGGATCTGAATGTGCCAGACACTACCTCTCAGAGTCCTTATGTTCCCATCTGCAAATTGATATAATAAATACTTTCCTGATTTTATAAAGCTACTAAAGCTATTAAATGAAACAGAGTCTTTGAAAGACCTGTGATTATTATGGCTTACTTTTGCTTAGGCTTATTCCTAAGCCTGTGTTCAAGGCCAGGGTGGATGGGGCCCTGAGCAACCTGGTCTAGTGAGTGGCATTCCTGCCCATGGTTGGAACGGAATGATCTTTAAGGTCCCTTCAAACCCAAACCATTCTGTGATTCTATGATTCCTGCAAGCAAGCTCTGCCTAATTTGTGAGAACTTTCTCACTGCTGTGAGAAAATTACATTCCCTGTGTGGAATGTAATGTCTTTGCTATCTCGTTTCTGTCCTTCACAGCATCACCTGAAATGCATGTCCACAGCCAGGATGCACCTGACTGTGGTGTTGTTGATACACAAAGAGAAGCTCCAGCTTACTCATTATCACAGCCTCACTAACTCTGTTTGCCATGTACCACAGCCTTAGTCCATCCATGCCAGTGAACTTGGAAGCAAAGAGAGAGCATTAGTGAGAAGGAGCTGGGTCTCGGCCCAGTCACAGCTCTCTGAGACTGCACCATATGCAGCCATAGAATCACAGAATCATGGAATGTCCTGAGTTAGGAGGGGCACACAGAGGTCATCGAGTCCAGCTCCCAGCCCTGCACAGATACCCCAAGAATCCCACCCTGGGCATCCCTGAGAGCATTGTCCAAATGCTCCTGGAGCTCTGGCAGCCTTGGGGCAGCCAAGGACTGTTCCCTGGGGAGCCTGGGCAGTGCCCAGCACCCTCTGGGGGAAGAACCTTTCCCTGGTCTCCATCCCAACCCCTGACACAGCTCCAGACAGGACCTCAGTCCTGTCCCCTGTCCCAGAGCAGAGCTCAGCGCCTCCCCTTCTGCCTCCACTTGGGAGGAAGGTGCAGCCCTCCGAGGAGTCTCTCTTCAGTGTTCTCTGCTCCAGAGGGCTTGCCGTGGACTGCAAATATGTGTAATCCTAGGGAACCAGCTAAAGTCAATTTTCCAGCCTCCTTGGAGAGTCTCAGCTGCATCACTGGTCTTTACTCACTGCCTGTGAATGATCCAAGCGCACACGAGAGTAAAGCTGATATTGACGTGGATGTAATGGGGCCACCAAATAGAGTCAAGAGAGAATCACAATTAAAGAGACATTTTCTGCTCCAGCAATACAGGAAGATGGGGGGCAGTTATTTGCATCTATAGGAGTAAAACTCTTTAGGCAAGGACCTTAAAAGTGGGAATAATTATAATTTACTGTTCACACCATGCGGTGGGGAATCAGGCCCAAGCTTGTAGCTACAAGCTTTAGCTATAAACGCTGTGGACTGACTGAGCTGTGCAGAGCTTTACTGAGTCATGTTGATTTCAGAACTGCTTTCCCCAGGGAATGGCACTGTTTTATTTCAGTATGGATGTGAGACCCTACACTTGATTCTGATCTTCTATTCTGAAAAACTGAGTGATTTTTGGTGGGTATATGCCTGACTTACTTGCATATGCATGTAACGTGCCTTCAAGAGCTGATACAACTTTGATAAGATTCTTATTTATTCTTCTAATTAAACCCTATTACGTTGGGAAGAATCCTGCCCATTTCCTCACAGAGACTGTGAACGCTGAGCTGGGTCTTATGGCAGAAATCAGGTTTGCCCACGATGGCAATAGAACAGGTTAGCCTGTAAGCCCAGAGTAAACTTGCAAACTCCATTTCTAAAAAGAAATGCATTAATGGATTCTGTGACTGATCTCCTGAAATGTCATTTGAATAGTTTTGACTGTGCATTTGTTTTATTCCTGGGAAATTTCACAGGACAAAAAGACTTCTATTTTCCCTTCTTCATTTGCCAAGAGTCTCTTTGAAAGTTGTTTGTAATACAGACTGAGGTTTGGGCTCACATAAGCAGATGCATCTCTATTGACTTCTGTAAAAAGATTCTGATATACCTGAGCTGGGAATTGAGGACAAGAAAATGAAAGCAAGAAACTGCTAGGAATTAAGCTTTTTGACTGGGGGAGTAGTTACTACAGGAAACACGTTATTTCCTTTAAAAAAAAAATATTCTAAAATTACAAGCTTATTCTTTGGGATATGAATGCCTAGATCAAGTCTTCCTGGCCTGGTGCCGTTCTTCCATCAATCCCTTTTTGTGCTGTTAATTTGAGGCCTTTCCCACTGCTTTCCTGCTCTGCCTCCCAGGGCATGTGCAGGAAATGCTGGGTGGTTTGAATTAAAATATTCCACAGTGAAAAAAGTAAAAAGAAAAAAAAATAAATATAATGTCTTTGCTGATAGTGAAGTGGAGAATGTGGTGCTATGGAAGAGTCTGGAGTATTTTAGATGATTTTAGTGCTTCTGAAAGCAAATGCTCAAAAGCCGAATGCTGAGATTGAAACAGATAATGTTTGTGGATTGATGTGTATAGATGTGCTCGGCTGAAGAAGAGACAGGGACACAAGGTAGATGTGGGAGTAAGAAGAACCACCCATAGCCTAATGAGGCACTAACATGGGGAATAAAAGGAGAAAAAGAGGAAAAATGAGTTAACTGAAGCTTTGGTCTAGCCCTGAGCTCATTACCAAGTGCTCAGAGAGGTGTTCAGAAGGACTCCGGACATAAAGTCATGAGGCAAGACTGTATGACAGTGAAGAGGGCAGAAAAAGCAGAGCTCAGGGTTTAAGCCAGGGTTTAAGCTCTGGATACATTTGGCTAGATCTGCTCAGTTCTGGCTGCTTACAACTTCCTCTGAAGCTTTTAGTACAGTAAAAGAATGCTGGAAGAGAGGAGTCTCCTGCTGCCAAGCCACCACCATCACTGGGGAGGTGACTCCTTTGTAGTTTAACAGTGGGTTGTCAGTTTTCAGGCCTGTCAGTGCAGTGCCTTTCTCCCACAGCCAGGAGCTCATTTCAGCAAGGAGTTATTCCCGGTGTATATGAAAGAGGACAGAGCTGCCTTTTCTCTTAAAAGGAGAGAAGAAATACTCTTCCTGACAGAATCCCAGTGAAGGCGCTGGACTATCAAATGCTGGGAGAATTCCCTAAAAGATTAGTTGTGATAATGCCAAAAGCAACACAAGCTATCCTGAGAGGTGACACAGGAAGGGTGCCCTTGGCGAGATGCAGGGCCAGGCCATCAAACAGCTGCAGGTGCTTGAGGAAGGAACATGAGACCAGGAGGTCTCATAGAAGTGGCCTTTCCTATTCCAGCTCCTGGAAGCTCATGCCCTTCCCAGCACTTCTTCTCTTTCCTGTTGCTGTTGACTGAATTGTTGTTTCTATTTTCTGTCACTCTGAACAAGGGGAAAGGAGAAGAAGCAGGTCTACAAAGCAATTTCCAATGCACTTCCCTGTCTGTCTGTCTGCTCCCTACAAATAGTTGTTTTTCTTAGGGATAAAGACAGAAGATAATTCCTTTAAGTGGCAGTTAAGCTCCAGGTGGCTGCAGAAAGCTGCAGCCCTCTCCAGCTCCTGCAGAGGCACAGCTTGAGTCCCAGGTTTCCCTACTTCCCCGAACCAGGAGATTTTTTTTTTCCTGGCTTTGTTTTGTGTTTGGTGGTGATTATACTTCTCCAGGGTAGACGAAAGTGATTGGAGCAGCAGGGAAAATGACAAACTGAGGATGCTCCATAAACTGGCTGTGCCCTTTTTCCGAAATGCACTGATTTCATAGAGTAGGGAACAGTTTCATCTCAATCCTGATTTGAACTCCTCGTGTTTCACCTGCAAAACCTCTGTTTTCCAAGCAGTGAGCCCAGTCCAATTTTCTTTTGCCCCTGCTGTGCTGGCAAGCCTTAGGAAGAGACTTTTGATGGTGTTGGATGGAATACTGAGGGCTGGTGGAGCAATACTTGTGTTCCGAGACTCCAAGTGAGTCTCATCAGCAGACTTGTGTGATGGCTTTGGCTCATTAGCTAATGAGGTTAATGAGAACACCTGTATGAGCCATCTGATAGGACGGGGCTGTGTCTAGCCATGGTGATTGCTCAAGATGACACAGCAAGTCACTGGCAGAGCTGGCAGCCAGCAGGGCACAGCAGGGAAGGGTTCCATCTCCAGGTCTGAAGCCATCTCATCCACCCTTTGGAGCAAGTGGATGGACAGGGACATGGGCACAGGCGTGAGCTTGAGGAGATGGGTCACATTCACCCTGGTGCTGGGCTTGTGCAGGGGGTTGGAAATGTTCTCCACTATCAGTGAGCCTTGTGAACCTTGAGAGCTTCAGAGCCAACCCACACCTCCACCTGCAAAGAAATGTGAGCCACTAACTCTGAGAACCTTGATCTTTCAGACAGGCTTATTATCAATGGCATCAAATAGCAGAATGTTACCATTTCTACCTGGTTTTAATGATTTATCACCCCTGAATCAGGCACCATCAGTGACAGTAATGTTCTCTGATGTGGACAGGTAGATGGAATTACGTCTCTCTCTGTTTGGTGTGCTAACAGAATCAGAATTAATATTTTGTCTTTCCTGCCTTATCTTAGCTAGACAGTAGCTATTATTTCACCTACTCTGTTTCTCTTCACCCTCTCTGTCACAACTGAAATAATTTGAATTTGAGCTATACTTGAAGCAGGACTCACCTCAAATCAGATTTCCAATTCCTTGACCGCAGTCCGATCCCAGTGCTATCAATCTCCACTGAGTCCGGGCACAGTCAGTCATGTAATTGGATGGATCAAGCAGGGAGAACACATTTTGTGGGTGACTGCAGACACTTGCATGCAAACACATTTGACTTTGACGTGCTAGTCAGCATGGGGAAGAGTGAGAACCCGCTCCACACCGGCCAGCACAGCACACGCCACGGGACCTCCAACGCCTCGTGGGGAGCGTGGAGACGTCCCTGGAATTGTGTGTCCGTGCACACACAGAGGATCTTGTGCAGTCCTGCTGCATGGCTTGGAGTGTGTCTGGGCACACCTGTGAGTGAAGGCCAAGAGGATTTGATTGCTCACAACGTGCTTTTCCTCTGCCCTTTTTCTGTGCTGTTCCCACTCGTGCTGAGTTACAGTCACCATGACCGGTTCCTGCCTCCCAAGTGTGGGATGCTATGCTGTGTTAGATCCCATACATACTGCATTGTTTGCCTTCTTTATTTCCCTTTCTCCTCCCTGCTTATGGTTGTTTGTTTTCTCTTCATGTGTGGCATCAAAAGGCTGTTTGAAGAGAAACTACCCAATCCGAATGAAAGGGAATATTGCTTTTGGAAGATCCAAATGAAGCATGAGCAGAACTGATAGTAAATTATGAATTAGTTGGAGATTTTTATCACTTCTTTTCTTTCTCTTTACTTTTTCTTGTCTTTTTTCCCCCCTCCCTGTGTATTTTCTTAACCCTAATTAAAATGTGCTGGGCACAAAAGTGTAATGAAGGGCTGGACTCATTACTTTTGTTTATGGCCAAATCCAAGAGGAACAGAACTCCAAATGGGCTCTGGTTGAGTCCCATCTCCCTCCATAAAGAGTGTAATAAATATCAGCCACATTGATTTTCCTTCCCCTGAACCCTTTCCTATTTGTTCTGGTCTAAGTGCACTATGTTTTCCTCTGAGGTTCTTTTGCTCTAACTGTTTCTATTATCTGTTGTTGTTGTTAATCTGTGTTGAGTGTGTAATTGAGATCCTAAGAGGGAGGTTAAGAGAAACCCCCTCAGGAAGACATCTCACCTACAGGAAGAAAGAGAAAAAGTAAAATAAATAACCCAAGCCATTGAGGCCAACTGCTCCATTTACCTGGTTGAGCCATTTCCTTTAGCAAGGACTTTTATCCACTCCAGGCTTAGCTCTCATTCTGTAATTAGTTCTGTGTATGTGTTTTTAACTTCTACTTGATTTTGGCATTGATTTCTTTGCCTCAGGGGGACATTTACCTGTTCATTCCTTACTTACCTGCAGTTATCTGCTGAACTGGTGTTACAGGCAGAGGTAGGATGTGGCCCCTTTTCTCTTCCCCATTTCCTGCTGTGACTTCACCTGGCCCCAGTGACACAGGTACATGTTGGGGGTGATGTGGAAGATGTCTCAAAGCACAAATGACAGCTACTTAATTCCCCTTGGGTTTCGCGGGGAATGAGGCGTGAGCACAACTGAAAGCTTCCCGAGAGACTGGGAAACCATGTTCACCCAACCTCAGACACTGCTTTCCATCCTCCTCCAGCCTCCTGATCTGGGGCAGTCTCTGTCCTGAGCACTTGAACTTCCTGTCCCCCTTGTTGGGCCACTGCCTCAGGGATGTATTGCAAATACACGGAATCCATTATTGCCTGCTCGCTGTACCAGTTCCCAAATCTCAGCAGATAAAGAGTTCTTAGTGTTTTCTTAATGTCTCTTTGTAGTTTATTAAAGGCCTAGGAGGCATGAGGGGGAAATGAGAATGTGACTCAGAAATCCCTGTTCTCAGCCACGTGCTTCCTTCACAATCTCATTTGTAAGCAGACTATTAAAAGTGAATTATCTGAGCCAAGTGGCAACACTGAAATGGAAGGGCTGGGGGGAGGGAAGCAACACTTCCCTCTGGTGCCTCTAGATGTGAGCAAGCCACTTTCAGCTGTCCCTTTCTGCCCATGTTGGCTTTTTGCCGTTATTGCAGGAGGATTGTTGGCGTTGGCAGTTGTGGGCATGGCTGGCTTGTTTTTCCCTGCAGACTTGATGAAGAAGTGTCCCTCTTGGCTGCACCGTGGGGATGTTTTCATGCGCTTGACACGGAGCTGGGAAGAGGAGAGGGAAGTGCCTGTGTAGTGCCAGCTCTGCTCTCCCTGGAGAACCCCTTGACAGAGGCCCCGAGCTGACAGCTCGCCTTGCCATCATGTTTCCATGGTGCTGCCATCACGCCTGCTTCCAGGGATGTCTAATAAACTGGAGCAAATTGGGATGAGGGATTATCAGGCGTTAAGTGGTGCTGCCGAGCCAAACCTCCCACTCCATTCATGATGAGGAATTTCTGTTTTCTCACGGGGGCTGCCGTGATCCAAGTGGAGCAGGGTGAGGAGGTGGCAGCTGCTGTGTCCGGGCCTGTGTGAAGCAGCTGGGGCTGCTTCAGATCCTGGCTCGTCTCTCAGCGAAGGTCAGCTCCTGCTTCCAGTGAAGCAATTTCCCATCTCTCTGCAGGGGCTGGATCAAGCCATTAAGGAATTAGATTCTGTTTCAGTTCACAGCTCAACCTCTCAAAAATTCCCTTTCGATCTCTCCTATTCTGTTCAGGAATTGCTCTGAGTGCATCTATTGACTTTCCATGGAAAGTGGACGTAGCCAAGTAAAAAACCTTGCTGAAGGTTTTACAGGAGTAATATTGACCTTCCCATAGATGCTGAAGAGAATAGAAAGTCCGGATTCTCTGTAAAACTAAACTAAAATTGTATTTGATGAGTTCTATAAAATGCTTATAGATTTTTATTTTTTTCCTACTTTGGCTGAAACATCTTTCTTTTTCTCACAAAGGCCAGATGCAGAATATTTACAGAGAAGGAGGGAAACCTTTTTCTTTGAAAAATATTTGTACTGGCAAATCACTGCAAATTGGTAAACTCCCAGATGTATCTAAATAAACAATAGCAGAATTTTGGCTGGATTTGCAAAAAGCCCCCAGACATTGGATTTATGGGCTTGTTTCAGGTATAACTGGAATCTAAGTTAGGCTTACTGAGTATTTACAGATTTTATATAGTTTCCAATGGAAGCAGTACCTGTGCAATCTTTTGGGAGTAAATCCAAGTCACACTCACTCCAAAACCAGCTCAACTCCTGTTTTTCTTGGCAAGACCCTGATTGCTGCAGTTGTGCCCTGCTGTGGCCACAGGCTCACGGATCCTCCCAGAGATGTCACAGATTTTCCTCTGGTGACATCAGTTCCTTCCTTGGGTGAAAAGGTGAGTTTCTGCACACTGGGAGAAAACAAATAGTTCAGAGTTAGGTTGGATTTAGAGGGGTATGAGCTCCCAGGGGATATTCACTTGCCAAACTTCACCTAGTGCTGGGCTGGGCAGAGAAAGAGCTGTCCTGTTTCTGGTGCCCAGAGGGATCCCATGGCCTCTTACGCATTTATGAAAAGGTGCAGGAAAATGGTAATTCTTCCTAAGAGCAGCTCAAATCTGTTCTTGCTGCTCCTTGTCTCCTGTGGCTCATATCCTGACAGGAGCTTATCAGCAGTGCTTGCTCCCAACCCTGTGGCCATCGATCAAACCTCTTCCCTCTCTAGTGCAGGAGCATCTCCGGCAATCACAGAACATCTTAAAACAAGAACCAGGTCTTTGGCTCTCATCTTCATATTTTCCAGGTTTTGTGCTGTGGACAGAATGTATGTCCCTCTCATTTTTAAAGAAAACTGAGATAATCTGTGCACAGGAGACAGAGAACTGCTGAAGATTTCCTAAGAATTTAAAGAGCTCCCACCCAAGATACTGTGGCCACAAGCAACCTGTTGTCTGACACAGCCTAAACCAACTTATTATTTCAATGTACATAAATAACCATTAATTAAAAATGTATAAACTCTTTCTGTGTGTAAGCTTCACAAAGCACATGATCTCTGCTTTCCTCTGAAACCTCCTTCTTTCCACTGAGTCTTTTATTTCCCTATCAGCTCTTTAAGTCTTCTTTGTCTGTCTTTTCTCAGCCTCTGATGGCTTTGCTCAGTTCATCCTCTGTCATTTGTGTCTGGATCTGGAAACATTTCTCAGGACGTTTGACTCATCCATCATTTAGATAATCACAAGGAAAAAACCCCCAGTTTCCAGCTATGAACATCCATAAAAAGCACAAAGAAAAAAAAAAAAAAGAAACCCTCACCTTGAACTTCCCTTCCTGCTTTTCTTTTCATTTAATTTGAGAATCTGACTTGACAGTCTTTGCTCTGGCAAAAGTCCCACTGAAGTTATTAAGGGCAAGAGCTTGTCAGGATTAAGAGGAAGGATTTGAAATATCTGTGAGTGATAGCAATATCCCCAGTTCTATTAGGCCAGATAAGTATTCGCAAAGGACATTAACCCTGGAGCCTTGAGCCAGCTGCTGACTGCCCTGGGGGGAAAGGAGATGAGGTTGCCAAAGGGGAAAACTGCTTCACAGCTGCTGTAATAAGGTTTTGCATCCCTTCCCTTGAAGAGCTGAACTCAGACCACTTCCTCTCCAAGTACCATTTGACCATCAGATACAGGGTGCTGGGAGCAGTGAATGGGCAGTGAGGAGCCTAAATGGGAATTAAGACTTAAAAGTTGATGCTGGCACTGGGCCTGGTGTGCTGGTGTCCCTCAGAGGTGATAACACAGCGGGGCAGCCCCGTCAGGCAGCTTCGAGGGCTGGGTTTGGAAAGGCCACCTGAGCTGCACTGCAACCTGTGGGTGCAGGTGTTTGGGAACAGGAGGGAGCAGAGGCACCACAGATGGCTGTAACCTGGGGCAATGTTTGGTATCTTCCAGTATCTTAACACCCCTTTCTACTGATGGAAACTTCTGCTGCTTCTCTGCTCCCATTTCTCAGGGAGTGATTGTTACACAGCTCAAATGCTCATTTGGCCATTTGAAGGGCAAATACGACTTCAAAGGCAAAGAATCATAGCATGGTTGGGGTTGGAAGGGACCTTAAAGCTCATCCCATTCCACCTCCTGCCACGGGCAGACACGTTCCACTGTCCCAGGCTGCTCCAAGCCCCGTCCATCCCAGCCTTGGACACTTCCAGGGATGGGGCAGCCACAGCTTCTCTGTTCCAGGGCCTCACCACCCTCACAGCCAAGAATTTCTTCGTAATATCTAATCTAACCCTGCTCTCTGGCAGTTTAAAGCCATTAGGACAAGGGG
Organism: Platysteira castanea; assembly: GCA_013397175.1. Classification (NCBI taxonomy): domain Eukaryota; kingdom Metazoa; phylum Chordata; class Aves; order Passeriformes; genus Platysteira; species Platysteira castanea. The sequence continues at coordinate 345,186 of VYXC01009376.1, read as the reverse complement.
ACAAAGGTGAGTGGATCAGAAAAGGAGACATCAGGATGGGGGCAGTTAAGAAAGCTTTTCTTACACCTTTTTATGCTTTCTTGAGCCTGCAGTACTGGATGGATTCAGGGATTATGTGTGTGTTCCCAGCTGGGCACAGTGGAGGACAGTTTACACAAGCAGCAACCCCTGCCCTGTGAGTGAATTGAAGAGCTGATCCCACGTTTCACCTTCTCTGCTGTAATTCCTGCCCTGACACACGACATCTACGTGTGCACGTGGTTCTCCACCGCTCTAGTCAGGGGAGATCACGTTAATGCCAATGTCAAAACCAAATAAACACTGAAATAAATTTAAAACAAAAATAGCATTTCCAAGGCTGTTCCATCCCCACCACCCACCACCATTTATAACTAATTGGGGCTTTGTTATATTCCCTCACCCAGTGACAGATAAATACTAAACTCCACTGGTTAACAATAATCACCCTAATTATGCCAAGATGACATTTACAATACAGGCAATTGCTAATCCATTACCTCACTCTGCTGAATACTAGAACACTCAAATTAAAAGTTATTCACCCACAAAGAACAATGTTTTAGTAGCTGACACAGCTTAGTAAAGGAATTTATTAAGGTAATTTGCAGTTTTCCTATAAATAAAACATTCTGGTGTTCCCCCATCCTTCCCCCTCCCTTCCCCAAAGTAATCTTTTGTGATAAATCTCTTTTTTTTCCCTCTCTTGTAGCACACTTAAAAAAAATAATAATTGAAACTGTCAGGCAGACTTACATATTTAAATTTGCTCACCTGAAAGACAACAGAGAACTGCTCATCCATCTCTGTACGTTCTTTTTTGGAGAACGGGGGGGATAGTTTGGGGTTTCCAATGTTGTAGAAGGTTACTGTGATAAAACCTTCGCCAGTGCAGGGTTTCAGTGAGAGGTAATGATGGCTCTGAACGTGCCAGGGAGCTGTGCAGTGTGTTGTGGTTGAGGGTCTGCTGTGCCAAACCAGGACTCTGGCCCTCACCAGGGAGGTGCTGAGGAGGAAGCAAAAGAGCCGTGAGTCTCCTCAAGCATGGGCTGGAACTCACAGGGGTAAGTGCTGCAGCTTTACTTGTGTGCCATCTCAAACCAAAGCCAGACAAGAACCCGAAGCTGCCAGCCTGCAGCAAGCAGCATCAGCGTGGGGAGAAGGGAGGCACCTGCAGCTTTATTCCAGTACCTGGAGGCCTTTTTCTTTCAGTGATCTCTTCCTGACTCGTCTCCCATCATTAGAACACAAAAGAGGAAAATCTCTCTCAGTTTGATTACCTAGGAAGGGAGGAAGTCCTGCTGACAAATATGAATAGAGGGAGGAAGGGGTGAAACAGACACAAAAAAATCAAAGCTGGGTTTCTTTGCACCCCGTGAGCAGCTCCTTGCACCTGCTGCTGGCAAAGCCCCTGCCAGTAGCACAGCCAGCTAAAGGATGGCGTGGGAAGGCATTTTGGGGGGGTTTGGTTTTTACTGCTATCACAGCAGCTCTGCCCAAAGCTATTTGCAATAAATCAGTGAGTCACAGCCAGCCAAGAGTCCCTGCTACCACATCCCTACTATGTGCTGACGTGCAGCAGCCAAGTCAGCATCCCTCTGGTGCCAGCGCCAGCCGAAGGGACCCGAGTGGGTCCCAGGCCCACCTGAGGCGAGCAGCTTGTGGGAGAAGCCGGGTGTTGAGGGCAGGATCTGCCAGACCCGTGCCTGCCTGCGCAGGAGGCGGCCAGAGGACTTGGAGCGGAGCTGCCACGCATCTGCGGCTCCTCACAGATCCTCTCTTTCTGCCCGGGCACTTTAACCCAGTGTAAAAAAAGACACGAGCCATTTCCCTGGAATGTTAAAGCCTCGGCAGCTGGACTGGAGCAGTAGCTCAGGGTGGAGAGCAGATGTCCAGAGACCCAGTGAAACAGCACGCACAGCTGAGCACCCTTCGGCTCTCGCGTCTCGGATTTACTCAGTTGTGCTCATTGTGGCAAACAGCCTGTGACTGTGCCTCGTTCTGCCCCATCCCTGCACACCACCGTGTGTAGGACCATTCTTCTGACCAGCATTTTGGACCCGGGAGAGCCTAGCTTTGATCTGTGCTGTCCCATGGCCATCCTGCCCCTGGCTGCAGCGGGGGAACCTGCTGGAGAGGACAGGCCCTGGCACTCTGCTCTTTGGGCCAGGAGTGCTTGGAGCATTTGAGAGCAGCTCTGGAGCAGCAGCAGACAGCCCTGCACCCCGTGCTCTGCCAGCAGCCACTCTGCCTCAGCTCCCCCTGCACCACGCTCGCCCAAGGGCTCCTTGGCTGCTTCTGTGCCAGGATGGGTCACAGGATCACAGCTCTCCTAAACAAAGATCTGCAAGCCCTATAAGCACCACTGCTCCTTCTTCTCCCCCAGCTCAGTTAGGAGTGTGTTTTCCTGCTCACCCCTCTGATGTTATTTGCTCTGTCTCATGCTCCTGTGGAGTTTTGCCTGCTCTTCCTTCTGCTTAACAGACTGGGCTCCACTCCAGCCCTGAGCTCCTGGCCCTGGGCAGACACCCGGGGCAGGAATGAGACAACTTCCAGAACTGCTTCTGGGAAAATGGGAGATTTTTCAAGGAAAGGCCTCACTGTAAAAGAAATCGAATGAGGAAAAGGGGTGCCACGAAAGGCAAGGCTTTAAAATACACACTGAACTTCACTTGGGGGTGCTCCTATTTGGCGATAAAGTGGTGTTAATTTGAATGAACTTTATTTCTTCCCGAGGAGGGTAAGTGCAGCCTGATTAAAGCCACTTGAATTCTGAATCAGAGAGTCTGCCTGGGGAGTTAATGGCCAGTAACAGGCAGCAAACAAAGCCGGGTAATGCTTGCCACAGCAGGGTTCAAACTTCAGCACATAACTTCTTATGACCTGAGAACTATATTTCATCTCAACATATAAACTGACAACCCCAATTTGTACTGGCATATCACGACAGTAGTATATGCCATTCTACTTGTTCCTGTTCAAGGGCACACAGAGCCCTGAGTACACAAGTGTGGGGCAATCACAGATCAGAGGAGATTGATTTCTACCCTTGGAGGGATGCAGTGACACCATCACCTCAGGCCTGCTGCTCACCCAACTCTGGACCACATCATACTGCAACTCTTAAAGTGAATGAAGGAGTTTGCTGAGCTCACTCATGCCAGCTAATGACTACTGTCTCAATTATCACTATAATTCCCCAGCCATTTTCTTTTTATTTTACAACTTGTTGCCATTAATCTGGTTTTTCATTTTCCCCTCTACCAAATTCCTGCCCAACTGAACCCAGTAACTCTGACTCATCTATTTCTCTTCTGGTGGAAGCTCAGCCACTACTTCAGTGGCTGTTCAGCTCTGCTTCTCATCATCCTGGCCCTTGGATCTGAATGCAGTCATGGATGCTTCAGCACTGGAACCGAAGGTACAATTTTACACAAACTGGAGCAGAAGGAGGCAAGGCACTGACTGGAGAGAGCTGAAGAGTTTGTCCTAGAATGCAGCATCTATTTGTAAGGAAAGGAGAAGACTCTGCAAGCTTGGAATGTTTATTTTCTTTGACTGCAAATCTGAATTTTGGTGGTGAGATGCACCCATGACTCTGTGTGTTTGACCCCCACTTACCCTCTGCCATTAGCAATGCAGAAAATTCACCATCTCACCAAACTTGGGAAAATTGTAATTGCATCTTCTGGCTGGGGAACTGTGAGGAGCAACAGGGGATTTCTTGCTCTCTGTTCTTAAAGTAGTGGAAAGATGGATCTCCCTTGTCCCTCACCAAGCACAATTACTTCCTGTCTTTTCCATTTCTGAGCTACATATTTCTTCCATGCCAAGCTCCCACATCCATCGGATAATTCCTGGTCCGTATACTGAGAGTGCACAGAAGTGATGGAAAAGAAAGAAGGAATGAAAGAAAGAGGGAGGGAGAGAGGGAGGGAAGGGGACTAACATTAAAATCAACAGTTTCTCTTCCTCTCATTTTAGGTCAGAAAAAGTCTTCCCAACTTTATGAACGGCATATTGAAAAAAAATCAGTAAATTCATGAACATGCAGTTATTACTTAGGAGACAAATTGCATTTCTTCCAAAATGTTCCAAAATGCATTCATTTTCAGAGTACATTACTTTCATAATACTGTGTGGAACATTAAATGAGAATTTCCCTGACTTGGCTACAGAACACATTTTTATATTTCAGTGTCTGACACAGAGCCCAGGGTAACTAATGAAAATCTTTTCGAAAAGTGACAATCTTGTCTAGCAGCCTTGCCTGTTGAAGAGATTGCAACATAAAACAGATGAGTGCCCTGCTTGACAGCTAATTGTGTTGGGCTTAATTACAACAAGCAGAATTTAATCGGCTGTGCAGTGCAGTTTTTTAGGATGGGGGAACCATCTGGAATATACCTTGCTCCTGGGCTGATGGAGGGGCGGGCATCGCTGGATTTCAAAGACAGGGGAGCAACTGTGTGCAGATTTAAATGCAGAAGTGGTTCCTTCCTTAGTGTATTTCATTTGAGCTGTTTGATGAATTTTAGAGATATTTATGCAAACCTGCATGCTGGTGCTTCATGAAGACAAGGTTTTGGAAACCTTCCCAGTTTCAGTTTGATGAGGCTCGTTCCCCTCTGTGGCCCTGTGCTATGGCCAGAGCTCGACACAGAACCCTCAGGCTTCACACTCTGAGTCCCTCCCAGTCCCTCACCTCGCAGCTCCCCCTGACTCCCACCTCCTCCTGCCCCGTGATCCTCTGGATGGATCTGCCAGGCGTGGCCAGTCCAGGTGTGGGGCAGAGCTCTGGGGAAAGTGCTGCATCCCCAGCTTTCCCAGGGACAGCTGGGTGTCACCGGGCTGTCCTGCTCTGCAGCCTGGCACGAGGGTCCTGCACAAGCAGCACCAGGAGCTGCAGAACTCTGTTTATATTGGCATGGAAGTATTTGAAAGGGAAGGACCGTAAGTCTTAGAATCATGGAATATTCTGATTTGGAAGGGACCCACAGGATCATCCAGTCCAGCCCCTGGCCCTGCAGAGAGACCCGAACAATCCCACCCTGTGCCTGGGAGCGGTGTCCGAACGCCCCTGGAGCTCTGGCAGCCTCGGGGCCGGGACCATTCCCTGGGGAGCCTGGGCAGTGCCCAGCACCCTCGGGGGGAAGAACCTTTCCCAACAACCAAGCTAAACCCCGCTGACACAGCTCCAGCCATTCCCTAACATTGCCAGTCCCAGTACTGGGAAGACAGATGGGACAACCTCTGTTACTCAATCATTTTACACCGTCTCTTCTACCTGTCCTCCCACTCAGTATGTATCCATGGCTGTTCCCATGCTGAGCAAGGTCTCTCCAGAGGGAGCTCCATCAGGGAACACGCAGGATCCAGCATCTCACAGCACATCCTCTCTCAGGCCTGCTCAACCCACTGCCCTCCTCGGCATCACTTGCTGGGTCCGTGCCTTTGTGCTGCCCATCTGCTTTGCCACTCCAGCTGCTTGTTTTGCCGTGGCTCCGTGGAAGTTCCTTCACCTCACGCAGAGTTTCTCAGTGTAACTGACTTGAGGTGTCTTCCTCCCTTTTTCTCTCGCCCTGTCCATTTTACCCAGTCTTCTGCAGTTTAATCTTGGAGAGGCTGCTGTGAGTTCCCTGCTGGGCTGACATTGCTCCCACAGCTCCCATCTCCTCCAGTGCCAGTGGAGGCATGGACAGTCACGGTGTGGTGCCAGAGAGGTGTTTGTGCCTCCCTGCCCTGATGCTGCCTTTTGGCCCAGCAGCATGGTCAGGAAATGGCCCCTCTGCAGTGAACACAAAGGAGACTCCAGGGCACCTTGAGCAGCGTGGGAGTTCTGGGAGTTGTGGGACAATCCAGGTGAGTCCCCTCCATTTCTAGTCCACCCAAAGCCAAGCACAGAGATGAGCGCTGAGGTGCTAGGACAGGCCCACAGTCATGGAAGCAGTGAAACTTCTCTAAAGGGTGGATGTGTGCCATAGGATGGAGGACCCAGCTGAGAGTGGCCTGTGCAGCCCCGTTCTGGGCGAGGACCGAGCCCAGCAACCCCACTCGGGTGGTCTGAGTGACCAACAACAGCAAAGCTCAGGGCTTTGGGCTTGGCAGTGTCTCATCCACACACAGCAGATCCAGGTGGGCTTCAGGCTGATTTTTATGTCTGGGGTTTTTGAGAGAGTCCTTAGGAAGGTGAAGGGAGCACACTGCTGAGCCTGAGAAGTTACACAGTAGCTCCAAGCTCCTGTCATTTTCCCACACCCACCCCAGCAAGTCTGCACCCCTCTCCCAACGCTGCTTTGGGTTTACAAGGAAGGAAACTGAGAGCAGAATTTAGCCCAGGCTCTGCATTCCTTGGCCTTACATGGGATGTGCAGAAACAGAGCGACTGCGCAGTCGTTGTTCCCCTCCCAGTGCTGCTCTGGATCTGGTGTGATCCCAGCTCTGCCCAGGGCCCCCCAGGTGGGGAGGGTTGTGTGTGATGACAGCCTTTACAGCCTGTCTGGGAACAGGCAGGACAGCCCAGGGCTGCAGGCAGCACCTGCAGCACTTGGGTTCATTCCAGATTTCTCACATGACCTTGAGCAAATTGCTTGACCTTACATTTTTTGCCCCCTAGTTCAAACGAGAGGAATGAGACCATATGTAGGAAACAGCTCTGGGATCTCTAGAGAAGCAGTTCCTGCATCCCACACTCATTGCAAAACCTTCCTTCTGTTTCTTTTCCACTCTTCTCTGTAATTTTCAAGCCAATAATCATTAGCCATCCCCTAACGAGTTCCCCACCCTGACAATTAGTATCTTTTATGCCCATTTTACAACTGCAAAAACCAAGAGGCAAGGTCAGCCACTGGGAGACTGGAAGTTAGAGGCAGGAGTGTGAGAACAGCCCATTTTCCATACCAGCATCCCTGCTTTGACCACTAGACCTTGCTACTCTCAGAAACCATATCAGGGAAAGCCAGATGAGGAGCATTGTCCACAGTGCTAATCTTCAGAGGACCATATTAGTGCAATTTGATGTCAAGGCGCCTTATCTATCGCCAAGCAAAGAGTAAGATTAAAGGACTGGAGTTACAAGTGCCTTTTTGTTTGCACTAACTGGCTGAGTGTCTGTCTGGAAAACAGAGGCTTTCAATCTAAATTGCTGTCACGTTTGCCATACAGGAGTAGATTGGTCTCAGCACCCTTATTAAAAATACTACTGGCATTCTACAGCAGCTGCTCCAAGCGCTGCAGCTTTCAGGAACGAGCTGCGAAGTGGATGTTGAACACCGCGTACTGATCACTGCTTTCCTGGTGTAAATCTGAAGCAGCTTTCCCGACGTCACTGGAAAACCTCCTGGATTTACACCAGAACCCTGCACCGGGGACCTGCTTGTGTTCCCCACCCTCTTTGCACCAACTCAGCTGCAGTGCCCTCGGCTCTCCCAGAGCTGCTGTGGGCTTGGCTGCAGCTGCACAGCTGCACGGATTGCACTGGGTGATGCTGCCTCCAGCCTGTCACACTAAAAGCAGTATCCCCACTGGTGTAAGAACAGTCAGAATCGGTCCTTTCCACTGTACTGTGTCTTGGTGAGGTGTTACTCTAGAGCATCCATTAAATGCTTGGGAAGAAAAATAAGGAAGGTTGAAAAAGAGTAGATTAATTAAAAAAAAAAAAAAAAGAGGGATAAAAAGAAAAAGGATGGGGCAGGAGAAATGCAAAAAGGAAAGACAAGGAGGAGCACAGGGCAGGGTGTTATCAAAGGCTTCCGTTGTGTGCTAATGATGCTTTAATCCCGTAATGACATGGAGGCGCACGAACATGAATATGGAAGGCAGGTACATCCAGGATCAAACACGCTCAGGGGTTTTTTGTGTTTTCACCTGAAATGCATCCCAACCACACTGTCAAAGAGCATTTGCCACACTTGTCTCTTGCTGCTGCTACCCTGCCTGGCAGCTGGACTGACACTGCTCCAGCAACAGGGCAGGGGCGGGGGAAAGGGACTGCAAACTTCCTTGGGGAAGAGAATGATAACATAACACAGCTGAGTATCCTCCCGAGACTGCCGGGCTGTGCTGCTGGCATCGACAGCCCCGCAGATGGCAGTGGCAGGTTAAAATCCAGCTCAGCTCAGAGCCGTGCTGAGACTGCAGCCTGCGGATCTCAGCATGTGCAGCCCCTCCCAGACCCACCGAACCAAGAACTTTTACCTGGCCCACGCTGGTTATCATCCTTCTTCAAGGGAAAGGTTTCCTTTCAGTTTTCTCTTCCTCCCTGGACTGCAGAGGAGCTGAAGCCGTTCTCAGAGCAGTGCTGGGAGAAGCAGGGCGGTGATGAAGATGGGGACACAGGACTGTGACAAGTGGAAAATTGGAGCCAGGCAGCACTGTGGGAGCAGGGAGGAGCAGTGCGAGGTAGAGAGGGGGGCAGATGGAGAACGAAGCTGCACAGGTTTCTCAGAGAAACGGTGGCTGCTCCATCTCTGGAAGTGTCCAGGACGGGGCTTGGAGCACCCTGGTTCAGTGGAAGTGTCCCTGCCCAGGGCAGGGGGGGAGGCTGCTTTAAGATCCCACCAAGCCAAGCTGTTCCGTGATTCTACACCTTTTCCTTGACACTCCTGCAAGCTCTGGGGTGAACCCCAAGTTCCCTGTCCCCGGGAGCAGTGTGGATGAGAGGTGTCTGCTCATTACCATGTATTTATTTGCATGGTGCCATGAGAGCACAGGGGACTTCATAAGAGCAAGAAAATGGAGACCTTGCCTTTAAGCACTTTGCAACTCAGCAAGGAGAGAGAAGATTAATATGAGCTGGTGCTTTGGAGGGCAGAAGGGAGACAAAGTGCAGGAAGGGGACTTATATCATCAAGGCATGGAACCAGGAGGTGAGCACAGGGAACTTAGTGGGGCAGGAACTACATATCCTGGCGTTAAGCAGCTGAATGTTGCACTGCAGTATCCTTTCCACCTGCTCTTCACTCAGATTTCCAGCAGGAAAAAAGAATATTCCTGAGTCTTACTCCTGCACGTTCAGTGGAAGGGGTAGGAATCTCATTCTTTTATTTGAATAATTTAATTATGAGCTCACCAACACACTAAAGAGTGGTTTATCTTCCCCAGAGCTTAGTTCACGGCAAAAGAAAAGGGATTCTGTGACACCATGGATTCCATTGCCCTATACCATACAGTCCAATCCCCTCCCTATCCTGTGTCTTGTGTCCATAGTCAGTTTTCCCACACTGCGTGTTACAGCTTCTTCTGTGGCTGCTTGGACAAAAACATCTCACTGCCCTCCTCACAAAGCCAGCTAGCCAGGAGATGTAAACTCCCACCTGACTTTGATCAGGTGGATTGTCTCGATGTCCTCATGGGCTCCCTGTGGAGGGGAAGTGGCTTCCAAGTGGGCAAGTGTGGATTCCTCCTGTTCCCACCTACAGTATCAGGACACGAGCTGTTGTCCAGCAGCTCGGCCATTTCCTCACGGAGCAGCTCTTTGACCTTTGGGTGTGCTCTGCATACACAACACCCCGGGTTGAAATGAGGTAAAAGATTGAGGTTATAAAGTGTGAGCTGACTCCAGGCTGCCCGAGCTGGGAAGGGAGCAAGCAGATATTAACATTAATCCATCACCCGTTGCTTTATTGTCAAAGCTGAGCAAAATTACTCCAGTGAGTCGGCTGCTATGGGAGAGCCAAACAAGTGCTGGGAAATCCTGAGCACTGGTGGTAGCTTCAGCACTTCCCCTGCTCCCAGCCTTGAAGCAGCAGGTCAAGATGGCATCTCTGAAAGGCTTTTTACTCCCTTGGTCTTCCCCCTCACACTTTTTTGTCATGTACTTCTCTCTCATCCTCTCCCTCTTGCCAATGAACAATGGATCTGTCATCTTCATGTTTCCAGGGTAACAAAAAGAAGTTTCCCTCCAGCCCAGAGGCAGAACAAACCCATTCTGCTGGAAAATTCAAAGCGAGGATTAAAATTTGTAAAACAACACACAGCCTAGTGCAGTATCTCCCATTCCTGCCAAGTTTTCCAAACCACTGTGGGTAAATGGCAACACCTGTGCCACCTGCATGGGATTATCCACAGGATCCCTTGTGGCAGTGGAGGGACAGTGCTTGCCTGCATGGACAAAGAGTTCTGTTTGTGGAGCCACCAGTGGGTCCCATGGTTCCCTCAGAACCAGCGCCTGTTTCTTTGACTGGGTGCAGACACAGCCTGGAGAGTGGCTTTATTTTTCACAGTGATTCTGGATCTGCCAGTTGACCTGCTTGATCCTGTCCTGTCTAATCTGGCAGCATTAAGGACAGCAAGGCAGAATCAGCAGAACAACTTATGCCCAAGCAGGAGTTCAAGTGGTCTTCAAGCAGGAGTTGGTCTGGGTTCCCTGAGAACCCCGAGCAATGAAGGCAAGGATGTCCCAAGGCACCAACTGAAGAGATGATGGTCTGGAGCAAACGACTTCACAAGGCTTAAAGGGTAACAATTTATGCATTTAATATTTCAGACCATCAAACACATTTCCTCCCAAATGAAACCTCTGGGTATTAAGTATCTGAGTTCCTCTCTGGAACTGATTCTAAGGCACCCCAGTCTTTAAACACCTAAATTTCTCCAGCCCTTTTGTTCTGCCTCTCAGCAAACCATGCTCCCTGCCCGTGAAGGGTTTACATCCCAGTGATAAGACAAGAGCCAATAGTTTGATGCCAACAGATGGAAGCAATAAGCAAGAACAGTGACTGTAACAGAAATAATAAACAACCACACGTAGAACATTTTCTCCTACGCTAGCCAAGGAAAGTCCATTAATTCTCATCTGGAAATCCCTGTAACATTTGCAGCGAGGATCTGCCATGGCTGTTCATGCTGCTGCCCCGCAGCACGCATTTGCCTTGGTAATGTGAGCCATCACCCAGTAAATTCTGCAGTCTTCTCCTACCAGCTCCTTTCCCAATACCCAGAGAAGAAGAATGTGCTGCCTGGTAAGAGCCGAGTGAGATATGGCTGAGGGCTGGGTAGGATGGGAGGGAAGGAGCCTCCCATGTTGCAGAGGGGTCTTACCCTGTGAACTGGGCTGGTCAAACACAGAGGGGAGGTGTCGTATTTACAACACATTTACAAGGAATTACATATGAGATGATCCCAAAGCATAATTCTTAATAATTATTAATAAGTGTTCAATTGATAGCTTATGAATGTGTTGGTAAGTTCATTAAAATGATCCATGAATGCATGAATATTCCAGAGCAGGCAGGAGTCTGGGAAGTTACTGCTGGGAAGTGAGTTAACATGGTGCTTCCCTGGTTTATGTGTGGTGTCTGCAGGCGCTCAGCTCACTCCTGCCAGGCAAACAGCTCCTGGCCCACTCAAAGGTCTCCCTGCCACCTCCTCTCTGCAAATCGCTCTCTTTCCTCTTTAATATAGAGAAATGGATGGTGTTTTCCAGTAATAGCATGAACCAAGGCAAATGAGTTAATCGCCAAAGAAGCTTTAAGTGCATTTCCATCCACTGGAATTATTGCTTCTGGAAAAACAAGCATTAAGAATCTCCAGCCACAGTAAGCAAGATAACCAAAGGGTCAATTCCAACAACTGATGGTGTGCAGAGGATACATAAAACCCCCAAGCCCTGAGTGATTTTGTCTCTCTGGGCTCTTTCCCTCTTTTTTAGCTCGAGAAATCTAAAGTTGAGCTCACAGGTGGTTGCCTATTATACCCCAACTCTAGAAAAGCACTTGCTGACTGCTATACTCACCTTTCCTTCCTTTGTGTTCCTTTTCCATCTCAGAACAGACAGGCAGGCTGGGGTGAAGACAGGGTTCTGGACAAATTCAAATGCTGGTGGATTTTGAATCCTGGAGGAAGCATGTTTTGATTTTTGGTATTGTTGCACAAGCTGCTTTTGGCTATGAGACTGAACAGGAAAGCCAGGAAAGGAAAGCCAGGGTAGCAGAAGAGCTGTTCTATCTAATCTCATCTTCTTCAACTAATAATCTCCCTAGCTGTTCATGCTTTTAGGTCTGTTCTATATTCTAACTAATCTATTTTACTGGTGCCTCATCCATTCTGGATCCCTCCTCATCTGTTCTAATGATTTATAATCCATGGTGGATTCTGAGAACAAGTTTTAAAGGCTCGTGTAAGGAGACTAAGCTTTGCTATAAGTTTCAGTCTTGAGTTAGGTGCCTAAATACAAGCCAAAAACATTGCAGCTACTCCAAAAGTGCTTGGGAAATTTCACTTTTTGATTACTGCACCCCAAACCTGAGGTTCTGAGTCCATTCTTGCTAGGTTTAGGTAACTTTTCATCCATGTGTCCCCTGACAGCCTTGCCTGGAGTAGCAGCAGTGGGGACCCAGGACACAGCATCATTAGCAGTGTAGGAGAGATGAAATACAGTATTTATGGCACTTGCAAAGACTATAGTTGTGACTTTTTTGTCCTTCCACAGTAGAAATAAAAGAGGGAAGCACAAATATGCCTCTCTTTGCAGGTGCTAAAAGCATCACACTGCCCAAGAGGCATTTCCAAACTGCCCACGAGTGGAAGAGAACAACCTGCAGTCTTCTCCTCATCACGTGCTGCTGACTACTGTCAGTGCCTCATCCAGGGCTTTTGGAAGTCACCGTGGAGTGTAGGATAAGAAAAAGACCCACAGCCTGTAACCAAGACAGCTCCAACTATTTGGGGCAGTAAGCTACCTGATCCAGTGGAAGGTGTCCCTGCCTATGGCAGAGGGCTTGGAACAAGATAAGCTTTAAGATACCTTCAAACACAAACCAGCCTGGGATTCTATGATTCTTTCTAACAACCAGCTCCAGACAGTGAGACCCAAATGACCCAACACCTCTTACCACACCAGCCCCAGCACGTGTCCAGCCCCACTGGGCACTGCAACAACAGATTGTGGCCTGCTTGCCCTGAGGGATGGGCAGACACATTGGCCTGACTGGTGAGTCAGTGCCAGCACTAAGAGCCACCAAGTCCAAACAGCAGACTTGCCTCGACAGTTCTGAACATCCTCTTCTAAGAGCTACTGCTCCCAAACTTGTATTCCTTCCCTGGGGACTGACCTTCCCCTCACTTACCTTCCCAGTCCCAAGCGTGAGCTCCATGGGTTGCTCCATTGGGGTGACTGATGGTCTCCTACCTGTCCCCTCATGCACCCACAGCCACTCTCAGCAGCTCTTTGCCTCTCACCTTGGTCACACTGTAAATGAGAAGGAGGTTGACGCACCAGTCATCAGTGAAACAGCAACTTCTTTCTCCTTGACATTCAGGCGGTTGAAAAGCTCCTTGTAGGGTCAAGCACAGTGGCTTTTAAATAATGCATCATGTTTGTTAGTGTGTTGGCATTTAAATACTGTCTGAGAGGAAGAAAGTAACTGGGGTTCCAGTGCTCTGTGTTCTTTACAGTGGGGACATTGGAAGCCCTTGTGCAGGCACAAAACTCACACAGTCACCTGGCCCTCCACTCACCCGCTTCCTCTCCACATCCCACCTCCCACACGTGTTCTGGCTCCTCATGCATGCTCAGGGACATGCTTCCATCCTCACTTGCACATCCCATCCTTCTCCACATCCCCATAACCTCACTCAGAGCTCATGCTGCTGCACTGGGAGGATGTACAGATAAATACACCTGGCCCTAAAACGTACCTGTGTCCCTCCTGCACTCGCTGCAAAACAGCATGAACCCGATGGCTGTGATTCCCTGGGTGTCTCTCATTGCTGTGGAGATGGGAAGGAAGAGATGGGTTTATGCACCAAATCTAGGCTATGACATAGGTTCTTTCAGAGGAACGACCCAAAGCTGCCTCCAGAGCCTGCTGTGGTAGACAGACCTTCTTCCCAACCCCACAGCCGTGGCCATGTTCCCTGCTAGAGCAAGAGAATTCAGAGGGTTTTGTGGTCTGTCCTCCTCCATCACTGCGCTGTGGATGAGGAGAGAGGGGCAGCAACGAGAATTCACCTTTCTAACACTCAGCTGAACATTTTGGATGACCTGGGTTGAATTTTCAAGCTTGTGATGTGTTGCCAAGAGCTGTCACTTCTACTTGAATCAGTCATCCTGAGCAGTGTGTTAGCAGGTGGTGTCACACCTCTGCCTGGGATCACTGAGTAGAGACAGGGAAAGGAGCTGGAATCACTTGTGACCCTCTGCCAGTGCCTCTCCTGCTGCTGTTTGTCACTGCAGAGCATTACTGAAGTCACTCTCGGCTGCCTTGTTTCAAAGCTGCTGGCAGGCAAGGGCGAGTTGGGATGGAGTCACATCCACCACCCTGCTCTGGGGCCAGCGTGTCTGCTCCCTCCCCGGGGTCCAGCAGCCTGGGGATGCTGTGCCAGGGCTGTGACCTTGCCCATTTTCCCAGCATTTTCTGAGGTCTGTGGTCAAATGCCTTTGATATTGCTGCAAAGTGTGTTTGCAGTGTCCGTGCTCTTTGAGAGCAGGTGGGTTTTCCCAAGGGTGTGTGGTGATGTGTGACAGCAGAGGGAGAGCCTAGGCACCCTGTCTCCTGCTCCATGCTGCTGACCAGCAGTTCATCCCTTACTAGCCCAGGAAGAGAGTCCTTGCTCCCCCAGACTAAACCTCTTTCCACCCTTGAGATCACGCTCAGCTTTTTCAGCCCCGTTTGCATTGACCCAACCCTGCACTTAAGTGCAGCGACATCAAAGGACTGAACAGCACAACTCAGAGGAGCTGGGAGAAAAGCAAAATGCCAAAAAACAAGAGTAGAAAACACGCAGATGATTTTTCATCGTCCTGGCACAACTGGACTGAAAGCCCTGTGACACCTTCAGGCAGCCCAGTGCCTCTTGGGCTGCACCATCTCCCTTCCAAAGGAGAGAAATACCACTTATCCTGTGATGTGCCTCTGGAATTGGAGTGTGCAGCAATAAATAGAGGCTGTATTTTGAGGACACTGCTGGTTTGGAACACACACCTTTGCCTGCAATACCATCCTCAGCATGCTTGAAAGGGCTTTGTCATATACAAGAGATAACCATGCAAACATCAGGGGATCTGCTCCAGATTTACACCATGACAGAAAGAGAATTTTTGCCCAAATCATTTGTGTGGGGATTTTCTATTTTTTTCCTTCCTCCCCCTCCCCTCCCCTACCCCCCTCCAGCCATTAACCTTGGTG
>VYXC01009376.1:301274-330035 GCA_013397175.1 Platysteira castanea | reverse complement strand
GGTGGTTTACAGCAAATTGCCTTCCAGCAAAAATCAGGCCTGACTGTGATAGCAGTCCTAATTGCCATGTCAGATATTTCCTAGCCCCATTCATTCCCCAGCACCATCAGCTATTGTTATAAATTAATAAAGCCTGGACACATCCCGTATTTAAGAATGAAAGCACAGAGAGAGAGAGTGTGATGGAGCATTAAAGAGACAGGATATCTGAAGGTTCCTGACAGGACCCCAAGACTCTGATCTCCTTCCCTGCTTTCCAAAAACAACAACAAAATATGGGACTGGAGGTATTTCTAAATACAGCTCCCTGAAAACTTATCCATCTGCCTAAAAACACATCCATTCAGAATTACAGTGTATTTTTAGACTGTAAAAGAGAGCAGATATAAATATGTCTTCATTCCTGCTGCAATCCCATTGGCTTAATCAATTACATCAGTGATAGGTTTGATCCATGATATCCAAACAGAGATTCTATTACAGAGTGAGCATGCAGAGCACATACATGTGTGTGTGCCTGGGGGATATATCTGTTTTTATATATTTGTACATAATATATATATTTATATACAGGCATGGACACACATACCCTTCCCTTTTCTATTAAAAAAATCCAAAATGCTGCTTGAATCATTTTCACAAATAAGACAAACCCCATATTTTGCTGGCAAAACGATTTCGGCTGTCAGGTCTGATGGACGCAGTGTCTGCCATGAATTATTCATAGAGGCTAATTATAAGCTGGCAGATTTCTGGCACAAACGTGCTGGAGATCCCAGTTATCTGTGACTGATCTGCTCCTCCCAAGTTCCTGAGGCACCAGAGGGGAGGGAAAAAAGGGTCCAAACTGACTCACTCCATATGAGATGAGTTAGGTGGGGGCTCAGCCCTTCTCCTGGGAAGCTCTGTAAGGTCCAGCATGACCCCAAAAGTGACCCCCAAAACACAAAGGTTGTGTGCTTCAAACTGCCATTCCAGCCTCTGAGGATTTGATGAGAGCAGTTGCTGTGTGAAGCAGCTATGCTGCTGCTCCAGGCACCTACGGCCATATATCCAGCAGTGAGACACAGGCCATGTCCAAGGAGAGGCATGAAATGGTGATAATGGTTCAAAGGCAGAGGCTCTTCTAATCAGTGCTATTTCCTTCATCCCTTGTGCCTTTCCCTTTTATGATTTCCAATAGAAGAAATAATGTGGCTCCTCCCTCCTCCTCAGCTGATTCCAACACAGCCCTGGCAGCCGGTGCTGAAGAGTCTCAAACGGAAAGCAGTGAAAAGTGGATTTTTCAGACCAGCAGTGGATGAGCTCAGAGGGTTTGAGAGGCCCTGACCCAGCCCTGCCTAATCCACTGCTGTTTGGGAAGTCTCTGAGGCACATTCCAAACCTCTGCCAAAGCCCACTCAAACCATGGCACCCCTGCACACCCTGCGCTGCACCAGTCCCGAGGTGTGAGGGTGAGGAAGAAGAGGGCTGCAGGGGTGGGCGATGCAGGGACAGTCACACTGGCCTGACTGAGAAGCAGAGGCCCTGACCAGTCTGGACTGAGCAGTGTGGCCAGACTGCTCGTGGGACACAGAGTGCTGCCTGCTTCCAGGCAGGGTCTCAGGTGTCCCTCCCTCCCTCCCGTCTCTCCTCAGCACTTTCCCGAAAGCCCGCTGTGAGTTTGTAGCTCTGGTTTAAAGCTCCTTTATTTCTTTGAGACTTCGGGCACTTTCCAGAACTTTTATTCATCCATCAGTCACTGTCTGGAGAACAAAGCTTCAGAGGCACAACCAAAGGTCAGAAGAAGTGCCCTGTTCAAAGTCTTCTCCTCAGTGAGAGTTAAATACAGCATCAAACTCCACTGGAAACACAATGCCTCTCCAAAGCTCTCTTTCCATGGCCAGAGCTCACCTCTGAGCAAACCAGAGGCCAAAACTCCCAAGCTTTGACTGGAGGTTTAAGAAAAAGTACCAGGTTGTGCCCCATACCAGGAAACCTGGGCTAAGGACAGCAGATAACAAAGATCAGAAAATCCATGACCACAAAATCCCTGTCTGAGAGAAAGAGGCAAGGCAGATTTCTTGAGACTTCTCCAACCCATTAGTCTTCTGCTCAGTAATAGAAGGCTTAATTCTGTTAGAAGTGGACACCTTAATGGGGAAATTCAGGGCTTATTGGTTCAAATAGTCCAACTAGTTTCCAACCTCAGTGGATATTTCATTACGGCCCAATGGGGCCAGTTACTAATTGTGTCTTTAGGACACACCTAAGGAAAATGAACCCCATGTATGAGCCTTTCCTTGCCCTGGCTCCCTGGCAGCCAAAGTTCCCTCTGAAATCAATACTTCTCTGGGGGACTGTCAGTATCTGAAACACAGCTTTGATTTCCCACCGGCTGTGGGGTCACACACAGCTGTTCTGGCTGCGTGTGCAGCCACCAACCCTGTGCACCCAGAGCAGATCCCGAGTGGGCTGAGAACACCTGAGGCAGAGTAAATAATCTCACCACACATCTGTCCACATCCTTGCTCCCTTCAAAATAAAAGGGCAGGTTATGAGCAAGAGAATGAATGTCCCTAATAAGGCCAGGGCTGGTAAATAACATTATGCCTTCATTTGCTCTGAACGATTCATATTCTTCCAAGCAGAAAGGTAACAGGAACTGTGCAGCAATAACAGATTGTCAGCTGTTGGGAGCCTTCAAACTTTGTCTCTTCTCTCAATGCATGCTGTAAAAATTACCCCTCAGAGACTTTTCTTTCTCTTTCCTTTTCCTCTTGACATACCGTAGATATAAACTCTCTCCCTGCAAGGAAATTTCTTCTTCCATGCATTCCAAGCTCAGTGACATTCTTCACAGTGCCCCGGAGCACTGGGCCTCTGTGTGCATCTGTCTCCTTGGTGTGAACTTAAAGATCAAGAGTCATTCATTTACAAAAATAGTGAGGACACTTTTTTCTTCTTGCCCAAGTCTCTTCCTAAACCTAAAGAAAGAAGGAGCTGCCCAGATGCCGAGGAAGCAGCGGGCCCGCCCAGGTACAGTGGGCACGTCAGGATAATTGGGATGCAGAGAAGATAGAGCCAGCTGATGATGTGCATAAATCTCCCTTGTCTATAAGCTGCCTTCCCCACCCTACACTTCCTCTGCAGTTTTAATGTTTTGTTTCAACCTTTGGATTGCATTAAAATATTAATGCTAAGGTTTTATTATAATTTTATATTCCGCAGTTAATATTTTAATACAATAAAAGCCCAAATGAAATCTTTCAATGTTATTGGGCGAAATGATTATGCACAATTGAAACAAAACAATCCACTAGGACCAGGAAGATGTTTTCTTGGAATTTTCTTTTCCTGAGTGTTAACTAAATGTCATTCTTCTGTTCTGATGGAAGGACAGCCCTCCCTGCTTTCAAAATATTAGGGATTCAATTGAATTGTGTATTCAAGTGCCCCAAATTGAATCAAACACCCCTATTATGGCTCAAGATTTACCTTCTTGCTATGAGATATGCTGCAGCTCTGAGGCCTGAGGAGAAAGGCCGAAGCGATGAGGTGAGACATGAGGATACCCAGCCCTGCTGCCTCCTGCCACGTGCCCTCCTGGCACGCTGTCCCGTGCTGCTGAGTTTGCTATTCTGCCCCGCCAAGGGGTGCAGACACGCTGAAGGCCACCTTGCTCTGCTACAACAGTGAAGGTGAGCAGGTGAACCCCTGGGAAATGTGAACCTCAGCTATTCCGTGCTGAGACCCCTCTGGTCTCGACACTTTGGGTGCCACATGCCTGGGATACACCCCCATTTTATGGCACAAGACAACTGTTGACACTTCCAAACAATTTTTCAATTTAAGGCAGATTAAGAGCAAAATTCTAGTGGGACTAATTGTGTGTAATCTTCTTTCCATTCCTCCTCCTGCATTATGGGGGAGAGTTCTCTGCAATGGCGTATTTCACACTCCGATGCTGATATTTCAATTTCCTGCTTAAGTTACAATAAAAACTGCCCACCCTGCTGATGCTCCCAGGAAGAATAACTTACTTTGATTGACATTCTTCAATTCCCCTTGGATGCAGCTAATGATTAAGAGATGCCAGGAAACTTAAAAGCATGTCCTACCTGCAGACTCCTCTAAGCTCCTTTGGAAGGCTTTGAAAAGCTTCCAATTTCAAGCACAAAATACAGCTGGTCTTTAAGCACCTTCCTTGTCTTCCCTTTCTTCCTCCCCTATTTTTTGCCCACCCCACAGGAAGACAGAATTAAATTCCTGATATCAATCAAAGCAAAGGGAATGGAGTTCATGGCAACAGGGCAATGCTGGGAGGGCACTCACCTTCCCGAAGCTCAGGGCAGGGCAGCTGTTGCAGGACACCCTGCCTGCATTCCCAAACAGGTCTTTAGGACAGACAACAGTTTGATGAAGCTGAAAAAAACCCCCATGATTGGCGTTTGTATTGATTATGGGGTCCACTGGGACAGGTTTCAAGACCCTGATGGGCAACTGCATCTTTGTGTATTGGACAAGAGGGGCACAAGTCAGCTTATGGCAGAAGGGAGCAGAAGCACGGAGCCTCAGGTGTCAGCAGCTCAAAGAGGTGCCCTGGAGCCGTCCCCATTCCCCCAGTTCTGCCAGAGAACCTCAGCTACTGGGGGAAACTGCTGCAGAGGAAACGCTACAGAACCAGGCATCTGGCTGTGAAATCAGGCTACAATCAGGCTGAAACTTGCTCCAAAACCAGTTCCTGCACAGACACTCTCAAGCCAACTTTGCTGGGATCCTTGTGTTGATCAGACCCGAGAAAACAAGGCCTTCTTCCCCTCCCCTCCCCACCCACACACACCTTCCCCAGCACTCTGTCTCCCCCCACACACCTTTGCCCCTGCAATGAAGGAATCATTTATACTGTGTCCTTTTGCCAAGATAGTGAAGGTTTTCCTTGTATTTGGCAAAGCAACTTTCTTCCTATCTCCTGTGGTAAAGGAAGTGTCTCTCCATGAGGATTTGCCTGTATGGCAAGGATTTACTATTCCAAACAAAATCCAGCTCTACAGGCCACTAATCCAGCATATCTACACCAGAATAATCCATCCAGCACAACTACATGAGGGAATTTCCCTAGGTGGACAAAATCTTGTAGGCCCTTTGCAGACTCCTAAGTGAAGAGGAGAAGGGAATTGGTCCCTGGAGCTCCCCAGATTTAACCAAATTCCCTCAGGAGCTGCTGCTACAGGGCTGCTGAAGTTCAGAGAGTTAAAAAGCAACCCCAAGCAAGGGAAGACTGAACATCGTTTCAAAATGCTGAGGAATCTTCTCATCAAAATAATGTCAGAGCCTGTCACGGCGGAGGGAAAACAAACGTGCGGAACACGATGGTTCGGCATGAAATGTAAAATGCTGTTCAGTTAAAAAAAAGCTCTTTCAAAGCACTCAATGGGGAAGCAGAGGGAGGGAAGAGTAAAGGCAAAAAGCTCTTTGTTTTGTAAGTTTAAAATATATTTAAACAGAGAAACCTGTTGAGTCATGCAGAGCCCTGCCTGTGTTTCCAGCACGCACTGCTTGATCCAGCAAGTGGCAATTACTGCCACTCAGGGAGATGGGAACCCCTTCCCCTAGAGCTCATCGGGCTCCTGCCCACTTCAGAACGCCCCCTTCCTCTGCTGTAGTCACCATGGGATGATGGGAGTGGAGGGAAGAAACCTCTTTTAAATAACCAGAAGAAGAAAGCAAGAGGAGGCAGTGCCAACTGGAACCTTGAAGAGCAGTTGCCAAGAGGTGTAGGGTCCCTGCAAATTTAGCTCGTGCACAAAGATATTTTGCTCCTTCCCAGGGCCTTGTTTCCCATGACAGGAAGCAAAAAGCTGTTTACAGGGATGCGCTGACACTGCTGCAGAAAGCTGGGGTTTGGGACACGGATTTCAGTGTGCCAGTGTACTGCTGTGCCCTCAGCACAACGCTGCTCTGGCTATGCTCCCTGCTCCCCAGAAACCTCTTGGTAGAACTGGCTCTGAAGCCCAAGAGGATTCCGCAGGATGAGACGTAGGCAATGGGATTGCAGTCAGTAGAACGGGTGTTGCAAACTTTGGGGCTGCCCCTACTCCACTTTGCTGCTGTGAAGGAGAACAGGAGTCCTGCACGTGCCTTTTACCCTACCTATGCAGTCAAATAAATTTAATGTCTCCTTTCCCTGCCCATCTATGAAACAGATCCTTTTAATACGTACTAGTTAATAATAACAGCCCCAGAGGATACCACTCAGACAACAACGACAGAAATCACAGGAAAGGAAAGAAAAAAGATCCATCCAGAGCTGTGGAAGATCAGCATACCTGAGGAAAGAGACTTTCATGGACATGTCTTTAATCTTTCCTGCTTCCAGCCCTTAACAGCAGAACCTGATTCGAAGACTTGGTGATTGATTTCCAGCCCAGACACAAAGTGACAGGCTCATTTTCAAGTATTGCACAGCTATAATTCCGTGTTTTATTTGTTATTATTGTAACCTGCTGATGGAGTGGGGCTGTATTCAAGGTAGCGGGTAACAACTCTGGCTCAAGGCATTATTTAGAGTTGGGTGTTTAACGTCAGAGCCTCGTGCCTCTTGATATTTATGAAGAAGATGTGCCTGTAGCTCCAGTGCTCATATCTTATTTGTTTGTTGTTCAAACAAAGGATCAGGAAATTGGATGCTGTTTCTGGCGAGTGATATCATCTCAACAGTTAAGGGAAGGCCACTGGTCTTTACACGTTTCTCCAGCACAGCAGTGAGGAGAGCTGCTTCCAATCCAAGGTGAATGAGTCACCTTGGAAAGTGTTTTGTCTCTGTAAACAGGAAAAGGCTCTGCTCCATAAACCCATGGGACAGAGCAGCCTCTCAGCTAGGGCTGAGCAGCACCACCAAGGTTGTGGGGCTTAGTCCCGCTGCCTATCACTGAAATGTCTCTTCTGGTTTGCCAGAGGTTTCCCCATTTCTTGCCTTAATGTCTCCCTCTTTTAAATAAAGATCAAATCAAGAAATCTTGCCTTGGAGAAGAGCACATGGCATTTTTCTCACTCAAGAATGAGGTTCTTGGAAGAAAAACTTTCCAGCCAGATTCAGTGAGAGCATTCATCTCACTGGAGACCAGCATGGAAAATCCTGCTGGGGTTGTCAGGGCTTTTGTGGGATTAGGACATGTTTATGTGGCCAGAGCAAAGGGTCATGCTGGGTCTCCCCTTTTCTAGGCCAGAAGAGTGTCTTAGCCCTGATCTGGCAGCTCGGAGGCTGCCCCTGGTTTAAACCTCAGCTAACTCCCCTTGCCTTGCAGCATGGCTGCACAAAGGAGAGGGTGCACAACTTGCTGCACTCCATGAACTTACCTGTGAGCTCCTAAATAACCCTGGCAGCTTGGAAAAGCTCATTCAGCCTGAGAAACTGAGCCTGCTGCAGCAGCAGAAGCCAAGGAAGGGACTTTATGCTCAAGCTATGAAGTTTAACCTCTGCTGTGCTTCTGTGCAGCAGCAACAAGTGGCATTTGTGCTCTCAAGAGAAGACTGTGAGCAGTGGTTTCTGGATGCTGCCTGAGATAGGCACAAAACAGGATTTATTCACAGACTGAGAGTTTATGCTGAGATGTTGAATGTCTCTATGAAGTCTTTGGTATTGCTATTCCAGTTTCTTATTAATTGTGTAGAAGATCAAACACTGCCTACTCTCAAAAGGCTCAATGAGTTCTGTAGGGCTCTGCAGAGAACAAACAGGTATCAGCCCAGTGCATTAAGTGAAGGCAATTTGAAGGTGATCCAGTTTTACCTGTTTCTTAAAAACCTCTCATTTTCTAGGCTTTCTCACTAAACCCTAGTCAGCAAGGCACCTTTGTTCAAAAAACGAGTCACTGCAGCACTTTGTGATATTGTTAGTGGGCATGGTGAGACGAGGTCAAAGCTTGGACTTGACGATCTTGGAGGTCTTTTCCAACCTTAATGATTCTATGATTCTGAGTGCCTGTCATGCCAGCAGTCCACATGGAATGTGATACAAAGACCCTGAGCCCTGTCTCTGTGCCAGCTGGTGCCTCGATGGACATGCAGAGCATGGGGCCACAGCCCGGTCGTGTGCCAGGCACCCTGGTGTGACCCAGGGCACCCACAGCGAGCCACAGGCAACCACTCTGCACCTGCCAGTTTGCCAGTCCGAGAATGAGAGGGGACAGATTCAATACATATCCCACCCAAGCTGCTACCAGTTCTGTTCTGCCAGGGTGTTATTCATGAAAACAATCTCTGGTGCCAGCTCTGGTTCCCAGCCAGGGCTGCAAACTAATGAAATTGCCTTTTAGACTGAGCATGTGAACAAGCCTCCTGTGCCTGCAGGAGTGGGCCATACTCCTCTCTGGCAGCCTTCTGGGGGTGGTGGCAGTCAGGTCCTTACAGACCTGTCAGCAAATGGGACACTGAAATAAGGGCAGAGCTAAAATTGCTGGAGAAGCTCTGAAGCTTTCCCAAAGAGGAGACTGCAACAGGGAGGATGGTGAGGGAGCCAGCATCTCCCTGGATGTCCCGCAGCCATTCAGCTGGCCTGGAGGCTGAAGAAGGCCTAGAGAAAAGCAAAGAATTAGCTGAGGGCTTAGAAGAGTTCTTAGGAAAAAGACAGCTGTCCTTGGAGACCTCTGCCACTGCTCAAAGGGATTCTGTTCTGGCTCATTCTCAGAGGGTTTTCTCCAGCTCTCAGCCTCACTCCTTCTCAGCAGCACCACATGGTGCAGTCAGAGACATCTTACATTGACACAAGTGTTGATTAGGTATAGGGTGAAGCTCTACTGCCTCCTGTTATATCCTTTCCTACTAGCATGTGCAGCCAGCAGAGAGCTCTGCAGAAGGCACACGGAATCAGATTTAACAAACCCAACAGTTCACCGAAGTCACTGTTGTATCCAGCAGCCTCCTTCCCTGAGAGCAGCAGGCAGAGGTTTAGCACTGGGAGAGGAGAGGGTGCCTGGGCCACTGGGGCTCCCTGGTGTGTCCCTGCTGCGGGGTTGCTCACACGCTGCAGCAGTGGCTGCACAGCTGCCTGCCCGCGGGGTGGCTGCAGCTGGCCCTGCTTGCAGAGCCCGTCTGCCACCTTCCCCACCTGCTCAACACCCCTGCAGGTGTCAGCCAGATCCCTGATCCCTCACGGCTGTCCCCAGCATGAAGAAAAGGCAGGCACCCACATAAAGCAGAGATCTTCCTGGAACAGAGAGGAAAATCTCCCCATGGCACACTCATGAGACCTGAGGCAACTCAGTCCTGTTGTAGGTCTCTATCCACAAATCAGCTGCTTAAAAACAATGTGCTAAGGCTAATTTTTTGTCCTGTAGCGGCTCAAAACTGCAACCTGCCTATGCTTCAATTTCCCACTGTAGAGAAAGGAAATGACAGCCCTGAGTGCAGGGAGGACAGGTTTGTTAAATCCAGACTGTATTCACCTGCCTCAGTGGTGGGACTGACAGAGGGGCAGAACAGCGGAAGGGAAGTGGGGGCTGATGCAGTTGTGCCTGGGGTGCAGCTAATCATCAGTCAGGCACTGCAACCCACCCCAGCCCGACCATCTCAGAGCCACAAGCACTTAAGCTCAGGTTTCTTCCAGTTTCCCTCTCTTCCCTTCCCAAAGCTGCTGGCAGCCGTTTTTTCCCACCAAACGTGGCCCTCTTGTGTTCACAAGTGAAATACAGAGAAATCAGTAACAACTGCTCATGAATATGAGAGGATTATTAGGAAAGTGGCTTTTCCACACCTTAAACTCCATTTAGATGGCTCAGGGAGCCACGAGCAGCATCCTACAGGTTTCTGCCCAAATCCCCCAAGAGCGAGCTGAACATCAACTCAAGCATCACTAAGATTTCTACCTTCCCTCTCACTCCCACCCCCTCCAGTTTGGAAACAAAGATTCCTTAGAGGTTTGCAGATCTAAATATGCAGTGCTTGGAAGAAATAAACCCGAAGTGCTATTATCTGAAGGGTGGAGAGGAAGATCAGCAGGAAAGGACGCAGATCAGTGTGGGGAGGGTGCGTGCACACGTATGTGTGGCCACACGCACAGGGAGGCTGCTCCACGTTCTGAAATGAAATGAGCAGTCGTTTATATCAGGGTTTCCATAGAGACCAAGTTTTGAAAGACTTAAGGTGGAATGATTATGTATGTTCTGAAGGGCTTGAGATAAAAATAACCTTGCTAAGCATTGCATGGACTAATTAGACGATGATCCTTGACTTGGAGCTCTCCGTGGTGATTACAGTCACTGGGCCCCAGGGCTTGCCCACATGTTCCCTGCTGGTGTGCAGTGGAGAATGCAGCACCTCAAAAGCAGCAGTGATCCCTGTTGCCTGTTTCCCTGGAAGGCTGTTATGCTTCTCAAAGGCTCGTCTCTCGCTACCGCTCTGCCAGCTCAAGCAGAAACAACGTGAGCTCCAACCCTTCTGCTGCCAGACCTGCTGTCACCAACACCCAGGCAACACCCCTGGGGTCACCCCTGGGCTTTGACTGTGGGTTTGCAAAAGAAAGAAAGAAGCAGAAAGGTAAGGAGGAGCCCAGCAATGAGCACTGATGGATTTCCACCTGCCATGGCAAGGAAAGTCTGCCCCAGAAACAACAAATCCACTGAAACCAGCCCAAAAGCATCTCTTTGATGACAGCCCTCCAGCCTCGTACGAGGGCATCCGACCTCCCGGGATTTACAGGAACTCCAGGGAGTCCCAGGGAGCGTCACCTCCAGGGCAGGGGGAGGGATGGTGGGGACATGGCTGGTTGGCTCCTCAACGGAACGAAATGCCCTGACATTGCTGTGTCTGGCACAGCTTCCACACCCCGGTACAAACAAGAAAACAAAATACAAAAGGGAAGACCCTCAGCCACAGAAATGGGAGGTTCTCTGACCACATCTCCCACCTGATGTTTTGATGGAACAATTGCTCAGTCTTGGCCAAACCTTTAATCCCTCTAGGACTGGCTGGGGTTTTTTCCCCACTTACTGAAAAAAAAGGTCAGCAAGAACTGCTCATGCACTTAGGTCAAAATGGCAGTGTGGGAAAATTCCTTTTTTGAAGCAGCCAGAACAAAATCTTCTCAATACTTTGCTTTGAAAAAAGGGCATTTTGTTTGGAACTGCAGTAACAGGGTAAATGCATCCAGGAAAGCAACAGAATCTTTTGTTTTGATGGGGAACAAACACAACTTTTTGAGGCCAATTACTTCTACTTGGGCAAGGGATAATGGGAAAAAACCTTGTTTCACGTGGCCTCCTCCCATCACTCTGCAGTTTCCTCCAGCTGAAGCCATGAAACAAATTAGAGATTTCTCACTCAGCTGCAGTCCTTAGCCAGAAGAGCAATTTCCATGCTGCCCTCAGCCCAGCTGTCTCACAGTCTGGCTATCTAACAAGCCACACTGACTTTCAGTATATTTTTCCTAAAGCAAATTCCTAATGATGGTTATGAAAACCTCCTTATGGTTTCCCAGCTGATGCAAAAGTAACATACAGTCAGAGGCCCTGATTCACACATGAGCATTTCTAAATGCAGCCTCTGATTTTTGGGGCTGTGTGTGGGTCATAGAAGCATGGAATATCCTGAGTTGGGAGGGACACACAGGGATCACCAGTCCAGCCCCTGCCCTGCCCAGACACCCCAACAGCCCCACCCTGGGCATCCCTGAGAGCGGTGGCCAAACGCTCCTGGAGCTCTGGCAGCCTCGGGGCCGGGACCATTCCCTGGGCAGCCTGGGCAGTGCCCAGCACCCTCGGCGGGAAGAACCTTTCCCTGAGCTCCATGCCAAGGCCTGACACAGCTCCAGCCGTTCCCTGGGCTCCTGTCCCTGTCCCAGAGCAGAGCTCAGCCCCTGCCCCTCCGCCTCCCCTGGGGAGGAGCTGCAGCCCCCGAGGAGCCTCCCCTCAGTCTCCTCTGCTCCGGCTGAACGAGCCCAGTGCCCTCAGCCGCTCCTCAGCCCCTTCCCCAGCTCCGTGTCCCTCCTCTGGACACTCTCCAACAGCTTTGGATCCCTCTGCTCTTGTGGTGCTCCAAGTGCCCCAGCACTGGAGGTGAGGCCGCCCCAGTGCAGAGCAGAGCGGGACAATCCCTCCCTGGCCTGTGACCTCAGGTGCTCTTTAGGGACTAAGAATGCAACACCTTCACCACCAAATCCTGCTTCACGCCTGACCAAGCTTCAACGTGCTCACCAAGCAAGTGTTGACAACTTTTGCGTCACCAGCTCTGCCTCGTTTGCTTTCTGATGGCTCTCACCCAAAGACTGAGGAAGGGAAAATAAAATCTCTTTTGTCTTCAACTTCTGAAGCCTGGCAGAAAGTGGCAAGTGATAGTAGAGTTGAAGGGATCCAGATCTACTGTAGTTTAGAAAAAGGGTAACTAAGATAATTTTTGATTCACAGGATTGCTCCTCCGGGATCTCTTCAGGCAGGTTGGAGATTTCTGTCCCTGCATCCACTCAGGAAGAAAGTAATGAGGGGGCCTTTCCCCCTTGCACAGAATAATCCCCTGCAACCTCTCCTCTCTGCTGAAAGACTGCAGCACCTCCTTCAGAAGGGTCTTTAATAGAGGCAGTTCCTGGCCACGGCAATGTCAGCTTGGTGTAGCACTGCTGATTTCTGAGTGTGGCTTGTGCTTTCCTCAGGTGCAAATGGCAAAGACTCCAGCATCTATTTCTGCTTCCCATGGTACCCCCTATAAAGATCAATCCTGCCTGAGCACAACGGAGAACTGCTTGAATTAATTGAGGCAGACAGCATGTTCCTCTCTGTAAACAGTGCCACAGCTCTGGCATCTGCAAAGGTTCCATGTGACGCAGGAAACCTGAGTCAGGCCCACAAAGACATGATGGAGGAGGGCAGGGCTCAGGAGCAGGACATGTCTGCAGGCAGCACAGCCTCGGAGTGGCCCGTGTTCTTCTCATGCCAGCACGAGAAGGAGGGAATGTGATGTGGTTTGACATGAGCAGCAACAATGCAACTTTCCTCCTTCCTAAAACAGTGAGCTTCCAACTCATCACCTGGTCTCAATAGAGCCAGCAAATTGCCAAATAGATTTAATTTCAGCCCGGTCTCTATCAAACCAGGTTTGAGTGATCAGTGTGTGTGCACACTCGTGTGTGCATTTATATCCTTTCCCTTTTTCCTTATCCCCCATAATTTTGAACTCACTGGCCAATTCAACTCTAATCTGACAGAGGCAGAGGTCTCAAAAAGGCTACATCCCAAGAGAAATGGCAAAAATACATATTTGATCAGGGTTGGCAGACACTGTAATGAAGGGAATATCTGAAATGTCATCTCAAACCTTACTGCACACCACCCCAGAAGGGACTGAGCCAGAGAGATCCTTGCAGCAGCCTTTCCCTGAGCCACAGATGGTCAGGATGCTTCAAGTTTTGCTTTGGATTTCCCTCCCAAGCTGCCTCTCTCCCAGCATCCGGATGTCTCCAGAGCTGCAAGGGAAAACTGCTCATCAGGTGAGGTGATTGTGGCCGCCCTGGTCCCAAAAAGCCATCTTAAACCTTGCGAGAAACACAGATTTTGCCACTGTCTCCTTCAAAGATCCAGTGCCTCCTAACATGAATGTGCCCTTTTATCGACACACATAAATTTGGCTTGACTATTATCAATACCTGAGCCTCAGATCATAAATCTTTAGAACTGTTACTGAGTTTCTCGTTGCTCGCAGCCTCACCTTATCATCATCTTTGGGCCCCTGTGGTGCCCCTGACCCACGGGCAGAGGCAGCCCCCCTGTGCCAGGCCCTGCAGGGACACAGCCATCCCAGGCTGCCTGGACTCGCTCAGCGTCAGCTCTGCCTGGCACTCCAGCAGGAATTTTCCTGGCCCTCCCCACTGTGCCAGGACTCGGCCTTTCCCCAGCAATTATCTCCTGCACAGGGAAAGGCAGCTCAGTGCTCAGCTGTCAGTGAAGGTGCCTTGAACCCCGTTTTCCTTCCCTCTCCAGGAAGATCAGCACCAGCTGCTGCAGGTGCTGCCAGGGCTCCTGGGGAAAGAGAACAACAAAAATCCTCTGCTGAAGGTCACCAGCCACAAAATACCACAAGAGAGAGCGGGCAGAGCACACCAAAGATTAATGGCACTTCAAGGTTTAGATCTGTCTGTGCTGGGAGGGTCTGTGGAGACAGCCAATAAAGGCTAATACGATTTTACATACAAATGAATCATTTCAAGGAAAGAAATGCCCTGAACAAGCCTGTACATGGCCACGCTCCTGTCCTGAGGAGCAGGGGCAGGTATTCCCCCCTGATCTGCAGAGAGCATAATTAAAGAAGAGAAATCCTGGATTTTGCAGGCTGAACCTGTGGGTTCAGCAGTCTTTTGCTCAGGCAATAAGGCCACTGTGAAGAACATGCCCAGGGCAGCTGGGCCCAGGGCGCAGGGCAAGGCTGGGTACCCCGGGCTCTCCCCCTTGCGCTGACACTGGAGCCTGTGTGGCCTTGGAGAATTTATGCTTCCTCTCAGCGCCCCTCTTAAAACAAGGATCCTGACACTGTCTTCCTTTGTAAAACACCCTCGGAGCTCACAAAGAGGAGCACTGCATCACAGAGAGTTATTGCTCCATCTGATCCTTTTCTTGCCCTCCTCAAGTGAATATCTGAGCATCTCCCAGACCTGCACCCAGCAATATGACTCACATCTGTCATGCAACTCCTCTATGATCCCCAAAGGGAAAATGAGGTATGTGGTGGTGTGTTTTGTCTTGGCAGGGTTGTTTCATGTCTGGGCTCTGTTTCTAGGAGAAGGGCTCCCTGTGTGTATTTTTTTTTAGCCACCTACAGTGTCTGTCTGCGTGCAAGGGGAGCAGCTCGGAAGCTGCTTGGAAACCAGGCAACAGGCAGCCATTTACAGTGTGGGACCTTCCAGACCTGACATTACAGGCAAAATATGCTTGGAAGAGGAAGTTTTCCTACCCCAGGGGCACAAGCCTTGGCAAAGCTTGGTTAGGGCTGAGCCTTGGTCCAGTAAAATCCACTGGGACTCTTATTTTTCCACCTTACGTCTTAACTCCTGTCCCCCTCCTGAGATTTGGGAGAGAGAGGGAATTAAAAATCATTGAAAGCTTTCCTTTCCTCTGCTCCCTCTGCCCTCTTTCCCCTGGGAAACAGTGGTGTTCTGGTAGGTGAGGACAGGGAGTGCCCTCCTGCTGCAGGTTCCGTCTGCGGTGCACCGGGCTGGAGATCACGCGTGGTGCCTGCTGCTCACAGCAGGAGCCGTGCTGAGCAGCAGGGACTTTGATCCCTGTGAAGCTCCAAGGTAGGAGAAGGTGGGCATGGCCTTCCCCCTCACCTCCTCATGCATCTGCTTTCTTCCAGATCCAGCTGTGGGAGGAAGCTCAGAGGTGGATTTGAAGGTGCCTGGAGCGTGGTCAGCCCTGTGCCTCCCACGGTCTCTGTTAGCAGAGGTGCAGGAGAAAAGGAGAACATGGGATATTCTCCTCAAAAACTCCCTTGGACTTTTAAACTGTTTTTCCAGAGAAATAATTTATTTATTTTCTTTGCAAAAAAGTCTCATGAAAGGAAAAAGTTTTAATATCAAGAACATTTGACTTTAGGATCCTTCTGAAAGCCCCAAACAAAAGTTGAGGGGGTGCTCTGAACACCACTTTTCAATACTGTGAAATGAGAATTTCCACCATCCTTCATTCCCCTTGTCATAAAAGATCTATTTCACGGTCCATTTGGACAGTACCACTTTTTCGTTTTGTTCTTTTTTCTTTCAGACTCAGAACAAACCCCACCTTTCCACAACCTCAGGATTCCCTCTTCTGTGCTGAGACCTCCTTGTCTCCCTGTGAGGCACCTTCTCGCCAGCATCAGGCATGGATGGGGCCTGCAGCGCAGCAGTTAACGTGGTAATTCTCCAAGGATTTTGTTTAGAGTTTTATAGCATTACACACCAGCCTTATTGGATTTAAATGGCTTAAATTAACTGGGTTATTTAATGGATTGTCCAGATTAGGGAGGAATCTGCAAAGGCTGTTACTTCAAGAAGAGCAGCTGCATGGGAAGAAAAGATCTCCAAGTAACATTAATATCCCGGAGGCTCACAAGTCCTGACAGGCCACTCCTGTCCTTTATTGACATTCTCTCATACGCATTTAGCCAGGTTTGTGTTTAGTTTAATAATCTCCTGAAAGTTTAATTGTTGCTTTATTCATCCATGACCTTTCCTTCTCATCTGGAGACATATTATTGCTAATCTACAAATTTCAAGAACCAGATTTATTTGCAAAACCAATTATTCTGCTATGCAAATCTCTTCCCTTCCTGCAGCCTGCCTGAGCA
Source organism: Platysteira castanea (assembly GCA_013397175.1). Taxonomy (NCBI): domain Eukaryota; kingdom Metazoa; phylum Chordata; class Aves; order Passeriformes; genus Platysteira; species Platysteira castanea. The sequence goes on along the minus strand of VYXC01009376.1, from coordinate 313,748 downwards.
GGGCTTTTTTACAGCCACCATAATATATAGACACTATTCAAATATTTAAATGTAAAATTTATCTATATTTCTTTTCAAGCATGCCCAGGTTCTATGTGGTGCAAAGTTAATTAAAATCTTTAGAATCAAAAGCAGGTCTCCTGACCTTGATCCAGACCTGACAGACTTTAACCTCCGAAGTCCTCACGTAACCACAGGGGACCTGGAACTACCAGCAAAGTGGAAATCACTTGGCTGTCAGGAAAGTTCTAATGGAGAAACACATCCTCTCCATTAGTGTCAAACACGACAACAGCAGTGCAGTCCCAGAGACACACACAGCTCTCCTGAGCAGGCTGCAGAGGCCTGACCTGAAGGAGGGGCAGGAAAATGTTCAGAACAAGAGTCTTTGCTACAGATCTTTATCCCAAAACATTCTCAGTGGAACCTTCCCCATGTGTCCCCAGAGTGATGCCTCAGCCTCAGGATTTCTAATCCTGCTGGCACAGTGTGGGACACTGAACACTTAACAGAATCATGGAATGGCCTGGATTGGAAGGGACTTTAAATATCATCTTGTTCCACCCTGTGCCATGGGCAGGGACACCTTCCACTAGACCACGTTGCTCAGAGCCACATCCAACCTGGCCTTGAACACTTCCAGGGATGGGGATGCTGTGGGGCTTCTCTGGGCCCCTGCAGATCCAGGGACTTGATCTCTCTTCCCAAATAATCAGTGAGTACAATACTTAACATTAGTCTTTCATTTCAAAGTGTTGAAAAGTAGTGTCCAGACCACTCAACTTTTGTTTGGGGCTTTCAGAAGGATCCTAAAGTCAAATGTTCTTGATATTAAAACTTTTTCCTTTCATGAGACTTTTTTGCAAAGAAAATAAATAAATTATTTCTTTGGAAAAACAATTTAAAAGTCCCAGGGAGTTTCTGAGGAGAGTATCCCATGATCTCCTTTTCTCCTCCACTCTGCTAACAGAGAATCAACTTTAGCTGTCCCCTGCCTCAATTCTGCCACCTTCATCACTGACAGGAGCACTGCCTGTTTCTGTTCACTCAGGATTTGAAGTGTGGAGCGTCACCTCCTATAATCCTCCTGCCCAAAGCCACAGTCACTGTCATATGGCTGTGGAGCATCACTACCACAATTACAGGCAACCAAGAAATCAACATTTTATACTAAGCCTTATGTCAGTGAATGGCATTATCAGGGAAGCTCACAGAATTAAACCCTAATTCAGTGGAGCGATGTCAAGGACTTTACTGATGAGCAAATTAAGGAAGCATTAGCCACGGGATTCCGAGGCAGAGGCAATGTGGGTGCCAGCCAGAGAGCAGAGACCTCGTGCTTGTGCTCCCAGCACCTACCCAGCTGTGCCTGCTCACCCAACATTCACCTCCTGGGTACAGGGGGCTCTGGAACCACCAGGGCATCCAGAGCCAGCAGCTCGGCCTCACCAGGTGGCTGCAGAGAATCCAGGATCCATTGGTGCTCTTCTGGATAACTCTGAAGAGAAGGAAGCAGAAATTAAAAGGGGGAGATTTTGAGTCAGAGGCGCTGTAGATAATGCAGGGTTATATTTGCTGAGAAAGACAGTCTTTACTCTTGCTCCAACATGTGAAATGCTTGCAGTCCTAGGTCTGGAAAAAACAGCACGGGCTACAGATGAATCCCATGGGGACAGCAAAGCACCCCAGGTTGCCAGGAGAGGCTATGGCTCCCGCAGCTACGAATCCACTCGGACCTGACTGAGAAGCAGTGGCTCCTGAGCGTTTTGCTCCAAGTTGATAAGACAGAAATAGTTCCGTATCTCACCAATAAATCATCACTATCAGACTGATGGGCAGGGAACAACTCCAGCAGCCTTTCACTGAAACAGAATTACTTGTGCACATGAAAACAAGACTGGGGATATTTGTTGTTGGAACAGCCACCTCCTGTCCCTCCTGCTGAAGCAGGGAAGGAAGGAGGATGAGGATAGTTTGTTCCTTGAAATGTAGTGGAGTGAGAGCTCTGCTCTGGACACGCAGCCACGGACGGGTCTCAGACAGCCCCTTCTCCCTCAGGGGTGGGCACCACTCATCTCCTGGCAGCCAAACCCACTGCAGCCAAGAGAGCCACTGGCCTCAGTAAGCGCCAGCTCAAGCTTTCTATATTTCAGATATGAGTGGCTTTAAGCTGTTTTTCACAGTCTGCGGATTGTTTCTCTTGCTCAAATAATTTAGCTTTAACCTGAGGCTCTGGGCTCAATCCTTGCTGTCAAAACCCAGTGTGTAGCTTTGCATGCAGCTCCTGAGGGTATGGGGGGATACAACATGAATCTCCCCGGCTTCTTCAAAGTCTTGCAGAGCTGCTTTATGTGTGTAGAAACCAACATAAATAAAAATAAATCTGACAGGCTTTAGTCCGTGTTTCTCTGGTGTATCCTTGCCTGCACTGGATTTACCCGAGTTGGTTTATAACTAACAGCATCAACAGGGGGATGTTTACAGGGAGACGGACTCCAGTAAACACTAGCAGGGATAAGGGTTCCCTCACAAATACTTCCAAGCAAAGTAACAATTTATGATGTGCAGCCTACGGAGTCACCAGCAATCCCAGGCTGGGTGTTCCACTGGCCCCAGCTCCTTTCTGTGGCTGTGCACACATGATCTGCTTGGGGTACCCCAACCCCACGTGCCCAGCAAACCAGGCAGCTTTTACTACCTCTATAAATGGAAGTTTCAATGCAAATTGCTCTGTTTTCACTGCTCGTTTCACTTGAGTTAAGAATTAGTTTTGTTCTTCTAAGAAGAGGCAAACAAGACTCACAAAACCCTGCAACAGTGTCCAAGTACACGTGGAGCTGGAAACAGCAGAGTTTCTAGTGAGAAAAGAGGCCACATTCCCCTGCTGCTGCCTGTGCCATGACGCGGGCATAAATGAAATGTGAATTACACCTCTCTTACCAATGCAAATGATTACCAAGGACCTGCAATCCAAGGTGAAGCTGAGCCTTTAGTAGGTTTATTTTAAGCTCAGACACCATTAAATATACCAGAAACATTAAAAACTTTCCCTCTGTGACATTTGGATGAAAATGTGACCGATTCTAAAGGATTCGAGGATTTTCTGGTGCCCTGCAGCTGGACTTTGGCACCTGTTCTGGGCTGGCCACAGGCACCCTGTGCTGGGACAAATGTTTCCATGAAGGTTTGCCGTAACTGGCCATCCTCATTTTGCCAGAGTTGTTTGATGTTTTTAGCTTTTCTTCACAAACTGACTCTCATCTTGTCTCACAAAGCTGCTATTGAGGCAGAACTCCACTGAAACCCAACTTCTAATCTAAGTGCACGTCTAATCCATTAACACTGTCACCCCTGGAAGGCGGTGAGTAGCATCACTCTTGCTCTAATGCATATTCAGGCAATGAGAGAACTGAGCTGTGGCTTTGGTTGATGGAACCTCCAGTGGCAAATTCAGCCAATTGCATCCACACTCTTCTCTTCATCTCTGTCCTCTTGTTATCCTGCACTGTGCTGACCCATCCAGGTATGTGGACAGGCTGAGAAAAGGGCTAGGATAGTGGATCAGCTGAAAAGAAAAGCCCTTTTTTTGCCGGGTTGGTGTTCAGCCAGATCAGTTCCACAGCCCACGTTACACACACAGAGCCGTGCCAGAGCAGTGCAGTGTGCCCGGGGGGATGAGATGGATCACCAAGGGATATCCTCAGCATGTCCATCAGGATTTTGGTGCATGATGCCACAGGCTCCAGACCTGTCTTTCCAAAATAGGTGTCACTCTCATCACTTCCCAAAGCCGCAGTGAGCAACAGCAGCCCTGAAATGACATCAGCGCTCAGCTCCTCTGCCAGAAACCTGGGACACGAGATCCTTTGTCTCCAGATTACACTCATCTTTTCCACTTCTTCAAATGATATGAATCTTATAATTTGTCACATAGCTGGTGGTTTCCAAACATCATTTACCCAGTGGAGGCTGAGGGGGGAAAGCTATTCTTCAGGTCAACTTCTGAGTCATTTGGCTTGCCAGTCAACCAAGTCTCACTCACTTGGAGACAATATATCTGAGCTATAAAACCTCAGCTAGAAACATAACTCACCAAATTTAGTGAGTAGCCTGTCATCACTGAGAGCAACGATCCTTAACCCCTTATCTAGCTCCAGGGGATCATTATCTGCAGCTGTTAATTTAAGCATGTTTTAAGTAATAAAAAGCATTTCTTTCTGCTAAAAATGCCTGATTCTACAACTGCTTCATTATTCATTTTCATACTAAGAGTTTTTACTGATTTCTGTTCAAATCGACATTCAAATACCCAACATACTAGCCAATTAACACAGTTACTGGCCAAATTCCCAAGCATTTTTGCTAGCCAGGCAAGGGCTGCAGAAGCCTCTGAAAATAATGAAGCTGAGTTTAATCCACCCTTGTTGAGCTGTGCACATATGAACTGTCACCCTAGCTCTTGCAGAAGGTACCAGGCAGGGATTTCCAGGCTGCACACGACACAGGTAGGACTCTGGCATGGAGCGTGGCATTGGCCTCACCTCATCCATACTCATCTTCCCCCTTTCAGCTCAGTCTCTCGAGCATAATCCTTCAAATTCTCTTTGGGTTGTACCATTCTCTGTACATTTAAGTACAAAAATAAAAACAATCAGGTGCAATGGTGCAGTGCCTTGCAGGTTTCAGCTCCTATTCAGGAACCCATTCCTCAGTGAACTGCAGTGAGGGCTGGGGGCAGATCCTCACACTAATATCAGCCAGGAAGGGGCCTCAAAAGTGCAACTCAGCTCATAGATAACAGTAACATTCCCTCACAGCTGGGGCTCCAGTAGGATGAGGAGATTGGGGCTGAAGGCTGGACATCAGTCACTGATATATAGAATGGAAAAAGAAACATCCTAGAAGACAACAAAAGCAAATTGACCAGGTTGGGACTATAATCACCCCAAACTTGTAAGGCTGGCACAATGACCACAAACACTCGAGCGATCCATCTGTCAGCTGGGAAGGTGTGATTCAGATAGTGAAGGGAGTCACACTAGTGGACAGCTCTATGGGAACCAATTTACTTGAAGAAGGAAGAAACTTTAATCAGTCAGGGTTCAAAAGGCCTGTAACTCATGTCAGAGCAGAGCAAAACTGATTGTACACTCATCACAGGTGAACAAAAGATCAGAGAAGACAAAACAATTACAAGCAGATAATGAACTGGATAGTCAGCAGCACAGACAGAGCCCTTAAAGAGAGAATCCAAGGTAACTGTGCCCATAACAGCAAGAAGAGCAGGAGGAAGGAGAAACAGCAGGACTGGCTTCATCTCCTGTGTGCTGGAGTCCCCAGTCCACTCTGGAAGAGGGGACAGCCCAGATCTAACCCTGAAGATGCTGTGGTTTGGGAGTCAGTGCTTTTCCAACCCCTCTGCTTCGTGGCTTGTGTTGCAAGCACCAAAATGTGAAGGAAGCCTTGAACCCATTTCCAATTCCTCAGTTCCAAAGCACCAGCTGTTTCAGGATGGCTGCTTCTGCCCTTCCTGCTCTGCTGGAGACCTGACACTTGCTTTGTGGGGTATGAACGATTGTTCTCCAAAGCATCAGCTCTGAAGAAATAATTGCCCCAGGGAGCACTGAGCTGTAGTCGTGGGGAGAGGCAGATTAGAGGAATCAGTCTCATTTTCCACTGGAACAGCTGGGAATGTGCAGGCACTGTGGGTGACTGTCTCAGATGAGACAGGTTATGAGCAGCTGATAGAAAGGAATGTCTCAAACTGCTCCATCGCCTGCGACTGCCCAACTGCTCCGTGTGCTGAGACACAGACACCCAGCAGGATGTTTGCTCTGCTCTTCCGACCCTCTGTGGAGCAGGGAAAAGGAAAAGGGGAATCTAAAATTCACCTCTACCAGTGGGGCTGATGACGCCCCACACAAGGAGGATGATCTCCAACCCCACATGGTGCTTGGGATCCTGGAGCCAGAGGCTGCAGGGGCTGGGCAAGTCTCGATGGCCCAGGCTGAGCAGGAGGGTGTGGGTTGCTCCCACTCTCGCCCAGCGCCATCTCCACAGGGCTGAGGAGATCCAGCCACCGACTCCCCCTCTGTTGCTCTGCTGTGCCCCATCGCAGGTGGGAGGACTCAGGGGAGCTCCAGGGGCCTCTGGGATGGGGGCCTGTGAGAGAAGAGCCTTGCAGAGAGCAGGAGATAATTATCTTGGAAGAAACCCTCACGGCTTCTTAGAGAACAATACTTATCTTTCCATCTCTCCTGATGATCCTTTATCATTACCCAATCCTCCTGGGCTTCACAGACATTAGCTAATCTTGTGATAAGAGATTAAGAGAAAAGCCAAGACACGTTCCCAGCCATTAATGGCAATTCCCCCAAAAGCCTGGGTGTGTGACAGAGACCCCGAGATGCCTGACAGGCATTGCTCCATGCGAAAGACAAAGGCAGAAACCTGATTATTCCCAACCGACCTGCTGGGTACTGAGTCATGGCTGTTCGAGTTGTTTTAAGATGAGAAAAATATTATCATTAGGAGGAGCTGTGCTAGATAGTAGAGCAGCGATAGCTGGAGCTTTGATTATGCCCGTGGAGAGGTAAACGTGCCAGAGGGTAATGCAGCATTCTGGGAACATCTCCTGCGTGCAAAGCAGAACCATCTCTAACGGGAAGGTCAGGCTTTTACTCCAGACTGGGATAAACCACACTGAAACTGGTCGTTTTCACCTGTTACTCCTCAGTAAGAGAGCTGCAGTTAAGTGCATGCACTCACTGAAAATAGGAAGGAAATGCAGAGCTGCCCTGAGTGGAACACTTTGAGGAGAAGAATTTCTGGTTTAGTTTGGAGAGGGAGTGACAAAAGGAGCAGCAAAGGAAAGCCAGACACAACCATGTGTGTCTTGTGGGGAAGCAGACACACGGAACATGTTTCGGAGTTGTGTTTATGTATGAAAAGTTTGGAGCTGTTGCTTTAGGCTGTGGGGTTTCTCCCCGATCTAAAAACCAGACCTTTGTATATCTATGTAAGGAAAATTGCCTCAAGGATTCTTGACTTCAGCATTAGCTTCCTCCTAACAAGAGCAGTCTACAGTATCTCCAACTCAGTCTACTTTATCTCCTACTGTAGTCAAAAAGTCAGAGCACTGAGCAGCAAAATGTAGAATTCCACACCCTGGGACATCACCCGAGTCATTTTCTGGAGGATGGTGACCAGGTTTCACAGCATGGCCTTCTATCTTGGGAACCACCTTTGGGAAACTGCTCTACATCCAGAACGTGTTGCTCTATACCAGCAGAGATCCAGGATCCCCACGACAGCTGCATTTTTCAACCCTTCCAGTGCTGTGCACTCTTTCCTGCCCACAAACAGCAAGTTCCATCAGCCCAAATTGCTTTTGCTTTCAAAAAGATGCACACCAAGGAAGAAAGAACAAAAATAACATCTCTTGCCCAGGACAACACAATGTGTGTATTTTCTGGCTCACTTTCTGCAATGGCAACAGTTTTTGAAGACAAAAATATCCCAGAGATGGTCTATGGTGCATAGAGCAACATTTGATACAAGGACCACAAATGAACTGATGCCTTTGCTGCAAGATCAGAGGGCATTAGGGAGAGCAACTTTCTGAGACACATCCTTCCCCACCTATGGCAGAAATAGCACAGAAAACCTCAAATACAGTTCATTCTGCATTAAACTTTATGGTTTCTGAGAGCTGCTCCCGTGCAAAACCAACACCGTTAATTATGAAACAATGCATCAAACCCACAGATGGGAATTGGCTCTCCTGGCAGCACAGCCAAAAAAATCCCTACTTTCTCTCTTTTCCCTCCTGTAACAAATGGCCTCTTTCCCCAGTCATCTGCGTAACATTTAATGATTAATGTCTTATGTGGCACGACACAGAGTCCTTTGCTTCCTTTTAAGAAAGCTTAAAGCTCTTTGGAGACCAGGTTCTGCTTGCAGAGTTATCTGTCTACAGAGAAAACACATTTCAGATGTTCAGCCAGTTTCTTTAAAGAACAGGCTAAATGGAGAGTTACCATGGATGATCTTAACAGACTTTGCTTAGTTTCTGATTGGCTTTCATCTAGTTTATTTTCTCTTCTTTAAATCTGCAAATGACTTGCACTGTACGCTGAGCCTTGGACTGAATTTGGACAATCTGCACGCAGCAAGGAGGGCTGTGCTGCCTAATGGACAAGGAACAGGCCTAGGATTCAGGAAGCCTGAACTGCAGCAGAGATGTTGCACTCCTAAATCTACTGCCTGTCACTTCTCTAGGTGTCTCACATCCATAGAACGAGGGTAAAGATACAGTTCCCAGGAACCCCACATACCAAATCACTTGGGATAAGTAGCACCCACCTTTTGCCCTGATCAAGTCCAGGAATCCGCTTGCTCTCAGGTCCCCAAACCACTGTTCACTCCCACAAGACAGGACATCTGTACTCTGGGAGTTTGTATTTCTCACCTTTGCTGACAAGGAAAACCTAAACAAGTATTTTAGGTTAAAATTCTTAACTTCCAGCTCACTTCTGATTCCCTTCAGCACCTGCCATTCCTCGGGTTCCTTGTCTTTCCCATTTGGTGTGCAGCTGCCAATAGCACAGGTGAAACACCTGCAGGAGCCCCAGGCAGAAGTTACTTCTGGGAAATATTAAGGATTATTCTGATTATTCCGTCAGAATGACAGGATGGGCAGAGTGACAAAGTCAGGCCACACATTGCCTGTTACAGTTGCTCTGTGGAGACCTGTAGTGAAGCACAGCAAATGTACCAGCAAATTCCTTGGAGACTTCTGAATGTTAAACAAGAAAGAAAAATAATGGAGGAGGCTGCCAGACTCTGGCTGGTTTTAAATGAAACAGTCTGATTGCTTCAAAACATTTTTCTGGTTGGGGCTGGTATTTTCCCTTCCATGGGATGTTTTGAAATTTATACCTTTGTTTTCCAAGAGACCATAGCTCCTCCCCTTGGGATTTCCCACAGAGCAGAGGCTCCCGCAGCAGCCCAAGGCCTTGTGCCAGCCCTGTGTGAGCCAGGAGCTCTCCTGGGCGAGGGAAGCTGGCAGGGAACCTTTTCCAATCCTGTCAAGACCTTTGTAGACTGCCAGAGTGAGGCAGAGGGGCTTTGGTGTAATGGAAACCCTGTCCCCAGATAGGAAATGTGAACAGAATCGTGCTCTGTCTTGAGGCCCTGGGCTTTTGAGGGGGAAAGGTGACTTTTTTTGTTCAGTTGCAGTTACAGAAACAGCTCAGTGAAAGAATAAAATAAAAGCAAAGGCACTTCCCCTCAGAGCTCCATCTTTGTCTTGTGAGTCTCATTTGCTGACACAGAGGCCTTGTGCTGATGTGAGATGTCGCTCCTGGAGGGGTGGAATGGCTCTGCCCTGGGTCATATGGGGACAGAGACAGAGACCCTGGCCTGCACAGCACACCAGAACCTGCCTGGGCTGACCCTCACGTCCCCAGAGTTGTGTCTCCATCTAATCCCACTGATTTCAGAGGGGTTTTCCCTGATCTGCATCATCAGGGTGTGTGAGCCTGGTCCTTCTCCCACAGCTTTGTCACTCCCTGGAGTCGAGGCATGATCAGGCTCTGAACCTTCTGAGGCTCTGTGTAAGTGAAGGCTGCAGGATTTGCCCTCTTTGCCATCAGTGGTGTAGATGCTTTGGGGTTTTTTTCCCACTGCCTTTTGCCATCTGGGAAAATAACACTTTGGCGAGTCAATGATAGAATGGTTTAATGTAATAAACATGAATCTGTCAGACTCAAGTGCCCTAAAATATTCCAGGCTGCAAATGCAGGACCAACAGTGAGCTTGTTGATACAGCCTCAAGCCAGAACTAATCAGACATAGACACCATTTGCTTTCAATAGACATTATATTCAAGAGGGCTGCTTCCTGCTTGCAGGGAAAGATGGGAAGCAAAACACAGCGGTGTGGCACGCTGAAAGGAAGGAGTTCTCTCCCGTCAGGCAAAACATCACAGGGTTTCAATGTCTTGCAGGGAAAGAGGCTCCCTATTTGACTAGAGATCCTGCTGACTCAGCTCGTGGCTGAAGATCTTCTCGGGAAGCAAAAACATACAAATTAATAAAATAGGCCTTGTTGTGTGCAGGGTTGTAAACAACAGGTAATGAATGTAGAATCAGCAGCCAACAGGCTGGGGCTGTAAAACTGGATGTTGGTGCTGCATCAGGACAAGAAAACAGTCCTTTAGTTCCTTGATCTGGCAGAGAGATAACATTAATTTGCCTTTCAAGTGGCCCCTCTGATGCCCAGGAAGGCCAATGTCACTTGGTTCTGGAGTCTCTGCTGGGAGACTCAGAAAAGAACTGGCAGGAATTCAGTGCAGAGGCTTTCCAGCCTTTGTTACATTGGGTGTAAATCCAGCCCAGCTCTACTGACAGGAGAGAGGTGACTTACACTGGTGAAAATGAGAGCAAAATTCATTGGAATTAGCCCTCTGAGATAGCTGGATCTGATCATTAGGGATGGATAAACAGAAGCACATGAGCCTGTAGCCTGCCCACCCTCCACTCCAAGAACCATCCCCGAGTCAAGCAGAACTCTAACTTTAGCTCACCATTTGCACAATATTATTAATCCTCAGTTCTCCTTTGCTGTGCCCCTTCCAGGACCCCTTTCCCCTTGTTCCACTCCAAGCAACACACACATTATGGCACTTTTCCTTTGAGGACTGTAGGTCCTGGGAGTATTAAACTCCAAGACCTGTTCTTACAAGATCAGCAGCTTTACTTTGCAAGCTCAAGGACTTCAGAAAACTTGGAGGGGATCCAGGTTCAAGGGAACTTAACATAGATGTGACAAGGGCTCCCTGGTGCTAGAGTAATAAATAATAATTAATAATAATTAATCACTTAATGACGAGGTTCCCTGATCAGTCACGATCACAGCTTCATGGCTGATACCACCATGCTTTGAGACAGATATGACAGGCTTGACCTTTCCTCCTCACTGGCTTTATGCTGTTATAATTTTGTTAAGGCAAACCCTCAGCTTGTGTAAATCAGCACAGCTAGAGTGACTTCTGATTTATGCCAGTACAGGAAGGGAATCACATCCCCTACATATTTTACCAGCCTAACAACCTTACACATAGCAAGACAGAGTCAGAGTAGGACTCTTTTCCTTAAACTGCTGTCTCTCACCTGCAGAGAGGAAAATAAAATCAGCTTTCAGGCTTCTAGGTATGATTGCTTCAGGGTCAGGAAGGGGAAACTCATTCGGTCTCTCCTCCCATGCAGTTGGTATTCTCCTCCTTCCACATCTCACATGGCAGCTGAATTAGTACTACACTGCCTAATTACATTTGATCACCTCTGGAACATCAGATTTCAGGCAGTGAAAGAGGAGCCGTGTATTTGTAGCTGCATCCTGAATCCTACCTGACTTCATATGGGAAAAAGAATAGGAGAGAAACACTCCTTCCACCCCCCGAAAAGGTTTTAATATTCCTTTCTTCCTCCTCCTGTGGCTCTTTTCACTTTTCCAGAGGCTGCAGCGAACTGCCTCCCCGATTGAAGCGAACTCCCTCTCAAGGCTTTATCTCTTGAACAGACTCGAGATGTTCTGGCCCAGTGCTCTGCTGTGTGGGCACCCTCCCCACTCCTGGTGTTCTTATTATCCTCACTGTCATTGGCCTGAGTCATCGTGGGCCCTTTTTGTTACACTCCCTGGAATGGCCTGTGATAAAGACACTTCCACATTATTATTGCTTTTGCAAAGTTCTTTTTATTTCTTCTACAGCCAAACAATAATCTAAGGAGCCATATTGGAGGTAACGTATTAGAAAGTGCCTGCTTTATTATCAGCACAATATGGGCCTGTAATCTGATAATGATAAAAATCTGCCCCTTTGCTTTGGCTCTTATCATTTAATTGGAGCAAAGGAGCACATTCGTTTGTTAATAATTTTATAATTGGTGCTATCTGCCGAGACCCATCAAAGGAACCGTGCACAACAACCTCTTTCAGCACAAACCAGCTCCCTGATAAAATGAGCTTTATGGCATTTAAATGTTCCTGTTATTGTTTGCAGGGCCCTCAGGGCACCCAGCCCCCTGGCGCACCTGCAGCTCGGCACTCACCCACCCCAGCTCCCAGCCTGCACACGGGCCCGTGTGCTGTTACCTGGGGAGCCGGTGGCTTCTGCAATCCCTTCTGTTCTGGTTTAGCTAGACATCCCAATGTTTTGACAATGCAAGGATGTATCTCTTCACACTTGTGTCTCCGTGTGCCTCCCAGCCCGGCTCACCTGAGGCATCTCCGCTCTCACTCGGCCATCTGCTCGTGAGCAGAGACAGCTGGATCTGCACGGGTGTGAAGGGAAGCACACGCCAAAGGGCTGGGTTCCCCCAGCAAGGGAAACACTGAGGATGTGTCTGCCCCGACAGTCACGCACGAGCCAAATCCCGAGCCACGCTGCTTGCACGGGGCTTTTCCCCATGG
>VYXC01009376.1:284193-300616 GCA_013397175.1 Platysteira castanea | reverse complement strand
ATCGGGGGGCTTTCCCCATCGCGGGGCTTTTCCCCATCACGGGGCTTTTCCCCATGGCGGGGCCTTTCCCCGTGGCGGGGCTCTGTGCAGGTGGGGCCCGGCCCAGGCCTCACCGCTGGGCCAAGGCACGCACCGACGACCAGCCCGAGTCACCACAGCTCCATCCACCAAGTGCTGGCCTACGCTTGGCAGCTCTTCCCCACAGCATGGGCACTTTGGCTGCAGCTATAAATACAGCAAAGCAAAACAAACGGGCCACAGATTGCTCTTTTGCCTGAGGGTAAATAGCATTGCTTGGTCCACTGCCATATAGCTGAACTCTTCCTCTTTCTCCCCCAAAGTCCTCATCATTGCTGCAGTCAGAGTGTCTTTTGGGATGATGTGTCTATNGGCGCACCTGCAGCTCGGCACTCACCCACCCCAGCTCCCAGCCTGCACACGGGCCCGTGTGCTGTTACCTGGGGAGCCGGTGGCTTCTGCAATCCCTTCTGTTCTGGTTTAGCTAGACATCCCAATGTTTTGACAATGCAAGGATGTATCTCTTCACACTTGTGTCTCCGTGTGCCTCCCAGCCCGGCTCACCTGAGGCATCTCCGCTCTCACTCGGCCATCTGCTCGTGAGCAGAGACAGCTGGATCCGCACGGGTGTGAAGGGAAGCACACGCCAAAGGGCTGGGTTCCCCCAGCAAGGGAAACACTGAGGATGTGTCTGCCCCGACAGTCACGCACGAGCCAAATCCCGAGCCACGCTGCTTGCANAAAACAAACGGGCCACAGATTGCTCTTTTGCCTGAGGGTAAATAGCATTGCTTGGTCCACTGCCATATAGCTGAACTCTTCCTCTTTCTCCCCCAAAGTCCTCATCATTGCTGCAGTCAGAGTGTCTTTTGGGATGATGTGTCTATTAAGGAGGTGATCCTGCCCCTCTTTTCAGTCTTGGTGAGGCATATCTGGAGTGCTGTGTCCAGTTCCGAGCTCCTCAGGAGGGGACAGACATGGAACTCCTGGAGCTGATCCAGTGTGGGCTGTGATGATGATGAAGAGACTGGAGCATAATAAAAAATGGGGCTGATGTGTTCACTTGACTCTATCTATAACCAGCCAAACTCAGCAAAGAAACATGAAGTATAAATCCTGCATCAGCCACACAACTGTGGCACCTGGTCAGCACCAGGCCTGGGTCTGCAGCAGAGCCTGCTCTGCTTAAGGGGGAGGAAATGATGGCAGAGAGATGGGTTTTGGAGCATCACACTGACTGTTTTAGACATCATCATTTCACCTCTAGTGTGTTTGCAAGTCCTGCCCACCCCGCTGTTTCACTGCTGTTTCTGAATCCTGAAGTTGTCCCTATGACCAAATGACTGAGCAGCATGCCAAAAAACCCATCAGCCTCCCACACTGCAGCCTCGCTTTACCGAGCAGAAGAACAGAGAAATCAGGGCTAATCCTTTTGACAGTAATTACCAACACCAGGCACCCGTATTCCTGCAAGGCCCCTCTTTGGGGCACCTCACCTTCACCTCCCAAAAGAGAAGCAGCACAAGGCAGAGCTGAGGGCAGGATGTACAAATCTTTGACAACGTGCCCTTTTCAGACCTTTTTTAGGGCTGGATCTGATGCTGTGCTGTGAAAAATTTGTAGGAATTTTCTGGTGCTTTCCAGGAATTCCTGGGTCTAAAAGCTCTTGTGCCCAGGATTTCCTGGAAAGCTCTGGAACCCCACAGTTCAGCAATCTGTCATTAAAATTATTTGGACAGAAGCTGAGAGAAAGTTATCACAGGCTCCCCCACTGCCAGCATCTTCCCAGCACTCTGATCTGCTGTGTCCGAGCCCAGGACTGACCACTGGGACAGTGACCCATTGCCCCTTAGACCACTGCAGCCTTTCCCTACCCTTCCACACCATGGGATATCCACAGAGCAACCTGGACTAGTGGAAGGCATCCCTGCCCATGGCAGGAGTGGAGCTGGGTGAGATTTATGGTCCTTTCCAACCCAAACCATTCTGGAACTCTGGGATAACTTGGAGGTCAGTACGAGCTGCTTTTCTGACTGTGAGGTCTCTGCTAAGTGTGGCTGTTGAGACTGGAGGAGCTGTTTGCTGGGGTCTGCATGTCTTGTTTACCCCTCGGGTGAGTAACACAACAGGCTCCTCTGAGAGGCAGCTCTACAACTGTTCTGCATCTTGAGGGTACACTGAAGAATCCTCAATTTGGGACACGGAAGTGTGATCTCATGTGCCACGTGTGTGAGCAGCAAGCACTCCAGGGAGCAGCTCATTTTCCATCACATCAAGCAGTTCACAGTGCTCTGAATCACAGCTCCTCTGCAGTCAAGGGGGACAGGACCAGCCCCTCTGGGGGTGAATGAACTTGCCAAGGTCAGTGTTGGGGTGGAAGGACCTTGACCGACTGCTCTTCACCCATGCAGGAGGAACCTCAATGGGATGCTTTGCTTGCAGAGGACTGATGTCATTTTATCCTGTTTTCTGTCTGGCTAAAAAAATCTTTGCTTGGCAGTTCTGTTGTAAAGTTCCTATTGCTTCAAGCTAGAAATAGGAAAAAGTAAAACTGTGAGGTGCCAGACTGGTGAGGGAGGAACTGGGACCTATTTACCCCACTTTCCCCCGCAGTAAGGCAGAACAAGCTGACTTTCCCTGGCTATAGATAGACCAAGGCATGTCCTATATCCTGCCTGCAGAGCCAAGTGGTGCTGGCTCAGCATTAGCCTGGCTATCCTCCAAAATTGGATTTCCAATTAATAGCGTCAACTCATCACAGAGAAGAGGGAGCTCAGGTCTTAGTTGAAGGTCAAGGAACTTCAGGCAGCACAGGACGGATTTACACACCACCCAACTTCCAAATCACCTGCAGCACATAGGGAGAGGCCAGGCCCAGTGCAGGAGCCTTTTGCCCAGGTGGACGGAGTTTTTTAGATGAGCTCAAGGCAGCTGATCCTAAACCCAGTGGCACTGAGGGAAGTGGGAGAGGGAGAAAGACACAGAGAGCTTCCCTACACTGGCAGCCACGGGATGGAAGAGGATTTTCACTCTCAGCCAACAAAGGCACACAACCCACCTGGACCGGGGATGAAAAGAGCCGTAGCAGCATTCAGATAATCTTAAGGAGACTCAGCTCACTCCAAACCTTCCCTCCCTCCATGCTAAAAGATCAAGACCAGCCAGGTGTCCTCAAGCTGTTCCCTGCATGTGATGAGTCCCTTGGAAACGGGGCCACAGCACAAACATTCCCTCACAGCCACCATTTGCATTTGGAAGCAATTCCCATTCTCCTGCTTAGGCAAGGGTTCATGATTTGAGGTTGGAGGGGAGAAGGGGGAGGAGAAGATATTTTATTTATAACTGCACATGCATTTGATTAAGAGCTGTTTCAGAAAGGTTTGCCTGAAACAATGTGAAGGAAAGGGGTGGGGCAGCAGGGGGGAGAAATCACACACCACAGTTTAATCCCAGCAGCACAGCAGAGGGCTGGCAAGGGGTGGCACTCTGCACACAACCCCTTCAGCAGCAGCTGAGCAGAGCTCGCTCTCAGCTAAAGGACACAGCAGTTCCTGGAAGATGCTCTCTTGCCACACACCCTTGGGGTGAGGAGTCTGTTCTGGACAGATGGGGTCCCAACCAGTTGGAGAAGATTTAAATTCCCAAGGAAAGGACCAAAAATCCATCTGCTGAGGCTCACCAGGCCAACTCCTCCCCTCCCTGAGCATACTGTGGCCTGGCAGGACAGTATAATCACCTTATCAGTATTTCCCTGTCATATAAATTCACACACACAAAAATCAATTAACCACCAGTGTTGCTGATTATAAATCAACTATTTACATAATTAATTACTATATTTTAATAAATGGATGCAGGAAAGGAAGCCGGCAAGATATAGCCATTCTTTTGGTGCCATCAATTATTTGGAAGGGAAGGCAATTATACTAAATCTTTCTTCCACCTAGCTTTCTTGTCAAGGGAAATTCCTCCCCCTCCTTCAGCTGATTCAAAGCCTGGAACTGAGCCTCCAACATCACATTACTAAATTGCTTAAGCAGCATTTTAAATAACAAAAAGGGATATCATTTAATTTTTCTGAAACATGAAAATCAATAAGCTGTCCTTCAGCTTCCCTGAGCGATTGGCCAGGGCTGTCTCTCTCTGAGCTAATTCAATTTTCAGTCTTATTCGGAGGAACCAAGGTTTCAAAAAATAATCAGGCTGATCTTACGGGCCCATCTGGGATTTCAACGAGGAATTCCTTTCACTGAATTAGGTATCCTGTCCTTTTGGAAAGGAGATGAATCCCTATCATTATTTGGAGACAGACCCTGATCAATAATTCTCATTGCTATTTATGGCTGCTCTGTGGGTTCCAGTTCCTTGCACGTACCTGTGCAGTCACATGGGAAGCAGCGCCTGGGTGAGGAGTCCATCGACTGCACGGGCGAGGATCTCTCCAGGGGTGGATGCTCCAAAAGTCTCAATAAAGGTTTCTCCCTGGGAATTCTTGACCCCTGGGTGCACGGGAGGGGAGAGTTCACAGTGCTGAGCACCTTTCATCAAGGGCAAGAGTACAGCCAAGGAGCCTGGCTGGGCAAGAGTCCTGCAAGCAAAGGAGCCTGGCCCTGGGTGGGAGGAAAACGAGCAGCTGGGGGGGGACTCCATCCTGTTCCACTGAAAGCTCCAAAGGTGATTTCCAGCAGGATGCTCAGACCACAAAGATGCCTCCTCCTCAATGCAGCTGTGTAGATGAAATCCCTGAGCAGTGCCCATCTGCAAGAGGGTTTCAGCTACGTGCCCAGCAAAGCTTCGGTGCAGCCAGGAACTTGCCCCTGTTGGAGGGTACCAGATCACGCAGAACTTTGCCACAGGGAGCTCATATTCAGCTGTGTTTTCCCTTCAGAGAGGAGGGAGAGAGGCATTGATAGTGTTTGCATAAGTGGTCCTCGTCGAAGAGGTGATGAATTGCCTTTGGGGCCTTGGTCCTGATGCTTTCGAGCCCACCAGTTCAAGGGTTTGTATGTTTATAGACACAGTTTGCCTGCCTGAGTGCAGCTTTGGGCTTTCTGTACGAGAACAAGCTGCCAATTTTTCTTTGTGACCCCTGATCCCTCCAGGAGCTGACAAGAAATCTGTGGCAGCATAGGGGGGTTCCCAGTGGGGGTTCCCAGGCTTCTGTGACTTCTGCCTGGTCCTACAAACCTGCTGCTACAGCAGTGAGTGATGCAGCAGGAAGTTCCTCCCAAGTAACTGTTCATCCCTGTCCCACACACCAGAGCATCCCCAGTGCAGGAGTGACTCTGCTCTGAGCAGTGTGAGCTCCAGCAGCAGGAGGGGCTGCCCAAGTGCTCCCTCACACCAGAAAGCTCACGTCACCTGCGAAGGCACTGAGCCGGACTGGGGCAGCACAGGTGCAGACAGAACCCCTGAAGAGCCTCCTTGGCTTTTGAGGGAAGCCACAGCCTCTTCCCTGAAAAGCTGGTTGGGGTCTCCTGTCCTCTACAGACTTCTCACACCTCTGAGCTGGTAATTGCCTCTCCCCCTGTGCCTGTGGAGCACTTTGCACAGCTCTGAATGTCACTGTAGTATCAAAGACTCGTCCTCCCTTGTGAAAAACCCAATGAGCAAAGGAAAACTCAGAAACCCCTCCACTCTCCACAGCAACCAGATTTTGAGAGCAGAGCAGGAATTCAGAGTGAATGTTCCTCCAGCCGAGCAGCCCATCTCCAGGAGTGGCCAGCAGAGGATGCTTGGGGAAAGAATAAGAAACAAGTACAGCATGAATTTTTACCTTCCCAGCAGTCAGTGAAATGAAGGCTGAGCCAGCTCTTGCATCTGGAACATCCTTTCTAGTAGTAATGCTCCAGGAATTTTTCTGATGTGGAACTAGCATCTGCATGCCCTTCCTCCTGTTTGAGGAGTGCATCTCCCTCCCCCTGGAACTGGTGCAAGGGTGCAGATGTGACAGTAATGGGGGCTGCACCAGTATCAGAGCAGGGAAGACAGAAAACAGGTCATTTCTTTACAACAGCTGATAAGATTCAGTGGGAAATGATCACTCATTAGAGATTTCACAGGAAAATCAAGCAGAAGAATAAATCTGCTCTGCAAATCTTGACGTCAGCTCCAGCATTAGGTCATGCAGCACAGAGGGAGATCCCTATTCAATTCACTGAGATTATAGGCTCATCCATCAGAGTCTTACTAGTTTCATCTCATTACAGTCATCCACCCCAGAGCATCAAAGATGCTGTAGCCATTACCTGGATAACTTGCACTGCCCCATTTTAC
This sequence comes from Platysteira castanea, assembly GCA_013397175.1. NCBI lineage: Eukaryota > Metazoa > Chordata > Aves > Passeriformes > Platysteira > Platysteira castanea. The sequence goes on along the minus strand of VYXC01009376.1, from coordinate 294,322 downwards.
AGATAAACTGCGATGGAAGAGAGAGTTAAGGTGACCTCCCCAAGGGCAGGAGCTGAGAACAGAAAAGTGGTCGCCCACTTCCTCTTGCTTTACCCACATGAGAGATTCCTCCCTCCACACACACACACACACACGTCTGTGTGTTTTCCAGAGTGTGTGTTTACATGGAGCTCAGTCATAACAGAGCAAATCTGAACATCCACCGAACCACCATAAACAACACTCGGTTTGAAACATTTTCTCCATCTTTCAAGATTATTGCAGCATCTGTTGATCACATTAAGTTGTAAGTGTGCTGTCTCCATGGAGACTGCAGAGTCTCCCTGGGTTTCCAGTTACTGTATGTGGCTTCAGCTGCAAGCAGAGCCACCCAATGAGTCAGTCGCTGCTCCGTGTAAGGAAAGGGAAGGATGTCACCGGGCTGATTGCTGGACGTGCTGGAGAATGAAGCTGGATTTATCATCGCTCTTTCTTAAAGGGACATTGGTATGGAAGTGACACCTCAAATGGGGCTTTGTGTAAGGTTTAGTTACATGGCACTCCTTAAAAGCAGTAGACATCCTTCTGCCTTGAAAAGATCTCCATTCATCCATAGGGAAGCTCTCCCCATGAACTTGCACAATAACCATGAAATAACCAGAAACTCTCTTGTGAAACAAGCAGCAACAGATAAAAGCCACTCTTCAAGGGGGAAAAGACTACAGTTGAAATCCCTTTTGATTTTAATCAGCTTGAGGGCCCCTCGCAAGAAAGGTGAGTATTTTTTGTAATGGATCAAGGCTGAATGCAAGAGCATTCAGCCAGCACAAAGTGACACCAGTAATGAGGAAGCTCAGTTAATTTGGCTCACAGACTTCATTCTGTCAAACGATTGGAAGCCCTGGAATTCTGTCTTTTAACTGTGCATTTGCTTTTAGTTCTTGTAAAGGGAAAAAAAAATCCCATCATAATATTTTAGTTCAAATCCTACAGGAGGCAAATTAGACACCAAAGAAGCAATGACAAGAAATGAACCACCTCTTATTGCAGATGCATTATAAATAAAAAACCCTAAGAATCTCTTTTTATTTTTTTTCCTGTTCTCCCAAGATAAAAAGTCAAGAGAAGCTGACCAGTCTTCACAGCCTTTGCACAGAGAGGCTTGATTCAAGAGGCTTCCTGCAAGAATATGAGAATTTGTGCTGATGAAGGAGGAATGTCACGTGCAGGACCCTGGTTCCTCCCCGTAATCATGTTTCCAGCCAGTGCATGATCATCTTTCCCTTCCTTTCTCCATTCTGTACAAACCTTTCTCTGCACCCTCCGCCTGCAGTCCCTGCATGAATTGGGAAATTCTCCTCTGGGAATCACCTCTGCCTGAGAGACACCAGTGCTCCAAGAGCACTCCCACTGCTCCCTGGAGTGGCTGCTGCAGCACTGTCACGCTTGGTGGCGGGGCAGGGAGAGGTTGCAGGGGGCAGGAGCTGCTCAGGATCAGCATCAGGGGCACTGGCTCGCTGGCAATCCTGCCTTGGAAAAATCCAGCTCTGTACCCAAGTGCTGGTGGAGAAGGTGAGCTCGCTCTGTACCTCAGCTGAAATCTCACCATTCTCCTTTCCAATCCTCCATATGGTCACAGCACCTGTCTTGATCTTCCCTTTCCCAGAGAATGGGCTACTCCTCACTCACCCGTCCTGTTCTCAAGGCAGGGAAAGAGGCACAGAGGTGCTGCACAGCCTTGGTCAGGGCAGCCAGCTGTGCCACTGCTCTGCCTCGTTTCTTCTCATTCACAGCAGAGCCCAGCAGCCACGGGATTCACCAGGCTGAGGTGCCCTGCCCTTGAACCCGTGTGAGCGACTGGGCTGGAACCACGCTCCCAGCCACACCAGTCCCCTGTGCTTTCCCCTTCCTCACACCCTGGCACTGCTCCTCCCAGAGCACCAGCACAGCGAGGCTCGCCCGAGAGCGAGGGGCCCCTGAGGGGCACTGAGCTTCCCTGTGGTCACAGGCTTTGCACAAGCAGAGCAAACCCCAGAGATGATTGAGTGTGGCATCCGAAAAGGAGGGGAGGGAACACAGATAAACAAACTGCTCTGCTCTAAATGAAAGAGCTGCTGGATTTAATGTGACAGGGCCTGGGATGCTTCATTTGACACAGACTGGCAGCAGTCTGGTGATTGGCAAGAGCTCGGAATAATGGCTCTCTGGACTGTCATAACGTCGCAGGATCATCTGCAGAGCAGCCCAGCCAGCCTCGAGCAAAGTGGGGGATCTGCTGGGCTGTGGTTAGGAATGAAATAAGCTCAGTGGCTCGGGACTCTCCACTGCCAGGACGTGGGAGGAGGCAGCCTGCGGGATCCCGGGTCACACACACGGCTGGGCTTTCGGGCGCTGTCTGGTTGCTCACACCTGTGGAAAGAGCAGCTCCCAGGCCACTCAGAACTGCGGACTTGTTGCTTCGTGTGTTTCTCCATGAACAGAAAACCTTGAAGGAGGCAAGAAGGAGAAAAGTTTAACTGAGCAGCCTTCAGTAGAACGCTGCAGAGCACTAACCTTTTGCACGTGTATTGGCAGCACCACTCCTATTCCAGGACCTGGCAGCACCACCTGAGTGAATCTCCAACCTGTGCCCAGAAAGCTCCTGCAGAAAGGTGGAGGCTACAACACTGCACACAGAGCCAGTCCAAGCTTTCTCAGTGCTGGAAGTAGGATTAAAAGTTATTTTTAGAACAGGAGCAAGAGAAAAGAGCTGAGGGAACTCCCAAACATGGGCTCTCTTGGACACTACTACCACCACTGGCAAAAGTCTTGAATACACCATGAGCCGTGCCTTTCAACAAAAGAGGAGAGCAGAAGCATGGCAAAGACAAATCTTCCCCCAAAGGCCACTGTTCAAACCTAGCAATACCCCAAAGATCTTATAAGACTTGGAGGCAGGCCAGAGATTTCTCTGGGAATAGCAGACTTGCTGCCTTCTAAAACACTTCACTATCAGAAGGCTGCAAATAGCTTAAATTGCTATAAAAAATTCCACCCTTACAGAGTTCTGGAGTGCAATGCAGTGCTGGTGCTCTTACAGCCAGGCTGAAAGGCTCACAAAGCGGGGTGCAAACACACATTCAGAGACTTGTGTTGATGGTATCAGCAATAACAGGGCCAGCAGGACCAGGGAAAGGATCATCTCCCTGTACTTGGCACTGCTGAGGCTGTACCTCAGAACCTGGGCTCAGATTGGGCCCCTCACACCAAGCAGGACACGGAGGGGGTGAGGTGTGTGCAGGGAAAGGAACGGAGCTGGGAAGGGGCTACTGCCTCTGCTAACCTGAGTTCGGGGTGGGGAGGGGGATTCTGGCACTGTTCTGAGCCTGGGTACAACCTCCTGCTCCAGTCCTGGAGCTTCACTTCTGCTGGGGCATTACTTTTCTTTTTGCTCTTGGCTGTGACAGCAGAGCAGCTGTTTGGGTGGGAAAGCACTTGTGTGTGAGCAGTGGTGTGGCTCAGTTGGTGCCCAGGCTGTATTTATGGTTTTCAAGGCTCGAAGCTGGCACTGTCTGCCTGAACAGGCTGGTTTAGAAAGCTGTGTCTGGTTCCAGAGCCACACTCAGTTTGCAGTGGTGGAACAAGATATTTCAAAACAAGCCAGGCACTGGCTTCCTTCTAGGTTAGTCCATGCAACTCCTGCCTTGTGTGTTTTGGAATATTCACAGTCCCACACCTGCAATGCAGTGCAGCAGCTGTGAATCTTCCCTCCTCACCACTCTCATGCAAGAAAGAAAATAATCAGAACCTCTTGCATTTTGATAACCTCTGGCTACACCAGCCCCCAAAAGTGCTCAAATTAGAAGGGGAAAAAAATGCACTGAGGTGCAACACATACAGATGATGACCCAATGGGCTGTTTTCTTTCTCTGCAAGATGCCATCATTTCCTCTGACCAAAGTCTTCCAAATCAAAGAGTGTTAAGAGCATTTGGAAAAACATTACTTAAAGATAAATTATTTTTTTTTTAAAGGGCAGCTGGTGAAACCTACAACCCCAGTTGCTAAAATCAGCATCGTCTGTTATTTCCCATACTGTCGCAAAATGTTCCATTTTATCCAAGCTAAAAACAGCTTTTCTCTGCTGGAAACATGCAAATATCATTCCTTCATAAAGAAGCCACCAGATGGGAACTTAATAACTGTAGACTCTAATTCGCGTTGCCTGGAGTTGCAAAAACCACCAAACTTTGAAAATGCATGTTTATACCCTGCTTATTCAATGGTTTAAATATGTTTCCATGCACAGGCATCTGGCCCACAGCCAAGCTGTGTTAATACCAGGGCTGTTTCTCCATGCAGGACACAAGCTGAAGTGACTGGTGGTGGTTTTGGCTCTCCTTGGCTCTTTCTTAAAAAAGGGAGTTTTACATGGGGTAATTGCTCTGAAGGTGAGCAGGTGGGAGTACGTCAGCTCTGCCAAAGCTGCCCTTTTTCTCTGTGCTTGTTATTTTACTCACTGTTCATTTTTTTAACATAAAGTCTGTTCCCCCCACATCAAAATGTCTGTGAAGTGAAGCAGACATTTTTCTGCTCCTGCAAAAGTTGTGGGAGAGAAAATTTTATGGGAGTTTTATGGATGCCTAAATGGCTCTGCTGTAGGAGAGAAAGAAAAAGTGCACAGGAAGGAGATGGACAGCAAAGCACAAAGCAAGAGCGATGTCCCTGTGTGCTCAAAAACATAAGCAGAGGAATACAGAACCCAGAAACAGCAAAAAAAATAAATTCTTCATGGATCCATTTATAACCAGAACAAGTGTTTGCAGTGCAGGGAGTGAAAGCAGGCACTGACAGGGCAGCTTTCACATTAACTCCAACCATCCTCCAGGACTCTTTCAGAGCATTTTGGTGCAGGCTGGGCCTGGCGCTGTGTGCCAGCAACTTTCAACAGCTCCCTGCAAGGCCTGATTCCCCTTCCTCCCTGGTTCTTGGCCACTGAAGCCTCATCTTTGCCCCACGGCACGGCAAGCTCCTACATGCACAGTCACAATCCAGCATAGACCCCTACAGGGGTTCACAGGTGATTTTGACTTCCAGGAACACGGCTCAGCGTGCTCAGCCAGGTAAGGTGACTTTTCCTCCCACCAGGACTCACCTGGCTCCACAGCTGGCAGCTGGCACCGGCACCACTCCGGCACGTTGGGATCTCAGCCTGATGCTGCTGTCTCCTGATAAGGTATCTGGTATCTCCTAGCTCTCAGGAGTCCCGATTCATATCTCCAGGTGCAAATTTAATCATTTTAATTTGTGACATCAGCTTTTGCTGGTTTAAAGTGAGTGATGCTGAGCAGGGGCTGAAATGGGGCCCTTGCTAGAGCTGGCAGCATCTGCACTGAAGGAGAGAGTTTCTGCAATTGCAAACACTGGGCTGGAAGCTGAGAGCTCAGAGCTCCTCTTTCCTCATGGCTCCTCTTTCCTCCCACCAGCAGCGCTCCTGCTGCAGCCACATCATTCCACTGTTGGATCCCTACATGGGAGTCTCCCGGTCTCTGCGGGTATTTTACTCTCTTGAAAGAGGAGCACAGGGGAAGGAACACATGAATTCAGGTTCTCAATCCATAACCAAAGACAAATCCAGCTACTGAAAGGAGGCTCATCAACCCTCCAACACTGAAGCAGAAGCTCAGGAGGAATGAGAGAAACTCACAACTTCTGCTGGAAAATATGTGCCTCAATCACCGACTCACCTCAAGCAGGTGGTGAGAAGTTAAGACCCATTCTTTAGAGATGAACCCAGGAAGGGAGGCTTGAGATTTCACCCAGATAGTAAGTGATAATTAAAACCTGCTAAATCTACCATCATTTTTTCTCTCTGGATGTACAAAGAAGAAAGAAGAGAGAAGCAGGAAGGGAGGGAGGCATTTTATTCTTGCATCTAACCTGTTTTCCAGATGAGGTTTTCAATGATCAGATTCAATCTACTGTAAAAACTTCCCAGGGAGAGAAACCCTCAGCGCATGAACCAAAAATGTAATGATCTGGGAAATGTATTCCTCTTTAGGGGGAAGAAAACTGGTTTCACCTTTGTGCTCCCACTTTTATTGTTCACAAACTCTGAAGATTTCTTTGCCACAGTGTGGAGAGGCAGTGACAGAGCTGTGACACTGAGGCAGCCACAGGCACGAGGAGATCAGGTCTGTGTCAAACACACTCCCCTGGCAGGGGCTGCCAAACTGCATCAGCTCCAGTGTCTGTCTGCTCGTTCTCCTCCTCACATTAAGTACCATCCTGGACTCTGTGGGGAAGAGACTGGCCTAAATGTGTGGTTTAATAAACCTGCGGCAAAATTTATCATCGTGTTTTTATATATATTTGCTATTTTGTAGCAGTGCCCATTCCTTTGGTGAGTCTTGTTAAGTGCCTGGCCTCAGTGGCTTCCTGTGGCAATGAGTTTCACGGTAATTATGTCGTATGTTAAAGAGCACTTTTAAAATCAGTTAATGCAGTTCTGGCTACATCTCTGCTTCCAACTTCTGCTAAAAGGTCTGGTCCCTAATCGACGCTGCTGTGCCACCAGGAATCCCCCTGTGAGCATCAGCAGAGCACTTCCCCAGGGCCAGCAGGGCTCAGCACAGAGGGAGGTGGTGCCACTGGGGTCCGGTTTGTGCAAAGCCCCAGGGAATGAGATTTGCCACTGGATAACAACTACAGCTGCAGTGAGTAGACCCACAAGCCAGAGCTCCCAATTTCACAGGAGCTCTGGAAGCAGTGGCTCTTCATCCCCCATGCCCTGGACCTCAGGCCTCTGCTGTGCTAAAACAAACAGAGTGTGAATTGCTACCAGCTCAAAACAGGAGGATTTTACATGCATGTGAGCAGCCATGCAAGTTGATGAGTAACAGAGAAGGAGGTCTCATAGTCCAACCAGTCCCTGGGGTAACTGTTGTTGCTCAAAAGAAAACCACATGATCGTGTTTGTCACTTTTAAACATTGTTCAAAAATGAGTCCTTCAGAACTTTACAGCTTGGTAGCAGCAAGAACCTTTCTAATGAGGAGTGCAAGATGATTGAACTTGTGAGAAAAATATATCAGGCCAGCAGAGGTGACCAGAGCCAGGCAGCACAGGCAGCCACAGAGAACTGTCACACTCAGTGCATTCAGTGTTTTCTGCAGGACAGCGTAAGGCAGCTTCCTGGGGAGGAACCTTCAGCCTCAGCCCTGAACACTGGAAAATGCCCAGGGCACAGGCAGGTAGGGAGGTGAGGAGTTTTTACATTATTCCCAGTAAGACCTTTGTGGGATCCTGCACCTGCTGATAGAGTCCCCCCTGCTCTTTGACTGCCTGGTCCCAAAGGAAGTGTTCACGTTCATCACTTGACATCAGAGCAGACTGCAGGCTGCAGCCCAGCCCTGGACCACCTGAACACAGCCAGGGCTTAAGGACAACCTGTGCCACTTCAAGAGGGTGACAAGCCTGGAAATGGGGCTGCAGAGCTGAATCCCCCTTTGCCTCAGTGCTCTCTCCAGGACAGAACTGACCCACTTCATACACAACACTCTCTTCCTGCAGCAGCCAAATGCTGCTGTATTGTTTAGCACTACCCATGGACTAATTTTCTCCCTCAGGGACGGTAGATTAGATCCCACAATTTCCCTCTCCCCCTGAGTTTCCAAAAGGTCTTTCAAGAGTAATAAACTCAGGTATTTATATATCAATCTGCGTTACCTGAGGCACATATTACAGAGGCCTGGGTCACAGCAACATCATTACAGTGAGTTTTAAAGAGAGCAATGGGAATAGGAGAGATAAATAATTCTCTCTGTGGTGCCCTTTCTATTTGTATGCTGAAGCTTAGAGCAGTTCCCTGCCTTGGACACACCTTCTGAAATACAGTATTTCACACCAGAGCTGAAAAAAATCAAGGTAAGAAGCAACCAATCCTCCAGAGCTAAGAAAACAGCCTTTCCCCTTTAAATTACAGGCACTTATACTTCACCTTGGCTCATGTCTTCTGCTGCTTCCTCCCACTTCTTAATCCCTCGAAGCTGTTGCACACCTGCAGTCACTGCTTTTCAGAGCATTTATGCTGCATTTTTACACTGCCACGGACATTACAACGTGAGAAAAAGAGGTCATGGCTTGGCTGCCTGGGGGAGCAGCATCAGCCCCTCTCCGTGGCATTGGGGCAGCTCGGCTCCAAGCAATCTATTCAGTCACAGACACCGAGGGAAAGTCTTCTGTTTAAGCATTTGCTTAATATTTCGTTGGACTGGAGGCTGAAACTGGGCCAAAAAAGGCATCTGAGCACCTGCAGAACTCCTTGGTACAACACTTCTCTGATATCACTTTACCCAGCTCCTAAAGAACATAGTACACGCTTCTGACTGAAGAAAAAAGCAAATCACATGAAGGGGCTGCAGAAGGGTTGTACTCGCTAGCTGACACAAGCGGGTCAGATCATTCCAACAGCAGCAGTTTATTGTTGTATTCAGAGGCCAAACGAAAATCAGGTTCCTCTGGCACTAGGTGAGGTTCAAAACCACTGCAAAAGCTTTATGACAGCTTGAGGCTGGGAAGAGGAAGACAAACATCTGGAGCCACCCAGCAAACACCACGGACTTAGAGGGTCTGACCCCTAGTCCGGGGCTCGGGCCGTGCTTTCACATGGGGATTGACCAGCCCTCACCCCTAAATTCCTGCTCACTGTATGTTTTATTCTGGTTTATAAGGGCATTTTAATGCATTGACTTGCCTCTGAGGAAGAAAGTGCCTGGCGCTTGTTTAAGTGTCTTTATTAGACCTGAAACAAATACCACCTCATTTAACTTTGAGGCTTTTGTTGCTGGTATCAGTCGTGTTCTGCAAATCACAGACTCAAGGCTGCATCCAACCCCTAATAAGCAAGCAAACTGCTATTCGTCCACCGCCCTGCTTTCCCCCAGCTGCTGTTATCTCTGTGTGAGATGGGGAATTGGAGGAAAGAATGACCCAGTGATTGTCTAAATCAGCCCAGCTCTAATTTACTGGAATATGGTTTGAGCAGCTAATGTAACCCCTACTGTGAGCAAGATGGAGCTATCTCCAGGACTTCTGTGGGCTAGGAATATTCACTTAAATGGCATTGTCTGGCTGCACTCACTGGAGGGCTGCTGTACCACAGAGAGCAGTTAACCCTTGGAGTGTGAAATTAGGTCAAAAGAACCAAGCTTTCAATGGCAATCGGAAAAGTTAACTTTCCACAGAAAATTGGGTGTCCTGTTTGCCTCTGACACTTTCTCAACTCCTTGAGTAGCAAACAGCTTGAGCAATTACAGTGCTCAGGTAAACAGACACTGGCAAGGCGTCCTCAGGATGCCCTCAGTCTGGCAGGATCTTTTCCCAGCCCTCACTCAGTTACATGCCATGTTTCCCGTGGCTGGATTAAGCAGCTGGCCTCTCCCTATATAGAAAGGATGGAATTTTTTCTTCTGTAAAATACTGCCTGGGACACACAGAAGTCAGCACCTTCCCTGGCCCTGGTGCAGAAGCTGAGCTCCCCAGGAAATTACCTTTGCCTCTGTCCTTCTGCTCCTCACAATGAGCTGAAAGGAGTAATTCCTCCTTTGCTTACTGTCTGTGAGCATTTCAAGGCAGACCCTGAATTCTGACAGCTGTGAACTACCCACCTGGCCAGGGACATGGCATCTAGCTTCATTCTAGGGATGCCTTTCCCATAAAAAGTCAATCTTTTCCTAACACCGGCCTGAAGGCAGACAGCAAGAGATTTAAAAGCCACTTCTGATGGAACAACATTAATGAGTGTAGCACCATCTCTGGAAACAAGAAAAGGGAAAGCAAGATTCAAGTCTGGGAGGCAGCAGTGAGCTCAAAAAGAGACTGAGCGACTTCAGAGAGGGAGGCAGAGGTGTCTGGTCATGGGCCAGACCCTGCCCCACTGCCCTGCATGTCCTGCACTGCCCATCTGACAGACCCCACAGCTCGGGGAGCACCTGACAGACCCCACAGCTCAGGGAGCACCTGACAGACCCCACAGCTCAGGGAGGATCTGACAGACCCCACAGCTCAGGGAGGATCTGACAGACCCCAGAGCTCAGGGAGCACCTGACAGACCCCACAGCTCAGGGAGCACCTGACAGACCCCAGAGCTCAGGGAGCACCTCACAGACCCCA
>VYXC01009376.1:238320-284173 GCA_013397175.1 Platysteira castanea | reverse complement strand
TCAGGGAGCACCTGACAGACCCCAAAGCTCGGGGAGAACCTGACAGACCCCACAGCTCAGGGAGCACCTCACAGACCCCAGAGCTCAGGGAGCACCTGACAGACCCCACAGCTCAGGGAGCACCTGACAGACCCCAGAGCTCAGGGAGCACCTGACAGACCCCACAGCTCGGGGAGCACCTGACAGACCCCACAGCTCAGGGAGCAGCAGCTGAACCCCTCGCTCCTGCAGAGCCAGCAGCCACCCTGAGGCAGGGCCAGACCCAGCCGAGGGGTTCAGCTGCCACAAGAGCTGCCCAGGGAGGGCTTTGGGACGTTCTCCCAGAGCCCTGGGTGCCACCCCTCCCTTTGCTTGGATCACCTTCACTGGTAGCACCACAAACTCAAGAAGGGTAATGGCTGTGAGGGGTTAAAACATCCCCCACTACACACCCTGTCTTGCTCTAACTACACCTAAAGCCCAATTTTTAGTTATTGTAAAAAAAACCCAAAATCACACAAAACCCACACAATCCCCCCCAACAATCTTTATCCTAATTCTCCCAGGAAATAATGACTTTCTGTTATTAAATAATGTAAAATGATTGAGGTGAGTCATAAAGCATTTGTATTAACACTAATGGATCCATGATTAATTTTTTTTATATTTTATTATTGTAAAACTTGTCTGTGTCTTCCCTTCCCCCTTTCTCTGTCCTCCCCATCACATTTTGTTCTCAAGGGAGGTAATCAAGACTTCACTTGAATTTCTCATTACTTGAAAGGCTCCACATCACAATATGATAATGGGACAGTTTCATAATTACAATTAAAAAAAATATCGGAGCCAGAGAAAACTGGAGAGGTTTTCAGATGCTTTTGTCTTTGTCACCCAGAAATTAAAGGATTGCTTTAAAACATACTTAAAAAGCAGGAGGAGAGGGCGGTTTCAACTTACTGTTATGCTAAACCCATTGTGTCCAAGCTTCATTTTGGGAAGTCCATTCTCCCTTTTTATTTCTGTAGACCACCTCCTCCCTCCAATTCTTTTTTTTTTCTTTTGATAAAGTATCAGGCAACATTAACTCCAGGAAGATGCAAAACTAGATCAGTAACTAATTCTACCACTATTTTCCCTAGAGGCAAGTTATTGTGCCTCAGTTTCCCACTGGCAATGGAAAACATTCCAGGAGCTAAGGCTATTTTTGTATTTTTAACCGGAATTCTACAGGCTTATGCCAAGTATTTTAAACCGTGCCTTTAGGAGCAGGACGCAGGTGGCAGAGATGAGCAGAATTAGCCCTGTGCTCTGCTAACAGGCTCTGAGATCCCACAGGATATAAGGTTGGATTAGATGTGACAAATAATAATGATTACTCTTATTATTCCTCCTAGAACTGGTCTAAGACATCATCAGCTAGAGCTGTGTCGAAGTGGCAAGACATTATGGCTTACGTGGAACTCTGAAAAGCTGGAATATCTGTGTGAAAATCTGAGTCCTTTGCTGGATAGAAAACCACACATTTTCTGCTGAGAGTGTTGCTCCCTTCAGCCTCATTCCCTGAACAGCATGAGCAGTGATCCCAGTCCCTGGGACCCCTTCTTAGCCTGGTTTGTGACGCCCTTGTGTGACCAGGGGCACCTTGCAGTGACCACTCCGTGCCTCAGTTCACTGCTTCCTCCCCAGGCTGAGGATGAAGCTGCTCAGGGAGACTCAAAAGTGCACCCGGGGCTCGGGAAGGCCGGAGGAGCTGACCACCCCCGACAGCTGCCCCATCCCAGCACAGCCCACAGCAGGAACAGGGGCCACCCAATTCCCTTTCCTTGCCTCCATGCCTGCTGTCAGATGGGTGCCCAGGCATCTCTGTTCCTTGCCCTGTTCCAGTGGTGGGAGGCCCCTGGCCCTGGGGCACAGCTCATGGAGGCAGGAGCAGCTCCCTGAGCATCGGCACAGCTCCAGGGCCTGGCCCCTGGCAGAGATTAGATGCTCCTCTAAAGCAAATAATGCCAGAATGCAAATAGCAGCAGCAGCAAATTCTTGATTAAATATGAACAAGCGCAGAGAATTGCTTATGTCACTCACCCCACTCCTCTCTGTCCTCCATCTGTCTGCTTCCCTCCTCTTCCACCATCTCTCCCCCAGCCATCTGTTCAGTGCTCTCCCTCCTTCCCTCCCCTCCCTGTCCCTGCTGCCCTTCCCTTCGTGGCTGTTTTGCTCTGGGGGGTTCCCAGTTTGCTGCTCCTCTCCCTGCTTCCAGCTGGGCCCACGCGGCTCCTTCAGGCTCGGTGGGGTGAGCTGGGGGGTCAGTGGGGATGTTGTCAGCGCTGAAAAGCTGAAGGCAGATGGTTCCTGCTCCTCTGCATCCCCTGGGAATGCCTCCCTGGCATCCTGCTTGAAGGAGCTGCAGGTGGGGAGGGAATGGAAGGTGGCTTTTGAACCGGGGTAGCAGCACCAGTTGCCCTGCTTGTGCAAGGAGAGCGGTCACGGAGAGTGGGCCCTGGGGCAAGAGGGTTTGGTATCAGTTCCCTGTTAACCCTGGGATGCCTGGTCTCAGAATTATCTTCGGGCCAAAGGCAAAGTAAAACTAAACCAGTTAATGTTTGGCCATACATGCGGGTAGTTGAAATATTCAGTGGTCATGGTGGGAAAGATCAAACCACCCCACGAGCCTGCTGCCCATCTTGCAACACCCTTCACACCAGAGCAGTGTTTGCACAAACTGCTTTGGAATCACAATAATGGCCTTTTAGCCACCTTGATGGGATTTATTTGCTTTCCTCTGGAGTAAACAAAAGCACAAGGCAAAGGCACTGGATCGATGGGCATTAAAATCTCCAGAAAGGACATAAACCTCACTGCTCCTGTGCATTGCCTACCCCTTCCCAAGGTGGGAAGGATTCCTGCTGCCTGGCTGGGGTGCCAGCAGCGCTCCAGCTCCAGGGGATTTGTGTGCTACCATGGAAGCCAACAAAGCTGGCTGCTGTTGTAGAAAAAGATTGGGTTTGATCAAGACTGGCAAATCCAGAGTTCCTATAAAAGAGCTGAATAAGGGCCCTGTGTCTGACAAGAAGGAAATAAAACTATTGGACTGTTGGCTTTGATAAATCCTTTCGCTGACACATTCCTCAGACTTTGTTTCAGCAAAGGATAATGGGAGAGAGAGAGACACACACACACAGTGTCCTTTTGCTCTGATAATTTAAATACAGTGAAACAATGACCTGATATCAACATAAAGCTGTTAGAGGAATAACCTGACTATGCACCTTTTTTCTAGAGTCTCCGGGGCGAAATCAGTTTAGATTGATGCACGATAAAGGAAGGAACCTGTTGCCTGAATGGGGCGTCTCTCAGTGCAATAGGCAGCGCTGTTATCAGACCTGTTAAACAAATAAAGCTGTGAAGTGCAGACATATTGTCTGAAGCACACGCTCGGCTTCCCAGGCAGCCGAGATCTTCTTAAGGAATCCTTGATAAAGGAACAAGCCTGTTCAAGTTAATGGATATCCTCGGGTGATGCTCGGAGAGGAAGCGTGAAGCGAATGGGGATCTCTGCTGATGCTCAGCCCTCCCTGCACCAGCACACCACGGATGCTGTTTTTGCTGGGCACGAGGGAGGAGAAGGGGGTGTTCTGCACACGCAGGGCAGAAGATGGTGGGGCATGAGCCAGTGGGAGCAGCCCCAGCCCCACTCAGCAGTGGCAGCAAGGAGCTTTTGAGTTGTCAGGGGTGTTGGACCTCAGCTGGGCCTTTGGACAAGGAAAGAGTCACAGAGCAAGGGACAGTGCAGAGGGGTCTCCACTCAGGGCTGCTTTGCCCTGGATCTGACCTGCAGTGTCCAAATTCCTTGGAGAAGGGAAAAGAGGAATGATACAGGGTTTGTCCCCAGCATGTCCTGCAGGTGAGCATCTTCCAGGAACACCTTCAGTCTGAGCTATCCAGACTCCCACTGAACAGCTCCATCCTCAGCCCATCCTGAATCCACAAAGCAGGGTCCTGACCTCGAGATCTTCCATCTGGGAGCAAGAATCAGATTCCAAAGTTACCTTTGGAACCAGCTTCACTGCTCCTTCCTGTCACAAGCATCTTCTGGATTTGTCCTGATTTGCCCCAGCCCGGGTGAGTGCAGCGCTGGGCTCCTTGCGACTGGACTTCTGGCAAGAACAAAAGAACAGTAATTTCACTGCAATGTTTCTCCTAAGGAAAAAAAAAACAAACCACAATTTGTTTGTCTGCCTGTGACAGGGAAAATTTTTCATGTTACCATCAGCCCTGGAGTTCATTCACCTATTGGAAAGATGTCCAGCTTTGAGAGATGTTTAATCTTACTTGAAAGGCGATAATTAGGAAAACACACACAAACACATGTGCCACACGCTCCCAGTCTCATTAGAGGCTGCTTTCTCCTTCAGCTGAGGAAAAGGGTTTGTTTTGATGATGGGGATGAATGTGTTTTTGTGCTTGTTAAGGTGTGTGTGCATATGTGTGTACCCGTGTGGAGATGTAGGTGCATATTTACATCGCTGGAGGGGAGAGGTGTTTAACTTGTTGAAACCTGTGAAATTCCCCATCCTGGTTCCATTTTTGGAAGCAGATTTTGATGAGATCTCTCCTGTCACTGCACAAGAGAGGATCTAATCACGCCGTACAAAGACAGCCACAACTGACAATACATCTCCCTCTTCCAGGAGAAAGGAGGAAGGGAACAAAATGAATAATTCAAATGATAATTAGCAGTGTAATTATTCCTGTTTTTAGAGTAACCTACAGGACAGAACATCAACGCATGAGTCACTGGCAAAGTATAAACAGAAATAATTTGGAAGATGCTGTCCTGATGCTTTAGAAAGGGACTTGTCAGAGAGTTTCTCTTTTGATCTCACATTGGCGTCAAGGTTCCCCTCCAAGAGCTCCCTGTAAGGTCAAAGCTGGCATTTCTCATCCAGAGCTAAGGGAGAGGGGAGCTTCAAGAGCAGCATCAGGCAGGGAGGGCTTGCAGCGGGGACACAGCCTGGGAGAACAGAGCTGAGACCCATCAGCTGAACACCCAGAACACCAGGCAGTGCTTTGGGCTTGATTCAGGCCAGAGAACAGTGTTCTCTGTGTGCCTACACAGCCTGGGGCAGCAGCTCCCAGCTGCAGGTCTGGCCTTGATGTGCTCCAGTCCTGCAAACACCAGTGCCCAGAGCTGGGGTCCCCTGCGTGCACCAGAGGCTGGGACCTGCAGGGGCTGAAGCCTTGGGAAGGAACGTGGCGGGGTGGTGGTTCTTTTAGGTTGAAAGGGAGGGGAGAAAGTAAAATCTCAGTCTCGAGGTGTCCCACACGGTGCTTGTGAAGAGCCTGCACAGGAGAGAGCTGTCACAAGCCTGACGCTGCACTTATCCTTTCTGATAGGGGTTCCTGCATTCAGCCACGGTCCAGAGATCTTAACCAACAGCCTTTACAGTCCTTCAAACTATCTTAACCAACAGCCTTTACAGTCCTTCAAACTTACAGTCACTTCTGCTTTTGTTAAAACCTGGAGAATGTCTCTTCAGCAGGAACCATGGAACCCTGGTGGCTGGGGCAGATCCCATCCAAGGAGACACTGAGGCAGCAGCAGCCTCCTGTCAGAGCCAGCAGTGGGAAACCTCTTGGCACTGTAGCACAGGAGCAAGAGAAGAAAGATGTCTTTAATTTGTCTGGTAGTGATCGATAGAGAATCAAATCTGACCTTGAATTTTAATGGCTCTGTACTAATAGGGAGCCACTCTCAGATGGAAGGAGGAGGACCAGAACAGCCTGGGGGAGGGAGGGCTGGGTTGTCCCAGGCACAGCAGGCTCAGCACCCTGTGTGGCCACCCCTTGCCACCACGGATGTGCTTTTTGGGAGCTGGCAGAGGGAAAATCACTCTGGGGTGGCAGTGGCTGGGGCTGGGCCGTTGTGGGCACAGGAGCTGGCACGACCCAAGGCTTCCTGGGGTCCCCCAAGCTCTGCTTCACCCAGCAAGTTCAAAGCACTCTTTTAAAAACAAACAGAAAATTGGGAAAATTGAGTCAAGAAGCAGGTAAGTCCTTGCCCCAGGTTCACCTGGCAGCAACCAGAGCTGCAGGTCTCCCTGCGGGCCCTGTGGCCCTTCCCTGTGACACTGGGGCCTCTCTGTTGCTCCCTGTCTTTGACACGGATCAGATGGTGAACAGAGAAGATGTGTCAACTTCTGACCCAAGGCACTGACAGCATTTGCAGTTGGCAGATACCCCTTAAAAAGTGAAAAAAAAAAAAAAAGCATAATAAATTTGTATATAAAAATAAATAGAGATTGACCATTTGAAATTATATAGTAGCTGTTAACATTGGCATCTTTATTTGCTGCATCAATTGTATTTGATTTAATCTTGTTCCCACAATGCTGAAAACATTTGACTCATCTGCTGGGGGTTCTTTTTGTTAATACAGAATCATTTTGACAGTTATCCTGTTGGCTGTTAATAAATATCTGCACTTTCTATAATCAATCATAAAACAAATCCAGTTGCCTTTTCACTTTTTATTTGACCCTAATCCTAACAAATCTCCCAGAATTTTATTGAATTTACTCATGAGCCAGCAGAAGAAGAAAGAAGAAAGAGAGGGTATCCACTGATACCTGTTCATCTGTTTAAGATGAAGAGAGTCTGAGGGTCTGAGATGGAACCAGGAAAATGTTCACCTGCGTGTTGAACCACCCTGGCCAATCCTTTGGCTTTCGTGTTGTGCTTCCCCTCCGCGAGGGCAGAGCTGCAGGGAGCTGAGCACCTCAGCCGAGCATTCACAGCTTTCTGTCGACCTCGCAAGGGAATGGAGTTACTTCTCCAGGAGCTGTGGGAAGGACTTCTCCTCATCTGGAGACTTTCTTTGCTCATCCCTGCGCAGGTTTCGCCTCCCTTTCCCCCCACTCCCGGGGGAGCAGAGCTGTGCCGGGGGAGGATCTGGGTCTTGTAATGCAGCAGGAGAGAAGCGGAGGGAGCTGGAGGGCAGAGGATGCTCCGTCCTCACCACGCGGCTGCTCCTGCTTGGGTGACGTTTGCGTTTTCCCCTCTTCCCCCCTCCCAGACTTCTGCCGGCAAAACCAATCCACCGAGCACTTCGAGACTGCTAGCGAGATGAGGTTTGCCTCTCGGCACAAATCCTGGTCATGTGGTGTGGAGGAAGGATGCAGGAGCATTATTCTGCTCTTAAATCAGGCGTGGATCTGCCCTTGCTTTCCACCACCCCAGGAGGCACAAGGATGCTTTACGAGCAGTTCTGGTGCGGTTTCTGCTTTGCAAACACTTCCCTTCCTCCACCTCGAACAGAACAGGATGTAGAGTTTATATATAAAAATAAATAAATAAAGACAAGCCTGCAGTTAAAGAAGTGGGGGCAGGAAAAGGATAAAAGCAGGAGAAGCAACTTTGTCCTTTGGTGCCAGCAGCTGCAGGCTCCTGCGGCTGGAACCCCAACGAGAACCAAAGTATCTTCATCATTATCTGGCTGGAAATGGCAGCTGCTCCGCCAGCCACTGCTCGGGCGGGACGGTGGCTTTTACGAGAGCAGGAAGGGAACAGTGGGGCAGGGAATTAAAATATGGGCTACAAATTGGAAACAGCAAGGGGTGGAGGGGGATTCAGCTGGGCTGGTGGATGCCCCGTGTGCTCCCTACTTATGCTATGCCAATGACTTTGCTCTCAAGCAGCTTGCAGAAGAGAAAAGGAGAGAAAAATACATAGATCTCTGTATCTCTTTAGATCTCTATCCTGCAGCCTGCCTTGGCCCAGGAAATTCCTGCAGAAGCCAGTGGCAGGAGGGACTGCAGTGCTGTAGGTTCGGGTGGTGCAGCAGCCCATCTGCAGCCATGAATTACCTGCCCTTGTGCAGGTTGCTCTGTCTGGAGAATAATCTCACGGATGAGGAACTGCCTGGGGAGGAGGGTGGGTGCAGCAGTGGCTGTGCCCCCTTACAGTGGTGCAAACCCCGTACAAGGTTGAGCCCAGGCCAAAGACTGGGTTTGACCCATCAAAGCTGATCTCCAGCCTAATCTCACACTCGGGGAACACCCTGCACAACCAAACTGAGGTGCACTCATATGTCAGGCAGCTCAAATTCAGCTGAGCTGTCTCCCATGGCAGGGACAGCGTCAGTATTTATGGTGCTCCCAGCCTCAGAGGGGAGGACAGGTCTGTACTTAGCATCTCAGATGGACACTGGTTGTGATTCCCGTGCCTTTGGACATGGATCTCTGCTGGTTTCTGTGCCTGGGCACAAAGCACAGGCCAGGGCTCACCCTGCCAACAAACACCCGAGTCCCCACAGCAGCACTGAACCGTGGTCCTGCCAACACCCACGTGGGTGTCAGGGTGGCACGGGCTGGAGGAAGGGCCCAGCCCTGAAGTACCAGGCAATGATCCTCTTGCCCAGCCCCCTCCACCCTCTGCAATTGTCTCGATTCCCTTTGGTGGCAGTGAGGAAGGACCAGCCCTGCCCAGAGGCAGGCGGGTGTCGGGGGAGCGTCGCTGGGGCAGAGGATGATTGGCTTTGCTGACAGCTGCCTCCAGTGGATGTGATGGACGATGCCTCGGACTGCCCGATCCTTCCACGTCTCTGAAGTCCACCAGGCAGCAGAGCTCGCAGAGGATTAGCCCCGTGCCTGTGGCCCCAGGGCTAGAGACAACTCCAGGAGTGATGGGGAAAATGAGGGAAGTAATTTAGAGCCTAACAAGGGAAAATCCAAAAAACCCCTGGCTCAGCCTGAAAGCCAGTTGCTTGAGAGGGGCTTGATTTCCTTCTGGCTTTGCAGAAGCTCTGAGCACATTTTTCTGACTCACGAAGGGATTCAGCATCGGGATGGCTTCTCCCTCCCATCTCCAGCATCGCTTCATTAAGTGACCTTGCAGAACATGCACAGCCTTTCCAGTTCACAGATAAAACACATTTGCTGCACGGCTCACACACACACAGGCCAGACAGGACACAGTCAGTCCTGCAGGTTGGCCAGGCACACCTGGGCTGTGTTTGCAGCCCCTGCTGTGAGCGTGGTGTCACCATCAGTGCACCCAGCCAGGCCAGGGCACGTCCCTCGGCCCCCGGGGATGGCCACGCTCCTGTCTCTGCTCCTCTGCTCCTCTCGGTGCCTGCAGGCAGCCTCTGCCCTGCTCTGTGCCTGCCCAGGTTGTCTGGGACACTCGTGGAGACACTGCCAGGCCCATCACCTACGAGCACATCCAAAATGTGAGCACAGACACTGGTACACAGCTGATCCCACGCACACAGGGATGTTTTTTGGTCGATTAAACAGCCACAGGATCACTGGTCTGGGAATCACAGCTCGGATGTGCACGTACATTTTGGGGAGGGGACAGTGTTTTGAGAACCAGGAACAGGAAATCTAAGAACAGGGGTCTCACATGCTGTTCTCTGTGGGGATATCTGAGACAAAATGTGAACCATAAACAAAGTGGGGGTTTGTGGAGCCCCAAATTCTCTCTGCCTCCCTCTGCTCCTCTCGCTCACTTGAAAAGGCCCTGGCTGCCCCTGCAGAAGCCCTGTCTGATCCACCTCCCTCCTTTCCATCGGGTTAATTGGCCACTGCCTTAGCAGGGAGATCTCAGCCTGGCTGTCAGCCCCGAGCTGTGCTTAGCAGGCTCCAGAAGCTGCACAGGGAAGGGGTTTTAACCTGTCACAGAGGCAGCTGGGGAAAGGAGCAGGACTTGGCTGCCTCTAATTGCTCTTTGCGCAGAGATGCCTTGTTTATTCGATTAATTTGGAGCCATCAAATACCAAAGCTCAACAAGCAGCTGCTGACTGGGGGGATTTTTGCCTCTCCAGAAGGTTGGGGTATGCCAATCCCTTCTTTCCTTTATGCAACAACAAAACCCCTTCCTAAAACCCTCCATTTCTTGGTCTTTATAGGCATTAACACTCATTGTGCCCTTAGTGGGAGCTGTATTGAACCATGTCTGTAATATGTGTTTGCCCCTGAAGTCACCCAGAAGGGAAGTGTCAGAGCAGGATGGGAAATGCTGGTCCAGACCCAGGAGTTAAATCCCCGAGGCTCTGCTATTTGGCCAAAGGAAATGCCTATTTCCATTGACAAATTAATAGTTACGAAGTAACAGATATTCCTTCACAAAGGCTGCAAATCCCAGACCCAAACTGTCCTTGTTAGCAAACAAAATCCCCTCCCCTCCTGATCTCTGAACATCACATACCAGCCCCAGGAAACTCACAGCAACGAGCACAGCCTGAGAGGGGATGGAAGGACTCCGTGCTCCGAGACATAAAACTGTAAATCAGAGCAGAATGTGTTTCCTCTGCCTGGATCTCACAGCTCTCTCTATGGTAATTTGGCCGGTTGCACTCTTTGCTTGCCTCGTGCTGGGAGCCTCTTTCAGCAAGGTCTAGGATTTAGCTTTTTAGAGAAATAAAAATAATACATAAAACCTTGTTTCAGCTTGCCTGTTCACAATCAAATTTTCCCGAGCATGGGCAGCAGCCTTATGAGCCATTTCTGTTTGATAGCTTGGGCTTTATTCACGTAGATAATGAGTTTGGCAGGAGGTTAATAAGTGTCAACTGAAAGATAATTTAAGAGTTGTAAAGATAAATTTGTTGTGGGCTCTTTTTCTGGGTCTGTGGCTAATATCTCAGTGCCTATACACATGCACACACACACACAGTGCACGGGCTGGTTTCCAAGTCCATAATCCATATGGTTTCTTTATTCCTTGAGGTATTGTAAATATCTAAAAGTCCCAGTGAAAATCCTGCTGCATGTAAATTCCCACTGCCTTTTTTTCCTGACTTTCCTGTGCAAGGTGATTAGATTAATATGGGGGGAAAGAGAAGAAAAAGGAAAAGGAATAGAGCTTTAGAAAAGTGGCTTTTCCTCTCTGACACAATGCTCAAGATGAGAATTTCCTTGCGGACTGGATAGATGTGGTCCTTATGCAGAGTTTTGAGAAAGAAAAGGAATATTTGGCGAGGTTTGTCTGGGTTTAGGCAGCTGCAGTTTATTTCTCCTCTCTCACTTTTTTGGTTTTTTATTCATTAAAATAGACTTTTTCCCTTGAAAGTACCCTGGGATCTGCCCCGCTGTAGCCAAACCAGTGCACGTTTCCAGTGGGGGCTGTGCTGGGCTGCAGTTGGTGCAAACCAGCTCGGGGTACCCGTGCCCAGGGACAGCCAAAATCCCTCAGCACCAAACCCCACCCTGGCCCTCGCCGTCCTGCTCTGCTCCCCCATCCCTGCCCCTCCTGGTCCCCCCAAAGCAGAAGGGTTTGAGGGGATTTGGGGGTGGCTGCTGTGCGGGGACGGGAGAGGCCAGCAGGGCTTTGTCACACGCATCAGCCCGACCCCGTTCCCATAAAAACCCCACGGAGTTAAAGATTATTTACATTTCGGGTACGGGTAACAACCATAATCTATTTGATTAGGTGAGGCTCGAATTAAGGACCAAATTTATCTCTTTACATTGTCAAACTTAATAGTAGTTTAAAGACAAACCTCATTGAAACTCTGCCTTCCCTGCTGGGCTAATTAACACCCATTTTAGGCTCTTAAACCTTTGATGGGTGTTTCTGCTCCAGCTCTTTGGTAATAGGGGAACTACTTTAATAAATCAGACAAAAATCTCGGCCAAGCAGTGTGGACCAAAAGGCTCTGCCCAGGTGTGATGGGTTTCCAATGCAGAAGGGGAGATAAAAGCACTTTCTTGATTAAATACTGCCACCAGGTTAAACCCCTGAGTTTTCTGGTGCTGCTACTGATACCACTGCTAATGTGTGCTGAGTGCTTTATTCCAAGGTTGGTCCTGTAAAACGGGCCAGATTAATGGAGAAACCCAGCCAAGTGTGCTGAGCTCAGTGGGTCCTGATGGCTTTGGGTTTTTTGGGTTCACAGGGGATCGCGATGACTTCAGACTCTCCTGGAGGGGAAGATATTCTGGTAAAGCTGTGCCTGCATTAAGGGGAAATGGAATTCAGCGTGCTGGTGCAAAGAAGGCCCAAGTGAGCTGTGGCTGCTGGAATCACGTTGAGCTCTGCAGTGGGACTGACTCCAACTGTGCCCTGGCAGAACCAGGACTGGTGGGTCCAGCTGCAAGTAGCAGCCACGAGCTTCTCCCACATCCCTTTCCTGCTCCTGCTCTGCATTTGGCGTTCTGAGGAAATGCTCAGTTACTCTTTTGAGTGCCTCAGGCTGGATTCCTCTTGAGACAGGAAAGAAATCTGCTCCTGGCTCCTCCAAACTCATGTGGGCTTAATGCTGTCCAATTCCTGGTGCCCAGGCCCCTCCTCGGGCAGTGTCTGAGGGCACCCTGGGGCATTTGCCCCAGCCTGCAGCCACGAGCTCAGCACACTGGAGCCAGAAGGAGCTGCCCAAACCCCAAAGCTCTTTGGGGTGCTGCCCTGCCCGAGCTGTGGGGGCCTGAAGCCCCCTCTGCTGCCCCAGGCAGGGCTGGGGTGGTTCCGTGCTGCTGCCCAGGGAGAGCAGCTCCTGGAGCCCCAGAGGGATGTGAGGAGCCAGAACAGGGCAAGGAGAGATGGTGCCACATTTAATTAGCTCTCAGCAAACCCAGATTATTCTTAACATTAAACTAATCTTCAAAAAGGGAACCCTTTAAATGAAAAGAAAAAGTGCAAGGCTAGGAAACCATTAATTGATTCCTTATTCATTAACCTTTGCAAAGCACTCAAAAGAGCTGAAAAACTACTTCCTTTGCAGCAAGGGCTCATGCAGGGGCTGGAAGGAGCCTCTCATAACCTACACTGCAGAGGGCAAGAGAAGGGCTGGTCCCAAACTGCTCCTTGTTTTGCTAATCAGAGAGCAATTCCTCACAGAGCCGCTGCTGTAAACACTGCTGATCTTGAACACGCTCTTTGGAAACCACCCTGAAGCCACCACAGCTTCTCTGATATTTAATCTGTAAACCTCAAACTTCTCACGCCCATCTCGGAGCCCAGCAGCTCAAATCTCATGACAGTAATTTTTCCTTTTTCAATCCAGAGCTCCTGGAGTCCAGGGATTTGCATTGAAAAAACTCCTCGATAGATGAGAGATTGTGAAAAGCAGTTTGCAAAGGGCTTTGGGGTTTTAAAAACCCAACCACCCAGAGCCAAAAGAAGCTGATAACGGATACTAAAAATCAGATATAAAAATTTCCAGTTTAGTCACTAAAATTAATCAAATGGGGAAGGGAGATGATCTGCCTGGTGAGCACCAGCAGTGTGGGCTCTCAGGCTCAGATCAGAGAAAATCACAGAGTGGCTTGGGCTGGGAGAGGCCTTAAAGGTCATTTCCTTCCTAGCCCCAGCCATGGGCAGGGACACCTCCCATGGGTGGATCCCCTTTTTGTGCCACCCCTGGAACCAGCAGGGACGGAGCAGTTCCTGCTGTCCCCAAGCAGGACCCCAGCCCCTGTAGGTCTCTGCCCTGCTCCCCTGCCCGGCCCTGCAGCCCCCAGCCCCTCACGCCCATGAAGGCAGAGCTCTGGTGTTGGCTGGGTTTCTTTTCCCTGGGGAGCTCTGCGTTCCCACCTTGCTCAGGGAGGCAGACAAACAGTGCAGTTTCCATAGCCACTGGGGAGGAGAAGAAAGGAAAAGCCTGCGTGGTCAACGGCTGCCAAATCGCCTTTTGTTTGTGTCTACCAGCACTTGGATTTGCCCTGATCTGAAATGACACTTTCCTCCCTCACTGGGGTCTTGTTTTCTGGGTATTTGATTCTTGTGCCAGGACTTGGACAGAAACCAGTGGCTAAAAGCTTCCTCTTATAAACTCTGGAATTAACAACCTTCTTTCCCTGACCTCATCAGCACAGTGGGGGAAAAAAAACTAGACACATTTTCTCTTTTCACACAGTTTAGGCAGAAAGGAATCAAACCCTTCACGGGAATGCCAGATCCAAGCTCTTTCAGAGGACAGGCACAACCTGGAGATATGGTACCTGCAAAACTGAGGGGAAGTTTTGATGTTCCCATCACGGGTAACTATCACAGAATCATGGAATGGTCTGGGTGGGAAGGATCTTAAAGCCCATCCAGTGCCACCCCTGCCATGGGCAGGGACCCCTCCCACTGTCCCAGGCTGCTCCCAGCCCTGTCCAGCCTGGCCTTGGGCACTGCCAGGGATCCAGGGGCAGCCACAGCTGCTCTGGGGAGCACATCTCTGCAGCTGGAAGCATGGAAAGATTTGTGCACCCTTGAGCACGGGACACGCAGCTCACACTCCTCAGCAAATCTGAAGGGCACTGTCCTCCCAGCACGGGCGTGAATCCCAGCCTCGTTCAGCATGAGAACCAACCCTCCCAAAAGTCCCCCTGGCAGACACCAGGTGCCCGGAAAGTCACAGGTCCTGATCTTGAACGAAATCACCACAAACCACCCTCTCCTGAGCATCCCCGAGCAGGGCCATTTCCCTGTGGCTGCTCAGCATCCTCCCCCTGCTCCCCTGGCTCCTCCTGCTCCGCTCAGCCTTTGCAGCCGGGTGCTCTTTAAAGCAGGGTCTGATGATTCTCCATTGATCTCAATTACCCAGGGACAACTCTCAGTTATCCTGAGGCCAATTAAGCAGGTTGCAGATTAATCATCCCCTGCTCGGTGGCCCCTTCATCCTCCTCACTGGTTCCTTACATCTTGATTTTGCTCTCTGTAAGAAAACCCACGAGCCACTGTGTGCTCCCGTTTCCCAAAACACAAATCATAGCAGTGCCCCTGCTGTATCTGCCTTCTTCAACCTGGTTATTAACCTGGACCGGTAAGGCTCAGATGGTATTTTTATTGCTATTTCTTATTTCCATCACTGAGAGGTGTGCACTGCTGAAAACAGAGAAAGAAGGCCCCAAAAGAGAGCCCTTTCTCCCAATTCAGCACATTTTTTTTCTGTTGAAATGGAAATGTTGGTGCTGGAAATCACCAAAGAGCCCCAGGGAAATTTTCTCCTGTTTCATTGTTCAGATCTGGCTCATCCCAAACTTGCCTTGGTTGGTGGTGCCTGGGAGGAAACCACAAAGCCCGACTAAGGAACTGAGGAGGTTTGGGATGCTCCTGTAGGGAGAAGCTCAGAAGGGACAGGAGCTTTCTGGACACCTGGGAAGCACAAAATGTGAGGATTTCTCCTCCACAGCAGCTCAGAGGTGGCTCAGATAAACCTCAGCATTCCTTGGAGGGGAGGGTGGTGGGGATGGGGACAGCAGGACCAGCTCCTGGGGCCAGCCTCTGCTGGACTGGCTGGCAGAACAAGGAGGAGGATGGCTTCTGGCTCTGTTTGTGCTTTGGGACTGAATCAGGACAGGGAAAGGGGAACAACAGAAGTGAAATTATTCCCCATCTTCCTCAAGCCTGGCTTGCTTGCTCACACCCACCCACAATCCAGCCCGTGATCTTGAAGTGAAACTGGCTTTTATCATTACTTGTTCAATCTAGTCAATCAAAATTTCAATTAATGGCAGGGAATTATCATTCCATTCAGCACAAAGAGGGTTTTGTTGTGGGATTTTTTTTTAAATCTATGACAAAGTGGCTGTCACGTTGCTGATTCAAGCTCTGGGCAGCCTCCACCAGCACCTCACTATCAGCCCCACAGAGATGCTGCCGGGCTCCCGGCCTCCCTGGCTCCACAGGTCAAACCCACTGCTGCTTTTTATGGGTACAAAGCACCGACCCTGGTGATAATTTTTATTTTTCCTCCTTTCCCAATTTCCCTGCGTGGGATTTCTCTGTGCACAGCCCGGACGAAGGGCAGCAGCTCACCCTGTGATGGTGAGGGAGGAGAGGGCAGGGGGGAAGGATGGAGGGAGAGGGGGGTTAGAAGAAGAATCCATTTGTAATTACCGAAATAAACACAAGTCGGAGAGAAATGCAAATGCCTCATGTTGTGAATTGCTTGACAGAAGAAGTGACAGCTTTTTATTAGGGTGATAACAGCAAGGAGTTCTAAAATAGAATAATCGGTGCAACAAAAGCAATTTTCATTCCGAATTTTCATTTTAAATGGATGATCTCGTTGTAATCAAGCGAGTCATCACAAAATGCTTTTAATTGCCGAAAGTCAAGAGCTATATTGTAATTTTGATGTCTACTTTCAGGCTGATGATTTGATTTATATAAAATGGGGGGAGGGGGGTGGAGTTGTATTGTTGCCCCATTCCTGTTTCCTGTCATTTCCCCCTCAAGTGAACACAAGATCTGAATTCACCATTCAAAAATCTAAAAGGCTTTTTGGAAAGTGCACTCACCTTGCCAACAAATCCAGAATGGGCTTGAAGCAGAAGATGTTTGTTAAAATCTGGGTTTGTTTATTTTCTTCCCCTATCTCCTTCTGTGTTATTTGAAGCAGCTGAGCTGCTAACACAAAGTTTGACTTTTTGTGCTTTTAAAGGCATTCTGGGATGGTGCCGTGAGCCGGGGGATTGGACCACTTCCCACAGGCTCAGAGAGAGATCTGCATCCACCATCCACCACCGTGCCACCGAAAAGGCTAATTCCAGGCTTCATTCCAAGCACAAATCCCACCTCTTCAGAGGAAAAGTGGCTGAGGCTTTGTGGTTACAGCCAAGACTGCACAGCCAGGTCCGTGCTGGCTCAGTGAGGGACTTCTCAATATCCTCTCAGGTGAGAGTCTGGAGAGTCCTTGCTGTGCAAAATGGGTGCAAATCAGGAAGGAACGGGAAGGGAAGGGAAGAAGCTGGCCCTTTTTCCCCCCTAGTGCATCCTGCTAAGGTACTTCATGTAAACGTGGAAGGTTTCAGATGGTTCATTGGAAGGAGCACGGCTGCAAAATTGGAAGTAGCCCTGGCCAGCCCTGGTGGATGTCCCTGCACCAGCCGTGCCCCGTGGGGCTCCCTCAGTGCCCGGGGGATGCAGAATCCCAGGCTGGGCTGGGCTGGGAAGGACCCTCAGGGCCACCCAGTTCCAACCCCTGCCATGGGCAGGAGCAACTTCCACCAGCCCAGGCTGCCCAAAGCTCTGGCCAACCCGGCCTTGCTGCTCGTGGGCAGCTCAGCTGAGGTGTCCCGGACCCTCTGGAGAAATCCCTCACTCTGTTTAAACTTGACCTGGACTGCAGCAACATCCAGCAGTGGAAATGGCTCCAGAGCCAGAGGAAGATGCAGCATCGTGGCCAGCACGTCCTCCCCAGCCCCAGGGCACCACCAGGGAGCTGCTTCTCAGTGCACAGCGAGGGGAAACAGCAGCTTTCAGCTGGTGGGAGCTCGTCTGCCAGCGAGCACTCGGCAAGAACAAAGAGTGCTTTTGCTGAATTCATGCTTTGAAACCTTCCCCTGTCAAGTCCTACCCTAAAGTCAGGGGGAAGTGGTGTTGGCTCCTGTAGAAGGAACCGTTCACTCACCCCAAGATCCCACCAGGTATGATCTCCTCAGTTCAGAGGATGGCTTGAACTTCATGAGCAGCCAAGGGTCAGGAGAACATACCCAGCTTTGCCAGCAGCTTCCCAAATCTCCCCTTCAAGTCCTTTCAAACTCCAAATATACTGCCCTGAAATAAGGAAAGCTACTCAGAACACCTTTTTCTTTTTTTTTTTTTTAACAAGAAGAAATACCTGTTAGACTTGGAGGCCCTGGCTTTGGAAAATGAGTGTAACAAGGCTGCCTCATCCTTTGGCATTTGTGTCTTTCCCTCCTGTGCTGCACACGTTGCTCCTTTCATGCTGCTGTTCAGACCCAGCACGGTGAGAGGGGAGAAAAGCCATTTGCAAACGTGTTCTCAGAAGAAAATCTGCTTTTCCCCCACCCATTTAAAAAGCGATTCCTGTTGCTGCACATTGTGTGCGTGCAGGGATTAAAATCACTTGAAAGCCCGCAGCAGAAACGAGACGTCGCATTTCCAAATTCTCCATGAAGGCGTGAACGAAGACACAATACAGAGCCAGGGCTGACCTGCACAAAACAGCTCATTAGATGGGAGAAAAACCAGCACCTTTCACCTCCGACAAGCTGGAAAAGAGAAAATCCCTGCCAGATAACCTAAGCAAGAGCCTCGTGGGAGAGGTGTGAGCGTGCTGGAGTGCTGGGAGCTAATTGGGAGAGCCTCCGCCATCCCCGAGCAGCAGCAGCAGCAGAGAAAACACATCCCTCTGCAGTTAAATAAATAAAATATGCCAGCATTAGGCTCCTTCCCTGTCCTCCCTAATTCCTGTGTCCCAAACTGAGCTGAAATTGTGCCCTCGTTTGGCATCTCGCTGCATGGCTGAGCAGACCACGCTTTTAGCAGAATTGTCAGGCTCGTACCCATCCCATCCCTTTGGAAATTTGGGTCAAGGGCTTTGTTTAGTTTGGTTTGAAGCCGTATCTGTGATACTCGGAGGGGATGAACTTGAAAACTGTTTTACCCAATCCTGCTCAGGATCCACCAGCCCTACCGGGCATGTTGTCAAGGGCTTCCTTGGCCATCCCCAAAATTAAAATTACTCATGGTTTAAAATAGATCCCTGCTATACCTGAATGGCTGGTTTGTTTTCCAGGTAGGAATAACCAAGAAGGGATCCCCTTCCCCTCATCCTGGCCACCACACGCATCTTTTGACTGAGAGCTAAGGCAACACTGATGTCTTTATTTGTTTTTTAAAGAATTTAATAGAGATCCTAAAATATTCTAACAACACAAGGATCCAGCATGGCAGTTAGCTGGGCCTTCAGAGGCCAGCTTTCTCCCTTCATTAATATCTATTAAAACTGTGGAGATTAATGGAGCCACTTTGGAAGTTCCCTTTGGAAAGCTCAGAGCAGCAAGAGAACACTGGGCTGCTCATCACAGTGAGGCCTGGAGTAACCTGGTCTGGTGCAAGGTGTCCCTGCACCGCAGTGGGTTGGACCAAGGTGATCTTTAAAGTCCCTTCCAACCCCAAACATTCCGTGTTTCTATGATCACACCTCTTGTGCCTCCTCAGGTTTGTGCTCATACCCAAAATCTGCTGGCTCAGATCTGCAGGAGAGTGGGGGAAGATGGGGAAACTTCCCAGCTCGGGTGAAGCAGGAAGGCAGGAGAGATGTGAGGGAGATGGATCCTTTGCAAATCCCTTTGAACCCTTTCCAACACGAGAAGCAGCTCTGCTCATCGTGGGGATGGGCGTGGGGTGGGAGGTGGGTGCTGCACCCCTGCCCGTGCCTCTGCCTCTGCCTCTGTCTCACCGAGAGCTGCTCCAGCTCTGTGACTCACCACAGTCCCCGTTCCATGCCTGGAATTTAGAAGATTTGTGTGTTTATCTGCTGCCCTGTTCAAATTTCTGACTGGGCTGTGCTCGCCGTGGTCTCTCGGGGGGCACACACGATGCTTTTTGGTCGAAGCAGTCTCTCTGTTGAGGTGCTTTTTTTCTCTGCACAAGAAAAAAATAATTTAAAAAAACAAAGCTACTTTTTCCCATCTCTTTCTCCTGCTTTCTTATTTTTGCCAAAGAGCATCAACTTGAGGTGAAATATTTTCCAGTGCTGACAAAAGCTTTGATATTGTAATGCCAAACCCATCAAGCCAAAGCTTTTAACTCTGGATTGTTCTTTTTTTAAAGTATTGGATTTGTGACGTTTGTTCTCCTTCCTCTGGCCCACGATTGATCCGCCTGTCCTATTTATCTCCTCCACCTCACCAGGCCATGGCCTTGAGCCCACTGGAGACTTTGCATTGATTGCCTGGGATTTTGGATGAAGCCAGCCAGTTATTTTCCCTTCCCCTCTTCACCTCTGTTACCTGTTGTTTATCCTCTAACCAGGCCTGGGTGAGGTTATTTTCTGCATCCAATTGACCAGAAAAAGCACATTACAGTTTGGTTAAACAATAATGTGAACGTACCAAAGTTCTTTTATGAGTCAAAGTTCTTCCTCAGCATTTCAAACCCCAATATTTCCCATGGGAACACATGAAAAGTTTAATCTAGAAATTAATTACATGCATTCGTGAAGTGGCTTCAAAAGAGCACGGAGAACAAATCATCTTGGTTTTCTCCAACTCACCAAACAGATACATCTCAGGTCTGGTTTAAATGATGTTTTCCTGCACACCTGTGCAACCTACACATTGGTTAGGGAATGTCAGCATCTATTTCTGGGTCTGACTCTGGCCTGAAGGCTCAGCCTGTCCCTCCAGACCTGCCACCAGCGTCCCTCTCCCCAAGCCTTACTCTGAAGCTCTCCCAGCACAGACTCTCCGGTGTTTCTAAATTAACTACTTATTTTCACTACTTTTCCCTTCAGTCAACGGAGAGAAACTATCTTCCCCAGAAAACAATTGCAAACACTGAAGCTGAACTCGCTGTGACAGACCAAACCAGGCTTTGTTTGGAGGAGGAAGGGAAGGTGCTGCTGTGAGGGCGGGCGCTGCAGCGCCGGGCTCGAAGCAAGTCCCATAAACCAGGCAGGGTGGCAGCTCTGTAACTCCAAACGGGAGACTGGCAGCAGCACCACGGATGTAAGGAGTTGTTAGTGTAGAGGATTAAACTTTGATGAGGGCTTTTGGCACTGGAGGGACTGAAAACACAATGAGAAAGAGCAGGAAAAGGTCTCGGGGCCCTCTCCCGCGCTCACACTCACAGCGTCTCTCATCGGGCGGGTGCACCCATCAGCTCCTCAGGGTCATTCCGAGAACAGGAATTACCTGCTGGAAATGTTGTTTTCCAGCCGTGAGTCCCTGAAGGTGCTGCAGTGTTGCCACGGGGTAGATTTCCCCTCCCAGAGCATTTTGCCCTCTCCCTCTGGGACCAGGTCGTGCAGCCAGAGCCATCTCAGGGCTGTAACTCACACGGTTTTGTCCTCCAGCCCTGCTCCAGGACTTCAGAAAAACCCCGATCCCCCAGATCTAATTCCATTATTTAAAATGGGGAGAAACAGCAATGAATTTTCCCCAAACCAGTAATTATGGATTACACTGGCTGTAGGGAGGAACAACTCCAAACTCCAAACCTGGTCCTTACAAAATGCTGCAAAACCTTCCCCTGAAAATCCTTTGAAGCCAGGAAGGAAAGTGCTCACAAGGCTGGCTGAGAAACCTGTGATATAAGTGTCCCTTAGCTCGTTTCTGCCTACTTGAAGACTTAATTAGTATTAAAAGCCCCAGGAAGTCTGAAGATTATTTATGGAGAACGTAGCAGTAGATACGACCTAAGGAAAAAAGGAGGTAAGGCTGAACCACAGAGCCTGTCCAGGGGACTAAATCTACATTTTTACTGCTTCATTCCCTAATTTAGGTGCAAATTTGGAGTTTTTTTCCCACTCTCCTGCCCAAAATGTCAAGGTATTGCAAAGCTTTTCAAGCCTGGAATTGGGACAAAGGAAAAAAAGGTCAAAGCCCTCAAAACAATTTGGAGAAATATTGGCCAAGATGTTTCATTTTTAGTCTGACAGGTTTTTTTATTAACTTGTACAATCATTTAAAGCAAAAATTGATCTGCTAAAGGACACCAAGAAGCCATTAGCTCTGTGCAGGGACAGGCTTACATGGGCTGGTCTCCCCAGCTCTAACGGGCCCTTGCTAGCACTAATTAACTCAGAATTTCTTAGTAATTTACAAAGAATAATAATTAATTCTTAGTAATTAATACTAACATTTTTCTTCCTAATTAATATAACTATTTAACTAAGATTTTTCTTCATAAATGTCTTCATAATTAAAGTCACTAAATCCCAACCCTTTCCAGAGAAAATTAATTGGGGAGGGGGTGCTTTCTGTTAATTTATGGAAAATAGAAGTTGAAGACATGGATGATTATTTACAGAATCAAGAAAATAAATAAAAAGAGAGAGGCATTTGGTCTATTTGACCCACTTTGGTCACCATTTTGGCTTGCAGAGCCACAGTCCTGGTGTCACCACTGACTGCCAGGGGACTGCTGGAGGGCCACCCTGGTCCTGGTGTCACCCCTGACTGCGGCAGGGATGCAGCTGGGCTGCCCAGGGCTCAGCCAGCAAACTGCTCTGCTGATAAAATGGTCCGGGCAGCTGAACACACGAGTTCTGCTTCGCCCCAAACCCAGGCAACCAGCAGTAAAGGCATTTGTCACTCCTCCCCCCTCCAAAACCAGGAAGCTTAAACAATATGCATCATTTATGCACCTCAAGAAGCAGGGAAAATCAGAATTGAAAACAGACTGGTGCCTCTGTCTGCATGTGTCTGCATGAAATATTCAGCACAAACCCAGGTCCCGCTGTGTGCCGGGGCTCGGGAGCCGCGCTCCGCAGCCAGGAACCACGGCAGCTCGAGCAGGAGCAACAGCTGCACCAGGCAGCAGACACATCTCAGGTCAACTGCCAGGAGGAAGAGGTGTTTCGAAGCCTCTTCAATATTTAAACCGAGAATGAGACACATCGAGGCCCAGTTGCTGATGGCTCCTTGCCTTGTGCTGCCTCAGCCACGCCAGGAAATTGGATGCTCGCTGGGATGGCTGCAGAGCCAGCGAGGGTGAGGAGAGGAGCGCTCGGGGTTGTAACTGCTGGGTGTCCAAGTCTGCTCCGCCTGGGATTGCAGCCAGGCATGAACGAGGAGGAAGTAGCAACTTCTGAGCAATCCAGGCAGCAAATGAGCCCTACCTGGCGGGACCAGATCCTGCTTCGGGAGCCGCTCATGAAGTCCTGTCTCTCTGGGTAACGGTGAGCAAGTTCTGTTCTCTCAAATACAGAGATGAC
This sequence comes from Platysteira castanea, assembly GCA_013397175.1. Classification (NCBI taxonomy): domain Eukaryota; kingdom Metazoa; phylum Chordata; class Aves; order Passeriformes; genus Platysteira; species Platysteira castanea. The sequence continues at coordinate 261,579 of VYXC01009376.1, read as the reverse complement.
AAGTCAAATCCTCAAACCTTCCCTGGCTGCTTAAGGAAGCTTTGAGGCTTCCCTCGGTGCCTCACCGGGGATCTGCTCCTGGCACAAAGCCATCACGGGCAGCTTTGCAGAATCTCCTGTGACACCACGGGTCGGGATGTCCCCACTCGGCAGTGCAGAGCACGGGCCCCTTCTGAGGGCAGCAGTGATGGATCCAACACCAAGCATCCCCCAGCATTTTTCCATCACTGAGAGGCTGATTCAGCTGCTAACTCACCCTAGGAAAAAACAGATGAATGCCTTCTGATTTCTAGTAGCAGATGGATGCTAAAACAGACAGAAAAATCACTGACACACAGGGCTCCTGTTGAATTCCAGCGACCCAAACAGAGACCAAACATCTGCCCTCCAGTGCTGGCATGGCCTCTGGTGTTTATAGATCACAAAACAGCTGGGAAAGGAGAGCAGGTGAAACACCCTCAGCACCAACTGTCCCAGTGCAAACCGTCCCTGCTGGCACGTGCAGCCACCGCTACAACCGTGGTTGAAATCCTGCATTTGAAACATCAGTTGTCAAGCATCCCCTGCCTGTGAGCTGTTCCCACACCACCAGTGCTCCCAGCCAGAGATAAACAGAGGCCAGATCTCCTCTGGAATAAGGGGAGGGAGGCAGTTTCCCAAGGGCAACTTCAATTAAGTTTATGGTTGAAATTTGTGGTTCTCTCCTTTTAATCCCCTTCTCGTTAGTTCTATATCCCCTCCCTGGGACTCTGAGCGTGGTTTGCATTGCCCTTGTCTCCTCTCTGTGTTTGGAGTCCTTCAGAGCAGACAGGAGCACTAAAAATAAAACCACCTGTCAGGTTCCCTAGTTATTACAAACAAAATGTCCTTTACGAAAATGCAACAAGTAAAACCTTCATATTGTGTGTGCTTATTCACATAAAATATTTAGAAAGCTCCTAATGTTTTTATGGCTGTAATTAATCTTGTGTCATGTTGGGGAAGAACAGCACATAAAAAATTTCTTTGGCATCAGGCAGAAGCTCGGGCTTCCCAAGGCAAACCTGTGTGTCCAGGCTTCCGAGGGTGGAGGGGACTCGGGCGTGGGGTCTGGGGGATCCCTGCTCTGCCAGGGGAGCCTGATGGGATGGAGGAGGGCTGAGCCATGGACCCTTTTCTATTACGCTGCCTTTGTGAGACAGACACTCACACCAGCTCTGGCAGATTCTCAGCCGTGTGGAGGAGGGGGCGAGGCTGGGATTCACCCCAGCTCTGCTCCCCGGGGCCAGCAGCACCACCCCTGCTGTCAGCACAGCTTGGCTGGGACTGGGGCTCCCGGGGTGCCTTCCTCTGGGGAAGGCTGATCCCACAAGATAAGTGCTCCTTTTATTGTCTAAAATCGTGGAGATTTTAAGAGAAATCTCTCTGCACGTTCACTGCAACCGTCTGGAGGTCTCTGGCTAGCACAGGAGCCTGAATACATATAAACTGTCACCAGTCAGAGACTCCTGGCCCAGCTTGCCTTGCCAATAAACTCTTTGATGGGAATATTCCCAGAAATATGATGCTTTAAAAATCTGATCCAGCCCTTGCTATCTATAGCTTCTCAAAGATGAAATTTTGGCCAAGATGCAAGAGAGAACAGCTTCCAGCAGCTCCCTGTGCCACGGATGGAGAATAACCATCCATGGGGGAAGAACCAGGTGGCTGCTGGCTGAAGCACTGGTGCTGTGGGAGGACAGCTCAGCCCTGTCCGAAATAGGTGCAGATCCAACATTTTTGGTAACTCAAACTGTTTCACCATAAAAGCGTGGGAGAAGCTGTCTCATTGCGCCAGGGCGTAAAGGAGTTCGCAATCAACACCTGAGAGGAGAGAGAGGTTGGCCTCAGTGGAGTAAAGCATTTAACCACTGTAACAAAGAAAGATGGATTTGACATTTTAATCTTGATCCTTACACTTCTAAATTGCCCTTCAGGAGAGGAAGATAATGTGTGAAGTACAGGGCTGCTCCTGGGGACGCACCAGCCCATGAAATATCGACATCCCGATGGAACCAAGGGCCACAGATCCCGTACAGCTCAGGGATTTGGTTCACCCAAAGGACACAAGGGGCTGGTGGAAGACCTGGCCCAGGGACTGAGCTGAGCATTGGTAACCGGGCATCTTGGTTTTCATCCTTGGAGGGAACCTGCTGCCCATCCAGGCTGGAATTAAGGTCCAACAAGATCCATCCCTAGTGCTCGCTCCCAAACCCACTGGGTTGTTGGGGAGCTGTGGAAGGAGAGGGAGTTCCTGTTGCTGGTGGGATGGTGAGATGTCCTGCCAGGCCCTGCCCCAGGGGGCTGGAGGTACCCCACGCACCGTGTGGATTTACAGCCCTGTTTGTTATTTGAAGCCACCTGGGCTTTAACCATTCCCCTGCACGGAGCACGAAGGGTTCGGGGAGCAGCACCATGTCCTGGATGCAAAGCTGTTACACACCCAGAGGTGCAGATGGACAGCAAGGAAAGCAGAAAGGGTGAAGGAAGAGAAGGTGATGGCCCAGCACACAGCAGGGCAGGCAGTGGGGTTCAGCTGAACCCCAAATCCATCAGCTCCCTGCTGCAGCCACCTCCTCAACTCCTGTGTGTTTCTGCACAAGCTTTTTTAACATTTTTTTTAGTTGACTTGCAAAGTAGCCGACCTGCCAAAGCTGCCCATTTTGCCTGCAGATGCTCTGCATTGGCGGCCTCTAAACCCCTTCAAACAGCCCCAGCTCAATCACAGCTCTGTCAGGCGATGCTCTATTTAACAGGAGCTGCCCGTCTCGCACAGCAGCCACAGCCCAGGAATCTCCTCCCGAGTCCATTTTCTCAGTGAGTGGCAGCAATAAATAAAATCCAGACAGTTGGTCCTTGAAATGCTACCATGGCTTGATTACTTTTGCCCAGGACTTTGCCAACTGTGCTGCAACCTCCTGCAGATGCTGCCTCCCTTCGCCCGCCACCTCCCCGGGCTGGAGGAGGGCAGGGCAGCGCTGGGGTCACACCCGGAGTGGGATGGGAGTGCAGGAGCAGGGCAGCACAGGGGCCGGGAGGAGGCTTTTCCAGGAGGACGAGCCCCTGCCAAAGCCTCTTGCCCCAGAGCCGTGCAGCAAGAGCCAGGTCCTGCCCAGGACAGCTCCTGGGCTGTTTCTCGCAGGAACGGGGAAGGCTGCCCCTGCCTTGGCCAGGCTCCAGGGTAGTTAATTGCATTCCGCCTGCACAACATTAATTAATCTGGTGTCGTGCAGAGACCGCTGCGCTGGGCGCATCCGGGAAAAAAGAGAAAATTCCGCCACCTCCCACACCCAATAAATAAAAGAGGGGGAGGGAGCCGGGCTGGCAGTTGGCTCTGAGGCTCGGCAGGGACACGGGGTCCCAGTCCCAGCGGGAAACCTCTTGTCAGGGTTCAGACATCTCTCGCAGTGCTGGGCCTGGCTCCATAGGCTCCGACACCGATTTGCTTTCACCTGTGAGTGAATGGAGCCAAGTCACACACAGAGGTCACCTCCAGTTTGCTCCCTGTATCCGTTCCCAGGGCAGAGGATGCCAGTGCTCGCCAGGAAAGTGCTTCAAAGATCAGCTGGTGGACGGGGAGGGTTGAGCACTGAGGAACCACCTTGGCAGTGCCAGACTGGTCTCACAAGGAAGTCCATGGGATTCAGTGTGGCTGTGGGATTTGTACAGATCTGGGGGTGCCTTGGGCTTCCTGAGCTGCCAAGGGAAACTCATTCCATCCGGGCAGCACAGCCGTGAGGGATGAGACATCCCCAGGGAGCAGACCCTGAGCACACACCTCCCCTGCAAGGGTGTTTTTGGGAGGCAGAGCCGTGGCAGGAGTTCCCCTGCTGACACGAAGAGCAGATGCCAGTGATTTCAAACCCTACTGTTACCTCACTAAAGCAGCTGTCTGCTGTCCCCTGAAGACAGACAAATTAGGAGTCAACTCAACCAAGAGCACAACAAACACAAAAAACATGTGACCGTACAAAACGCTAACAAGGCCGCTCCCAGCGCCCTGGCCCGGGAGCACGGACAGGGGCTGCGGGAAAGAGGTGGAAGGAGGCAGGGCAGCAGATTTGTTTCTCATTGTCAAGTTAGAGCCCAGCCCAGCTGTTTCCCCACACAAGCCAAAGTCATGAGCCACGTCTAGTTTGATATTTATTTTTTTTTTAATTCTTGCAACAGTAATAATTCAGATTCATTTCTGGGATCTCAACTGGGGTTGCAACTCTCTGTGTGCCCTCCTCTGAGTTATTTCTCTGACCTGCCATTCCCTCCCTGCCTGGGGTGATCAGAGAGGAGGCACGACCCTCAACCATGCTCAGGGTGCACAGCTGGACCCAGCCCTGCAGCTGTGCCAGGTGTGTGGCACACACCGCGCCCAACACGCAGCACACGCATCGTCCCCGCAGGAGCACGGGGTGCTGGAGCACACAGGCAGAGCCTTCAGGATCCCAGCAGCTGGAGAGCCCTTGGGTACCTTCACTAACCTCGGAGGAAGCCCCCAGTTCCCTGCGAGGGTCTCAGCCCCGATGGCACCGAGGGGAGCAGCGCTGGGAGGAGCAGCACAGCAGAACCGGCCCTGCTCGGAGGCCAGACAGCCAAACCATCCTTCCCTCGGCAGCACTGACACAGCATCTTCCAGTGCTGGAAACGCATCTTGTTCAGGCTCAGTTAATAGTCAAAGGATCCAGGTGATTATTTCCCACCTCCTGTGAGTGACAGCAGATGTTCCGGAGTGATTTGTAATCTAACAGAGACATTAACCTTTTAAAGCATCTCCCGGTGTCCCCGGGGCTGTCCAGGGACACTCTATTGTGCCGGGGAACAAAGAGCCCTGGATATTACTCAGGAGTGAACAGCAGGGATGAGCTTTACATAAAAGAGATCAATAAAAATATATCAGCAGCCCACGCAGGGCTTTGGGAAGAGGTGGAGGAGCGACGTCTGGGAGGAGACGCAGCGGGACGGGTCAGGTCACAGCGTCGCAGTGGTTATCGAGGAGCAGATGAAAAGGTACTGATTGGGCTTTTAATCTCTGCTCCACACACGGGTCCCCTGGGCCAAACGCACTTGGTTTTGCTGCTGATGGGCAAGGGCTGCTGCCCTGCTCCCGCTGGGCTTCTCCAGCTCCATCTCCTTCCCATGGCACAGCTGGGGGACTCTGCACTGCCACAACAGCTTCGGCAGCCAAGGCGCTGCAGCCCCATCCTCCCAGAACTCGGGAGCAGAACTCGACTGCTCACACGTGCAACAGGCTGGGCAGGTCTCCTGAGTGCTGGTATCCCACAAACCCAGCGTGATGGGCTTCACAACAAGGAGAGGGAGAACAGCGGGGAAACCCCTGAATTGCTCCAGGGATTCTCCCGACACGGCGATCGACTCTCGGCATCGACGCGGCAGCGCTGAGCGCAGCCAGCCTGGGGAGAGGCTGTTCTATTTCTGGCCAAGACTTCCCCGTCAGGGAAGCATGTAGCACCAAATGCAACACAGCTAGCCTGGAAAGCAGATGGTCCGTGGAGGTGAGTCCCACTGTAGTTGTACAGCCAGTCTGACACCCTGGGGAGAAATCCCACAGACAGGCGAGATCCCCAAATCTTCCCTGACAAAACTTTTGACTGGAAGGACAAAACAACTTGTTAAATCCCAGACAGACCCGGAGCAACTGGGATTAGGATGATGTCACCAGCCTCTGGAGCAGCAGTGGGCAGTGGGTGCCTTTGCCCACACAAAATAAATGTATTTACTGAATGCACCCATGAATCTGTTGCTATCACAGCCTCCGGCCAGCCCTGATCTCTCTTTCACTACACAGAGCACTGAAAAAACACCTTGAAGAGGCTTGGAGCTGACCTCTCCTGCCTTGGCACATGCAGGAGAGGAGGATTGGGCCTTTTCCACTGGCAGCCAAGCTCCAGCTGCTGCGTGCTCTCAGGGACTGGATCAGGAGCAGGAGAATCTCTGCACGAGGCTCGGCCGGCTCTTTGCACCCACTGGGGTTATTATCTCAATCAGATTAGAGATGCGAAAGCCAGAGCAGCAGGTACAGCCATCAGGAGCTGCCAGACTGCAGCGGGATGTGACCACGGCGGGGGCTCCGTGTGCCCAGGAATGTTTCCTCCAGTCTTTCTGTAAAGCACCCTCCTCCAGCTGCAGCTGGATGTTGCTTCCCAAGGGACTCTCTTCCCTGTCAGCTCTCTCGCAGAGCAGGAGCAGGGCTTGGAAGCAGATTCCCAACCTTTCTATGGGATCCACCATCACAGCCTTCCCTGCTCCACAGCCATCTCCCGTGGGAGCCCAGCAAAGCCACCCCACACCTCTCACCCGCAGGGCTCTGTGAGGACACGGCACAAACTGTGAGCAACTGGGAACGGCTCCAGTCTCATCTCTTTGACATAGAAGGGAAATGTTTATCTAAGCAGCAGGTTTCCTGCAGATGGGGTCCACGATACAGGCTTTGCCTGACCAGGATCAGGAGAAAATCCAGGGATGGAGCTGGGGCAGGTGGCATTGGTGGTGCAGGAGCAGAGGGGGAGCTGAGCTCCTCAGGCACACTTGGCGCTGGCTGCACCAAACCTCAGAGCAAAACCAGGGTTGTTTCGTTAGCGGGCTTCGCTGGGCAGAAAGTGGAATCTTGCTTTCAGGGAAGGGTGCAGAAAACGACACCGTGGGAAAGAGCCTTCTTGGAAATTCGATCCAAGAACAGCACAAATGTGGCATCTGCCCCTGGCCCGTAACCCCAGAACAGCTCAAGGGAGCAAAGCTGGTTCCCAGAGCTTCTCACTATTGCATTTGTTTCCTTCTACTGACCAAAGCCTTTTAAAAGCTTGTGTGACACAGGTTTGTGTTAAAACATCCATTCTGGGCTCAGCTTTTCACTGGGGCTCCCCCACCTCCTGGTCATGCAGTGAAAAAAAGCCACCAAAACACAGAAGTGGCACCATCGAAACCAAAACACCTTCACCAAACCCCCCCTCGCTGGGGACTCACAGGAACCAGCAGGCACCGTCCCTGCTCACTGCAGGCATGGTTTCTGCAACCCTTCCAACCCAAACTCTTCTAGGATTTATGAAAACACACAACTTGGCTGCAGCAAAACCCCACATCTGACAAAGTTTCCCCCTTGGTGGAAAGGTCCTGACCAGCCACAAAGAGGGGAACAACCAACACCTTTATATGGTAAACACCACCTTCTTTCTGTAGAGTGCAGAAGCAGATATCCCAATGTTCCTCCATGAACTCCCTCTCAGAGCAGCCCTTACCTAAACCAGGCTGCAAAACTCATGATTAACAAATAGCTTGCACCCTCCTTGCTCTCACTACAAGGCTTATCACACCAACAATGTCCCCAAAATCAGCACAGCCCTTCCAGGAACCTGATTTTTGTACAAGCTGTTACAATTCTTCTGAGTAACATTAATTTTATTCAAATACCTGGGAAACACGGGAGGTAACAGCTGAAGTCTTGGTTCCTGCCTGACCCTTAGGGCAGGAAAATATTCAGTTAATATCTTAGACATCCAACCAGACTGTGTGCTGCTGGGGCTCCTATTCCTCATTTTATATAATGAAAAATACAAAGCATAATTCAAAAGAAGAAATACATTTTAAAATATGGCATGAAAGAGCTTCTTTACTGACAGATCCTTGGTGTACTTTGATTTGCTTTTCCTTACATGCTCTCTCTCAACTATTATTTTCTTTCCCAGTGGTGTCATTCTAATTTTCAAACTCAAGCAAAGAAACTGCTCATTCCTTACCTCTGGTCAGCAGCCACCTCAGGGGGGGTTTCTTCAGCTTCTCAACAAACACCAGCTCAGCAGAGCCTGCAAACTTCTCCCGCTCCTGTGCAGCTGTGGCCACTGAGCAGAAGTTGCCAGTCAGCAGCAGCAGCTCAGGTGCACCAGAACGAAGGGACTCGGCTTTGTTGGAGACCTTCTCCCCACCTCTCACCCGGTGTGTTGAAGGGTTTCCTGAGGAGTGACCTTGCAGAAGGGGAAAATGTAATACTTGTGGCTATTTCCCTCCAGAAGGGAAGTTTGGCTTGTGGCAATGGCCTGAGGGGAGCACAGCTGCCTCAGGATGGAGCTGCACGAGCTGCTCAGTGTCCTGACCACGTCCAGAACAGGCCATCCTTGTTTCTCTGATGCCCTCTCTCTTCAAGGGAATGACACCAGCCTTTTGGGTCTTTTCTGAGTCTTTTTCCCATTTTCTTCTTGCTTATCATCCTGAAAATTTTAAGAGAATCTGCCATTCCCAAGCCATCCTGTGGTGGGTCTCCCCATGGTGCACCATCAGGCTGACATGTGATGTGACTGGAGCCATAAAGTGCTTTTTTGTAGCTGTCACTGTGGGTAAGAGCCTGCAGAAGAAGGATTTATATATATTTTCTGTCCTCTCTTACCCCACTAGCCCCTCCAAGCTCCAACTGCTCTAACCAGAGCTTTGAGTTCACTACACCCTGCTGAGCAAACAGACTAGTTTGAAAACCAAGCTCAAAGGGAGGTGTTTAAGGTCTCTGCTGGTATTAAGAGAGGAAAGAGGGATAACTTGACCTCCCAGGAGAAAGCAAGGGTGGCACAGTGGCAGTCAGTGCTCCTTTGGGCACATTAGTGATGGAGAGATGTTGAAGTCCACAAAGCTTTTCAGAGAATCACCCCAATGGGAGTTTGGCTTCTGGCTGAAGTTTTAAAGTCCTCTGTGTCCTCCCTGACACTGGGAGTTTCTTTGCTCTCCCCTGCTTGGGCAGACCCAGCCCAGGGCCCCAGTGTGGGCTTCAGCATCTCCATGGACACTGGGCTCCCGAGTGAGGACATCACACCACAGAAACTTTGGAGGACCACACACGAGATGTAAACATACCAAGTCAGTTACATATTTTTATTTATTTCTCTGCTGCTGAGATCTAGTTACCTCTGATCAAATCCAGCCAAGATCCTGACTGGACCAATTCAGGCTTCTGAAGGAAGCAAGCTCCAGCTAAAGGGGGTCTTTGAAATATCTCGCAAGCAAAAGATCTGAAGAGATGTAATCCAACCCAATCCAGCCTGCCAAGGACGTCTCCTACTTGCACGGTTTTAACAAGGTTCAAGGCCAGAAGGCTCCATTATAATCTCGTAAAGCTGTGTTCCTGCATGGAGGAGGGGAGGGAGAAAAGGTGGCTGAGGGGCCTCCACGCTGGAAGAGCTGTGTGAGAGCAGGCAGGCACGAAAGATAAAGGCAGTGTGGGCTGTGATACGTGGGATTTGGAAATGGTAAAGAGATGGGGAGATGTGGCCAAGCCCTGACCTCTGCACTGGGTTCTGCCACACCCCACCCCATTTTCCAGCTGTCTGTACAAGCTGGGGCCAAACCACGAGCACGACCAGCCCCGCAGCACCTCCAGCCCAGCCCCACGAGCACGACCAGCCCCGCAGCACCTCCCGCCCAGCCCCGCACGCTCGGGGCTCCGCAGCAGCAGCAGCAAGGCATCCTTCAACCTCCTTTCTCCTATAAATAGAGAGGGTGTTTACATCTTCTTCCACCCAAATTTTACTTCCTTTTCCCCTGAAATGCTCAGTCTGAAGACGTCACTCGTGTCCCACGCTGAGCCCGGAGCCCGCTCAGTGCCAGGCGCAGGTTTGCTTTACGCCTGCTCTGACGAAGCTGCACAACAACGAGCTTGGGAGACTTTTAATTTTCCAAGCTTTAGATGAAAAGGATTCATTTAAAGCCTTTAAAAAATTTAGCCCACTTCACAGCTCCTTCCAAAGATCGGTGTTGTGCTCTTTAAATAGGAGACATGTTTTAAAGCTACTGCCATCATTTATTAAATTAGCCTCAGACTTGCAAATGCAGCTCCCTCTTATTGAATCTTGTAATATTTATTTGCCAAGTTGTGATATTTGGAACTGCACACGTTACACACATGGGGGAAAGAGGGAGGTGACGGGGAAGGCGTGAGGGGATGGGGGAAGGAAACCACTTCTACTGTAAATTGTGTAAATACATTTGCACATCCCAGGAGGGGTAGGGAAAAGGCATTGTAATTAAAATGACTGCCAGGGTATTTTAAACAAGGGAGAATAAATAGACTTTTCTCTGCATGGCACAGGCTCCTTTAACTAGGAAACTTCGTGACAGAAGACGATTAAAAATATCTTATGGCGTGTCTGAAATCTGCAAGCTTTGATGAGAAAAATGTTCTTGGGAATGAAAGGAGATCAAGTGAAGGAGGAACAGTCTCCTACACAGTGTTTTATAGGCCCAATTCATGACTGCAGATGTCACAGAAAATAATAATAAAAAAGCCTCTTTTTTTGCCTCCTAACAGAAGAGAAGAAAAACACCGAGCAGGGCTCCTGTAGTGAGAAGATCCCTTTCCTCCAGCTCTCGGAGCAGTGGTGAGAGGATGCTCCAGGAAACCACGGCAATGGCTGAGGAGCTGCCGAGCTGCTGCCGTGGGATGTCACCCCGAGCCAGAGAGGGCACAGGGCTGGCCCTGGTGCCCCACTCGCAGCCCTGGGCGGGCCCCGGGGCACAGCACAGCCGGTCCCTGCCTCCTGCCTGCTGAGCTGGAGCTCTTCTCTCTCTGCCAGGTCAAGCCCTGGGGAGCAGCTTTGCCCGTCCCACAGCCCCGAGCGGGGCCTGGCAGGAGCAGCAGCAGCTCCTTCGAGGGCTGCTGGAGCAGGGGCTGATCTCGGGAAGTGGAGGGGCTGCAGGTTCTCCCCACACCCAGGCAGCTCCTCTGAGTCTTTAGCAGAGCTGCAGGGTCTAAACCTGGCCCACGTGGAACCACAAAATGGTTTGGGTTGGGAGGGACCTTAAAGCTCATCCAGTTCCAGACCCCTGCCAGGGGTGGGGACACCTTCCACTGTCCCAGGCTGCTCCAAGCCCCATCTGACACAGCCTTGAACAATTCCAGGGATCCAGGGGCAGCCACAGCTTCTCTGGGCACCCTGTGCCAGATCCTCCCTCGCCTTACAGGGAAGAATTTCTTCCCAATACCCCGTCGAACCCTGCCCTCTGCCACTATGAAGCCATTCCCCCTTATCCCATCACTCCATGGCTTTGTATGAAGTCCCACTTCAGATTTCACTTGCCTCTCCCCAAAATTCCCCACAGAACCCTCCCAGCTCTCAGAGTGGGAGCTCTCCCTTGTTCCCCTGTGCCATGAACAGTTCCCCTTAAGAAGTAGATCATAGGATCATTAAGGCTGGAAAAGACCTCCAAGGTCATGGAGTCCAACTTTTGGGGAAATAAAAAAGAGATAAAATAAATTTTTAAAAATTAAAAGAAGCTAAAAAGAAGAAAGATATTGAGCCTCCCACTTGATCAGAAACCCTGCCCTGAGCTGGTAACACCATCACAGTGTCAGTGCTGGATGAAATTCCCTGTAACCTCAGCCTTGCTCCAAAGGGCTCTGGGATAACACTTCACTGATAGATTTCTTTGAAGACCCTAAAACTGGGAGTGCCCAATTTGCAAAATGAGATATTTCAGATCATTTTGATCAGGCTTTTTTTTTTTCTTTTTTAATGATTCTAATTTTTCTACTGCTCAGAGCCCTGGACCTGGTAACCACGGAAACTCAGCTTCCCAGGAAGAGGGATACAGGAGCACTACCACCAACTGCAGAATCTAATCATCTTCCCTAGCTGACATGAAAACATGCACGATGATGCACTGCTGAAAGAGGATTTTATTAGTGCTCACTTCATAAAACACTCTCCCTCCTATCAGGGTGTGCTGTGATTGGGGTGCCCCGTGCAGGTCACAGACCCCATCTGAAAGGGCTGATGAGTCCATCAAGACATAGCAAACCTGGGAGAAGGACAGGAAGGTTGTGTCAAGGTACATGGGAAAAAATGTCGTGACATGCTCCTACTGCTCAAGACAGGAAAGCAAGGCAGGAAAAAGGAAAAATCAGGGGAGAAAATTCACCAGAGAAGGTTCTGTTTGGCAAACACTGAATGCAAAGCTCATGCCTCAGTTTCCCCACTTGCATTAATTCTCTAAAAGGCAGCAAAGAGCAGCTCTCTCTCGCTGGGAGGTACAAGCTGTTACAAACGTGTTCCAGAGGGCCCAGAGCTGCTCCAACAACGAGCCCCTCGCTGCGGGCTGCTGGCAGCTGAGGAATGGCCATGGCAGCATCTGGCCTTGCTGGCTGCTGGCACGCTTGCCCATTGCTCCGCGGCTTCAAAGACCTGGGGATAAACCTCCCCCGCCGCCAGCACGGCTGTTAACCCCTGGTTTGCTCCAGCAAGGGAACGCGTTTGGCTGTTAACCCCTGGTTTGCTCCAGCAAGGGAACGCGTTCCCTGTGCCAGCACCGCTGTCCCCTGGCTCTGACGGGCAGAGCCGCTGCCTTGGCCACTGCTGCTCACTGCAGCGGCCAGGGTTCAGAGGATTGCAAACACAGAGGTTCTGTCCAACCTCTGCCCATGGGAAATCAATTCCTGCCTCCCAGTTTAATTGTGAGGAGAGGATAATCTCAGTCTCGAGGAAGAAGCGTCGTGCCGTGGTTGGGTCCCTGCCCTCTGCACACGCTGCCCCTCAGCCCAGCTCCTGGGCTGGCCCCGGGGGAGTGAAGCGGCCCAGGGCAAGGAGGAGGCAGGAGAGGGAGGAGGGAGCACGCAGGGAGTGCGGGTGAGGCGGCGTGGCCGGAGGGGCTGGGCCCAGGTGCTGTCCTGCTGCCCATCCTGCCGGGCACACGCTGGCAGCGCTCTGATGAAGACAGACTTGGCACGGGCACTGGCCAAGCTTTCTCACAGGCCAGTGGATGCTCCTCCTTATCCAATTCCTACACATGGTCCTCCTGGACCTGGCTCAGCTCTGCTGATGGCTCCCGAGCTGGAAAAGAGGAGAGGACTCGAAGATAAAGGGACAGAAAGCAGCAGGGAAGAAAGGCAGGGGATGCTCCCCAGCCGGACAGAGCCTGGGAGAGGGGGGCTTTGGTGGGCTGCAGTGAGTGGCAGAACCGGGGAGGAGGGAAGGAGGTGACTTCATCTCATACCAGAGAGCTGACAGCCAGCAGAGGATAAAAGCCTGGGAATCCCTCGGCTCCGGCGAGGAGACCTCTCAGCTGCCAAAGGAGGGGCAGGAGCTGGGGTTTGAATTCCAAGCTCGGCTCCTGCCCGTGGTCTTTCCCACGCCAGAGAGAAAAAAATCAGAAGAGTGACCCAAGTGACAGGCCTGGGAAGGAGCCGGGGCTGTCCCCTCCCTGGTGGCTGCCAGGAGGCTGCAGGGCCCTGGGGAGGAGGACGAGGGAACATCTGTGGCTGCCGAACCGCCCCAACCCTGAGCCGGGCCGGAGACACCCCTGCCCCCGGCACAGGGCAGAGCCTTCCCACCTCTGCCTGCACCTCTGCCTGCTCCCCGGCTCGTCACAGAACCCTTCAGGTTGGAAAAGCCCTCTCAGACCATCAAGTCCAGCCGTTTCCCAGCACTGCCAGGCCACCACTAACCCATGTCCCCAAATGCCACATCCACGTGGCTTTTAAATCCCTCCAGGAATGGGGACTCCACCCCTGCCCTGGGAAACCTGTGCCAGGGCTGGACAGCCCTTTGGGTGATTAAATGTTCCCAATATCTGATGTAAACCTCTCCTGGCACAGTTTGGGGCCGTTCCCTCTGCTCCTGTCCCTGTTCCCTGGGAGCAGAGCCCGACCCCCCCTGAGCCCCCTCCTCTCAGGGACTTGTGCAGAGCCACCAGGGCCCCCCTGAGCCCCCTTTTCTCCAGGCTGAGCCCCTTCCCCAGCTCCCTCAGCTTCTCCTGGGGCTCCAGCCCCTGCCCCAGCTCCGTTCCTTTGCTCTGCACATTCCCTTGCTGAAGGAAGCAGCTCATGGGTAGTAATACCATGGAATAGTTTGGTTTGGAAGGGACCTCACAAGGTCATCTAGTCCAAACACCCAAGTTTTGCTCCACCAGGTTTAGACTCCTGAAAGAAACTTTACTTTTTTACCTCATCTCTCAGTTTTTTAGCTGCTACTGCAAACCTCAGGCCTAACCTCCAGCTGCCATTTAGAAAATAAACCACAAATGTAATCAAAGCAATTACTACCTCCACTTCAAACATTACATTATCAAGCCAACCAGCTCCCCATTGAAGACAATTAATCTGCACACAGTCACCAAAAGAAACTGTCAGCAATTAGAAGTGGAAGCACAACTTTGTAGTTAATTGGGAATATTGCACCTCTGTTACACGTTTAATTAGTTGATGGAGTGTGTCCCTTCTCAGACATTTTTCTTTTTAAATTATACCTGAAATTCATTCTTTATCCCCACCATTTTTTTTTCCCAATGCAAAATAATAAAGGAAATAAATAAAGCATGAGTAATCTGAAACCTGATTCTGGCTCTCCCTTAGTTTGCAGCTTGTAGTGTGTACACAGGAGTTTAGAGACCTCCAAGAGATAAGGAAGAAAAGTTCTTTCTTTTCTTTCAGAGCTTCTCTTTTTTCATTAATCTGATTGTAAGACCTTGCCTGTGCATTTTCACACTTCTCCCATAAATCTCATTTTTGTCCTGTTTCCCTTGGGATTATCAGGTGAACGAACGGGAGGGCCCAGAGCTGAGCGGAGCCTGGCACGCGCTGCGATACATTCATTTCAACGCTTATTTTACAAAGGTTTAAATTTTATCTCTGCATAATGATGCTGCTTTGCATATCTATAGCTGCTTTCATCCCATGATCTCAGTGCATTCTACAGATTGTTAATTAAGTCTCACAACACAGTGGGGAAGTCAATAGGAGGGCTTTATTTGGGTGGGTTTATCTAATTTGTAGAAGAAAAGGGTAAACTGAGGCAGGGGGAGACTGAAGAGGTGTTTACAGTCATGGCACAGCACAACCAAGTGTGTTACAGGAGCCTCATCTGTACACCCCAGACACAGAGACACTTCACAGCCATCACATCTCCTGGTCCCTGGGAGTGCTCACGCCGGGCTGGATGAGGTTTGGAGTGACCTGGTCTCACGGGAGGTGTCCCTGCCCACGGCAGGGGCTGGAACAAGGTGATCTTTGAGGTTCCTCCCAACCCAAGCCTTTCTACAATTCCGTGACCCCTGGTTCCCAAACAGCCCCGGCTCAGGCTCAGTGCAGCTGCACACGGCTGCAGCCCAACCCTGCAGTGCTGCTCAGGGCTGCTGGTACCCAGAGCTCCTCCAGCCCACGTTCCCCATGGTTTCCTGCCAACACACTCCTCTCAGCACCATCCAGGGCTCAACCGCTCTGGAGATGCTCCTGGGAGCGTTCCTTTGCTTGGGGTGGGTGTTTGCTTTTGTCATCCTTGGCGCTGCTTTCCAAACACTCTAAAATGAAAACATTTTTATACCCAGAAGGGCCTATTTTTCATCACCTCAGAGCAGCATCGACCAAGAATAACTTTGCTGAAAGCTAACAAATCCACGCGCTGGCTCAAGGCAAGAGGCAGCCTGGCGAGGTACGCCTGTTGCCATGAGCAGAAAAACATCTCAGGGCCCAACCCTATCCTGATGAATATCGCTCCCACTCCATGGAAATTGCAGCATGGGTGGCACATGTGGTCCTATCTGCCAACTCCAGCGAGGCTGCTCCAGCTCCAAGAGAAAACTCTGCCAAAATCCCATCACTTCAAGCAGAAAGATCCAGCCTGGAGGAATTCAATGTGCCTGGAGAATTTCTGGGGGAAACCACAACAACAAACCTGCAGAGAACTGAGCTGGCAAAGCCAGGAACACCAACTGCTGTCCTCCCCACTGCCCTTTGGAAAAGTCTTTCCTACGTTATCAAACATCATCACCTCATTTGGAGCACCATTGCAAGAAGCAACTTCCTGGTTGCAAATCAGCTTCTTCATTTTGTTATTTGCTGGAGCAAAACCATCCAAGTCACATCCAGGTTTGGAGAAGGGAGGAAACATTTGCAACAGTTGAACTGGTAAGGGAAAAGAGTAAGTTTTCAAGTTGCCTGAGAACAGCTGCACACTTCAAAGGGCAAGAATTTGTGTGGGTGAGTCTGCATTGCTCTCCATCCTTGGGCAGGAGGAATTTCAGCAGCTCAGGAGGACCCTGGTGGGGTTGTGTTTGTGTTTGCCTCTCCTCCCATCTCCAGGTAGCAGGAACAGCTTGTCAACCATCTTCTGGAGGTGGAAGCAGATGAAATAAGTCACAGAAACTCTCCGAACCATGAGGTCATTGCTGGCAGCAGCACAAGCCACTCGTGCAGCGGCGATGCCGCTTTGTGCTGCCGGCCGGAACGCAAGCGGCGCTGAAGTCAAAGGGAATGGATCCACCAGGCTTTGGATCAGCCTGCACAGCACATGGAGCGCGTGGGTGCTTTCTTTTTCTGCCAGGGACAATCCAAGCAAAAATCAACCTCCTTCTTCCTTCAGCTGAAAGAAAGCATCAACAGAAGATAGAAATTCTGGCCTGAAAAGGAGCCAAGCGCTGCTGAATGCTGGCCCGTGGTCCTTGCAAGGGGATAATGAGAATTACTGAAGTGCCTTTGAAAAGTGCCTTGAGATTGTGCCATCTTATGTCCTCCTAGAACACAGGGATGAAAGAACAGCCAAACTCGGAGCAGGGCCAGTCTCCCATGCTGTCCATGAGGTTGCAGTCCTGTACTCCCTGCTGGCTGGGCATTTTGCACCACTGCAATGCAGGTCCAGGACTTTTCCTCACCCTGAACCCCTCTGGCAAATGGAGGGAGCCAGGCTGCTGTGGGAGTGTGTGTTGGGGTGGGGAACAGAGAGATGCAGCAGTGGGATGCAGTGGGGGTCCCCCCATCTCATAAAAGGCATCCTCTAAATGAACCCTGCTAAGTTTTGTGTCCCTGACGAAAGAAACACACCCCCTCTGCTCCCGACACACGGCTTCTGCGTGCAGCAAGTATTTGAGACCTCCCTTGGCTGGTCTGTCCCCGACAGCCCATGGTATCAGCTGTCGCAGGCAAAGATGCAAATCCTCTCCTATCAAATCAAACACCTTTCTGAAAGCTTTAACATAATCTTCTCAAAGAAAAATTTCCATCTTGTCCCCTCCTTTAGAGTTGAGCTTGTGCCCTAAAGCAGGAGGACTTCACCTCAATTCCGACACTCAGAGATGCTTTTAAATCCTTGCTTTGCAGCTCTGGCCATTCCAGTAACTCCCTGTGATAAAGGGAAATCTCTTTGTGGAGAACAGTTCTCCAGTGTGTGCTTGAAAGGCAGCCACACGCTCGCAGCTTGACCTGCTTTTCTCACGACCTGGAAAGACCCAGGGCTGGCAAAGCCAGCGCACGGGGACGGTCCCGCAGCACCGGCCCGGGGAGCATCAGCCCACGGCCCGGTTCGGCTGCGGAGAGATGATGGAGAGAGAGGCCACTGTGCCAGGGGGAGAGCAAGAAAAGAAGCCAACTTTTCCCTTTCTGCTCCCAGTTTTGTTTTCCTTGCAGGCTGGTGCCGTCCCCACCCGCAGTGCCACGGGGATGTACCGCGGGGGTAGAGAGACATCGCCCACAGCCCCCAGGGTCTGTCCCTCTGAAGTGCCCAGGATCACTCTGCCGTGGGATGGTGTTTCCCATGTGGACATGCCTTCACAGCAGTGGTGCTGCTGTGCCCTGCCGAGCCCAGGAGCTTCTCTGCACTCTGAAATTCCGCAGTGGGACCTCTCCCCACCACGCTGTGTGTACTGCAGAGCTGGAAAGGGCCTGTTCCCCTCGCAGAGCTCTGCGCCAGGGAAACGCCGGCTTGGGCCCATCTGGAAGGAATTATCAGAAGAGCTGTTTGTCAGCTGCTTCCACACAGAGGAAGGGCTGGGATTCTACACCATTAGCCTTGCCCAGAACAAAAACCAGATAGGCAAGGAGATTTATTACACACAAATCTCACAGGATTACAACTGCCCCATGGAAGGAGACCCGCCTGAGAGAGTGTTTTCTAACTGGCATGCAAGAACAGGGCAGCCTCGCCAAAATTACCTTGGAGCATGGAAAATGGAGCAGATCCTTGGCTGGGTTAAACACCAGCAAATGCCTAGTTTGAGAAAGGAGGGGGAAAGCGGAGATGAGGGCTCTGACTTAGGGACCACCCAGGAGATAAATGATGCTTGAGCTGCTGCTGAGCTCTGCAGCCTCAGCTGGTGCCCACATCAAATTCGAAGACTGTGATGATCCCCCAGCCTGATCTAGTTGCAAATTACTTCAATGAGATTTGAGAGCCCGGGGATTGGGATCTGGTCTCATTCCTCCCTTCACCAAAGATGTGTTTACATGTGAGAAACCATCCCTAGGGATGACCATGTAGTATTTTCATAGATTTTTAATACCTCTTGTTTACCTGTTTCCAAATTGCAGGAGTCATTTTTATTTCTTTGCTGCTACATTTTCCACAAAAGCTTTGCTAAAAAAAATCAAAATTGTCTTTGAAACAGATATCGAGCATGTTTTGTTTCCTGACAACCACACGTAGAGATTCAATTTGTATATGCTCCTCGGTGAATATGTCATACTGTGATTGCTCACACATTAACTGACACAGCAGAGCTGGGTGGGAGAGATTTTATCTCTTCCAGAACAATTTCAGAGACTAATAAAAACACCAGTGGATCTAAAAGAGACCTTGATGTTTCGTAATGCGTAAGACAAAAGGGTTTCCTATTTAATTAGCCAAAATGTTAGATCAAAAAAGATGCCTTAGATTTTGAAATGAGTCAGTACTGAAACTTACAACTATTTTCTTCTCCCAGTTTAAAAAGATTTCAAATTGGGAAAATGAAAAAAATAACTTTGGAACAATTAATTTTTGTCTCATGAACTGTACCAAGTTGAACATTTTCTGCTGGAACCCCGAATCAAAAGCTGTGGCCCTGATCTAGCTGCACTTGCAGAAGCATCACCCCAAACACTCCTCTCCTGACAAAATTGGCTCATTTCCTCTAGAAAACAGGTAATGACCAACTTCCCCACACTGCCTATAGACAGAGAGTAAACTTGCACTGCTTATTATCCTGCATGTAGGGACGTAACTCTCCCCTTGATCTGCATTCAAGAGAGAAGGGAAATTCCACCATTTCAGAGGCTTTGTTATTATCTTGAGAGGTAGGGCAGCAACCAGAGAGAGCATCCAGCAAGACAAGACACAGGAAGGCTTTCGGAGACAGGGCACAGCAGCTGACATGCACTGGGTCTGTGAAGCTGAGCTGGAGAACTCCCAGCAGCCAACCTTTCACCTGCCCATCGGCATTCCTGCGCTGGGAATTGCAGAGTCAGAAAAACCAATGGAAAAGAAAAAGAAGAAAACTAATTCTCAAACCCCACACTCATTTTCATGTTATAAACACAAGGTTTGCCCCAGCACAGATGTGTGAGCAGCAATTTTCACAGCAAGGCAATGTGAGTTAGAGCATGGTGCTGATAATGCCAAGGTTGTGGGTTTGATCCCTCCACGGGGTATTTACTTTACAGCTGGACTCTGATCCTTGTGGCTCCCTTACAACTCAGAATATTCTGTGATTCTGAGTCAAACTGGCTCCAGCTGCACCATGTGCTGCCTGTGGTGGAGAGGGCAGGAGCCTGATCCCCTGCTCTTGCTGCAAACCCCAGGTGCTCTCTGGCATCTCCCTGCAGCCACAGGATCCAGGGATGCTGAGGGCTGATCTTCTTCACTCTCTCTCCACACCTGCCTGCATCAGGTGTGGAGAGAGAGTGAAAAGGAGGAAAACGCCTGGTTTTGAAGGGAAGTTGAGCTGTGGGGTTAACTGGATGATGAATGGTGGCAGGTGGGTGCTTAAGCACGTCCTGCTCCCGTCCCTGCCCACGGCGGCTCCAGCGCAGGGAACGCTGCTTCAAGGTTACTTAAGCGACAAATGATGTTATGCATTTAACAGGCAATAACACCCACCCGTGGCTTGCTCATCCTCCCCATTTGTTTTCCCCTTGCAGGTGCGTGGCTAGAAAACTGCTCCAGCTTCTCTCTCGTTATGGGGAAGGAGGGGCCGTCTCCATTCAATGAGCTGCAGAAACAGCCACAACTCAGTAATGAAAATAACAGGAGTCAGATCCTGTACCAGCACCACCTCTGTGTGCCCAAAAAAGTTTTGGGTGCTGTTGATTTATACCAGCCATGGGCCTACTTTCTGCAGCTCAAAATCACTAGAGTTGGAAAAGCCTTCTGAGGTCATTGAATTAACCCAGCACCACCCCCAGGTTCACCACTAACCCCTGTCCCCAGGTGCCACATCCACGCCCTTTTGAACACTTACAGGGATCGGGACTCCACCCCTTCCCCAGTCAGTCTGTTCCACTGCCTGACCACCCCTTCTGTGAAGAAATTTTCCCTAATATCCAACCTAAACCTCCCTTGGCACAACTTGAGGCTATGTTCTCTGGTCCTGTCACTTACTACTCGAGAGAAGAAAGTGACCCCCGCCTGGCTCCAACCTCCTTTCAGGCAGTTGTAGAGAGCAATGAGGTCTGCCCTGAGCCTCCTTTTCTCCAGGCTATCACAAAACCGTCAGTGAAAATGTCTGTATTGCGTTCAGACATGAGATAAAACCCACAAGGGACAGTGGCAGAGCTGCTGAAAGGAAGAGTGATGTCCCATCTGCACTGCAAACTGAAGATGGAAAGGAAAAGAAACTCAGAGGGTCTCATTCCCACTCCAGTTTTAACTGTACATCAAGAGGACTCAATCACCCCCTTTCCTTGGCGATTCCACGTATAAACAGCAAATTTTAGTCCTGGAGAAGTCTTTTCATACCCGGAAATGAACTCTTTCATTTTAGCACTGAGACAAAGGGCTGACCCAGTCTCATCCCTCACATCAGCCTCCACCCACCTGCACCTTGGTTCCACGTAAAGGGACAATCCACCTGCTCCTGCATCCCTGGGGAGAGCAGCCCCGGGGTCTGGTCCCTCTGTCCCTCCCCGTGGAGCCGCCAGCAGCACTGCCCGACACGCTCGGCGCTCAGACCTTGGCGTGCCAGACCCCTGGCAGGCAGCTGCACTCAGGATTAGGAGCAACGTGTCCAAACCTTGTACAATTATGGGCAACTGTTTCTCCACTGCAAATAGATGGAGCAGCAACGGAGCAGCAGTTACGGTCTCGCATTCCTGATTTCCAAAGGACAGTTGTGTGGCCACTGTCCATTACAGCCAGGGCAAATGAAGATGGATGAAGGTGAGTTTGGATGCTCCATATGCCTCTGTTTGTGTGCTGCAGTGAGGTCTGGAATGTGGGAAACATCACAAGGAGAAAGCAGTCACAATTTCTTCCCGAATCTCAGAAAATGTTGCATCTAGCTGCAGATTCAAAAAATTGAGAAACCCGAGGTTTGAGTCTTGCCTGGTTCTACCTCTCCATCACTTTGCTGTGATGGATCTCAGAGCATTTATCAACCATAACCCCCACATGGGAAAGGAGTAATGGCATTCCCATGTTGCAGGGGAACCACCAAAAAAATAAGCCATGATAAAAAACCTGGGAAAGCTGTTAGGATCTTTCTCCAAGGGATGGAGCACCACCAGCAACTTCACCTGGTTCAGGGTGGGGAGGGCCAAACACGGAGCTACCTCAGCATCTGAAATAGCATTCCAGAGTCAAAAAGGTAAACGAATTTTGTGGACATACATGAAAATTTGGCCTGAATTTCAAGGTCATGTGGTAAATTAGCAAGAAGACCCAGATATCTTGAGCATGATCCCTTCCTACCCTACGAGGCACAGCCTCCCATAGCCATTTGTGCAATTGCCTTACTTCACAGAGTGACTTATAGATGCTCTTGTAAGCAGATCCAGTCAATATATTTATTTTCCTTTTGATATACAGCTACAATAGGAAGCCACGCATGAAGTTTATTAAACCTGGCTAATTTTCTATCAGTTCTGCAAAATATCGATTCTATGCATTCAGTTATCTGGCTCAGACTCAACTTGGAAAGAGAATCATTTAAAAACAACACAAAGAAGCATCCAATTCCTCTGAAACAACACTAATCTGAGCCTGCTAACTGTCCCCGTCCTCATGGGCAGAGCCCTTTGATCGACTGAGCCAAAGACAACTGTGTTATTTAGGAGCCATTTGCAAGCTGGCAGATTAATCAAGGCTTCTTTTTTTTTTCCCCTAAAGGGCCGGTGGGGAAGAAGTAACAGCTTTACAGTAGCAGTAAGACATCCAAATGATTTTTTTTTCCTCTGATAGAGCCAGATTCTTCAGGTTATATGGGCAGGAAAGCAGCACAGAAGGATCTGTCGTTCTCCAGCTCCCCAGGGACACCGTGGGGGCAGAACCCCTTTGCTGTACCAAGGTTTTGGTGAGTCAAGAGCAGGGCTGGCCTGTCGGGGCGCAGGGCAGGATCCTGGCACACAGGGAAAGCAGGGAGGAGGTACCTCAGGGATGCATCTGCAGCGTCCAAGTCTCACAGGTGTGTGAGCATCCTCCTCAGGAGAGTACTTTGCACTCTCTGTCCTGGCCAGACAGCACCTCTGAAACCAGTTTTTGCAGATGTCTGGTTCTGGAGAGCGCAAGTCCTGTCCAGCAGGCAAGTCTCAGCCTAAATCCTTGTCTCTCCACCTTTCTCAGAGAATTTAAATCCCAGAATGGTTTGGAAGGGACCTTAAAAATCATCTCGTTCCAACCCCCTGCCCTGTGCAGGGAAATTTTACATTTGCATAATAAAATCAGAGACAGGGAGTTTTCTACCTTCAATTCTTTGAGCTTAACTGATTTTCAGCACAAACAAACTGTTATTGTGCCCAAATTATGATGGAAACCAGCAATAAATATAAAGATGCTATCTAAGCCAATATGGCACTGTGTGTTACCACATCAGTCTCAGGGAGCCTACCCTCGGATCCACACATCAGGCCAGCTTTCAGCGACTTCCTTTGGTTCAAACTTAACCTGCTGCTTCCCCTGTGCCGTAGGCTGCTCGAGACCAGCTGCGAAGCATCATTGTACAAGACAGAACATATGCACGAGTAAACAAATTAAGGCGATCTCCAAAACAACAGGCCCCTGGCTTCCTGGAAGAGCTGCAAGAGAAACTCAATCACCAGCAGCGGGTGAGGCGGTGACGGGAGGAGATGGCCCTGTGCTGAGGACGGCGGTGCTGGCGGTGGCAGCGCCCGGAGCGCTCGGAGCAGCCTCGGTCCCCCGGTCCCAGCCCAGCCCCGGCCCCAGGGCAACCCCGGCCCCAGCACAGCCCCGGCTCCAGGGCAACCCCGGCCCCAGCACAGCCTCGGCTCCAGGGCAACCCCGGCCCCCCGGCCGCAGCGCAGGCCCGGCTTCAGCACAGGCCTGGCCGTAGGGCAGGCCC
>VYXC01009376.1:217062-238241 GCA_013397175.1 Platysteira castanea | reverse complement strand
TCGCGTCTTCACAAGCGGGAGTGATGTGGGAAAAGGAAACAGCAGAAGCCTTTCCCTTCCCAGCCGCAGGCAGGTCCCTCTCCAGCTTCACTCCGGAGCTGAGGAACCTTCCCTGCTAAAAACCTCTGCCTCAACCCTACAGTCCCAGCCACAGTGCAGGTGCTCACAACAATTCCTCTTGGGAGCTCGTGACCAGCAGGATTAAACCAAAACAAATTTTATTGCAAACTGTGATCATTTAGCATTGAAGAAAATCTGTATCTTTAAAACCCCGTGTGCTTGGACCTGGCTGTTTGTTCCCCTCTAGCCTCACATTGTTATGACCAGCTGGATCTCCCTGGTTTTGCTTTTACCGCGAAAGAGCAAGACAGTCAGCACGTGCTCCCTCAGCAACCCTGGAAGCCCTCTGAGATACCAGAGTTTCTCAGGCCAGTCCCTGCAGCCTGACTCCTCACTCAGCATGCCAGACTCATCTCCCTTTGCCATAGAAAGCTGCTGGAGAGACAACAGGGAGCCCCAGCTCCTCCTTACCCCAGGCCCCAGTCTCAGAGCAGAGTCTGGCGCTGAAGTCTAACACAAATCCCCTGGTGTGATAACAGGCAGTCAGGGCATCTGACAGCTAACAGAGAAGTATTTAAAATAACTGGCTGATTTAAGACAAGTGTCTCCTTAATCCTAAGCAGTTAGAGGTTGTTTTATGCCCTGGATGACAAAGGTTTGTATAGCTAGTTTATCATATGTTTAAAGCTGCCTTAATGTAACAGCAGAGGATCTGCTATTCATCTCAGGCAAAGCAGGAGGGAAGCTGGACTCACTTCTGTGGGAAGAAATAAGGAATGTGTAATAACCAAGAGCTTCTTATTGCACAGCCTGAAATCCACCAGAAGCACATGAGAAGAATGCGGTGTCATGACTGTGAAGCTCTTGGAAGTTCATTGCTTTGTCCTCTTTGTAGTTCACTCTCCAGCTGGAAGGGCCCATATCTGGGATGGAAACGTGGAGAAACCTGACTGCAGAACCAGCAGGAGGGAGATCACTGCAGGAGGGAAGAGAAAAAGAGGGCACCTGAGGGCTGTGCTGGCACTGGTCACACCTGACCGCGTGAGATGTCAGGATCCTCTCCACGACTACCAGGGAAGAGCTGCAGAGAGTTCCCTTCACAAGGTGGAACTGGCACATCACCGTGCCAAGCTGAGATCCAGGTCGGATTTTGGCTCCTGCTGCATGGCCTCATCTCACTCCCTGAATCCAGCAATTTTCAAATCTGAGCTTTTGCTCAGGTCTCATCGCTCATAAGGGGGGGATTGCAGGAGTTAAACTCCTCGTTGCAAAAGAGAGATTCCATTTCCCTCTGGTCTTAAGCAGCTTCAATCCATCTTTCTGCATTACAGAGCCCGTGCTGATTGTTCGGCTGTAGTGAGTAATAACAACTTGTACTTTGCAGATTCCCCCAGGGACACACGTTCCTGGCTCTGCCACACTGCTGGCTCCACAGGGCAGGCACACAGCTGCCCAAGCACCCCCAGAGAGGGATGGGGCTGCAGGAAGAGCACACAAAGAATTTGGGTGGGAAGGTGTCAAGAGCGAAGGGCACCAGAGTGTGGCTGATGGCCGTGGGGAAATTGGGGTGCCCAGTCCTGTGAGGTGTGAGGGTCACAGGATGAGGAACACAGAGAGAGTAGGGGGGATATTAGGAATTTTTTCCCTCCCAAAAGCTGCACAGACAGGTTTACTCCAAAGGGATCCATTACCAGAGTTACCAGCTCATTTTTACCACAAGACCTGAGTTGATGAAATAAGTACCAATCTCTACACATTTTTTTACATGCAGACAGTTAAAAAGAGCAAAAAACCTGCTAAACAGAGCTGGCTTTGCTTTATATCCAAGCTTTGCAAGGCGTTTTGCCAAAACTAGAAAAGATATTATTTGCAGCACCTACATTTAATAAAGATGTCGTCTTCTATTGCAAGGCCAACAGCTGGAACTGGAATCCATTTCCAGACGTGGGCACTAACTTGCAATGGCCCAGATTTGCTCAACTGCCTTTTTTAATTGTGGGCATTAGCAGATTATGGGTACTTTTGTAGCAGGTCTGTAAAACACTGCTTTGTAATCTCCTGTACGCATTAGGGTCCAGATTATCATGCTTGTAGTTGATAATAACAGAGAGGAGATTGCCTAGACCCCCGGGAAATGCAGGAGAGGCACCTGCTAGAGCCAGGAGCACACGGTGCTGGGACACGTGCAGGGGAAGTGCTCAGACAGAGCACCACAGACCTGCTGCCCGCCCCTCGCCCACGCTGGCAAACACTGAGGCACGAACATCTCCATTTCCCTTCTTCCCAGCTCACATTTTGGGAGGGGGCTCTGACTGTTTCAGCTCCCTATTCTGTAAGGACATGGGTTATCCTTCTCTTTCATCCGAGATGAAAGGAGGTGGTTACATGCACCAGTTTCTAAATCAGCTCCTAGCAAAAAAAATCATTAAGAAGGTGCAGGTCTGCCTTCCAGCCGGCTCGCTGCTGAGCTGGGGACTTGCTCAGTCAGCAGCGGGGAGGAAACGTGTCCCACATATCTTTTAAGAGCAACTGGGAGCACTGGAAGCACAAAGTTTTCAGTGGAAGGTCACTAGATGGCCCCAGATCTTCCCCTGCAGCAGCCACCAGTATTCCAGCTCTGGGAGCCTGGACCACTCATCCCACAGCCTGGCCCCGAAGGAGCAGCATGTCCCGCTAAGAAGGGCACCGAGTGAGAACCAGGGACACTTGCCAAGATGCCTTGAGCGAAGCACTTACCCCCCGATGGCTTTTCTGCTCCCGGCCTTTGGCTGCCGAGGGCAGGGGAGCCTGGTGTGCGCCCGGGCAGTGCCAGGGCCTGACCTCCTACAGATAAAGGACAGGAACTCTGATTATTGACCAACTCACATCATCCCACTGCCAGGCTGCTGCAAAACCCTCAGCGGGGAAAAAGCCATCTACACTTATTCCTCAGGTTAAATCACTGCTGGAGCTGGGGCCTGTAGTGGTGTTTTGCTGGAGCTGTAATGATGTCCACACAGGTCAGGCTCCTCTGCGTCTCTGCTTCAGTTTCAGCTGTTTGGGCAGGACCAGAATTAGATTCTGTGAGCAGTTACGTGGGTCTAAATCACCACTAAATTCCTCTGGACTGAGCGGATGCCTCTGTGGAGAACAAGCCAAAGGAAGAGCTGGTTTTATACCCCAGCTCCTGCACGAAGTGATGGCCCCAAAGAAGAGGCACAAAGGTACGCGGGGACTTGGCGAGTGGTGGGGTAAGTGATCAGTTAAAAGAGGCAAATGATCTTTTACTTTCTCCTGGCTCGGATCTTTGTTCAAGTGGTGAAATGGGACCCGTTCCCTGTAATTGCTCTGCTCTTCCACACAACTGCTGTCTCCCACGTGTGGCTTGTTGACATTTAAATAAATTGCAATTATTCCGACAAAGTAGATTGCAGGGACTCCAGAGAAAATGGGTCAAAAATACGTCCAGGAGCATCTGGAATGTATTTAACACATGATTATAACAGGGCAGGATGAGGAGGAGAGTAGGTGCTGACAATAATGGATGCAGCACGGGCTGGAGACAGCCTGGCACAGCCCCACACCCTGGTGGGATCCTTGGCTGGAGCTCAGCCAGCAGGAGCCTCCTCCCGGCCCCGGGATGGAGGAGACAGCAGTGGTGCAAGTGGAAAGCCCAGAGGGGACGAGAGCAAACAGGGAACCACTTGGACTCTGAGTGAAGACCGTCTTGGCCAAAGTCTTCAGCTCTCCTCTCCTTCCTTCTGCAAGAGCATTCAGGGGTTTCAGAGGAGGCTGAGGGCTCTGATTCATCTCACACTGCCGGTGCCTAGGAGATGGGTGCCCTGCTGTCCATTCAGACTCCAGCTTTTCCTCTCTCCCTGGAGCCTTCTCTGTACCCCACTCCCCTCTTCCTTGCCCTCCAATCTCTTGGAAAGGATCTGTCCTTTTGCCCACATCAGTCTGGGTTTCTGAGATCCAGGCTGGAGGCTGTGCACACTGGATTTCTCCTTCCACCTGAGGGTTTCATAAGCAATCCAGGATGGCTGCTCCCTGCTGCCTTGCCTTGCAGGTTACAAGACGTGCTGCTGGAGCAGCCAGGGGATAGCAGGTTCCTTGATGCAATGTCTGTCACGGCTCACACGGACACACAGCTCCTTGTTCAGCCCCAAAGCCAGACCTGCCCCTCACCTAGGTCCCTGGCAGTGCAGAAAGCTTTGGTCTGAGGCAGAAATAGAGCACTGAGTGCAAGGAAAGAGGCAAAGATTTTAGAGAACAGTATAGAAGGGTGGACACCATCACAAGAAGCACAAGAACAACGCAGAAGTGCACCTTCAGAAAGGTCTCCCAGTGTACCCCCACAGTCTTCCTTATCTCTCACTCTGCTGGAAAGCCTTTGCCTTCTCCCCACACCACAAACGTTTTCCTTGTTTTGTTTCCCAATACATCAGAATGTCTCCCTGCAAGTGTAAAACTCTTTAGATGAGGGGAAAATAAAATCGATTTGAAATCACAGCTGCTGGGAGTCTCTGGCACACACACACACTGTCTGCTGACATTTTCTGTAGCTCTTTTCCCAGTGAAATCTGTCTCAAGCAGAGCCCAAGGGGGCCAGTAACAAATCAGTTGCCTGGTACACAAGTGATTTTTTTAACTACAAGTCCAACACAACGGCACTGGGAACCACAGGTTTAGTCTCACTTGGATCGTTAAACAAAAAGGGCTGTTTGTTAGAAGGCACAGGTTTTTAGGGATTTGTGGTTCTGAACCAACCCGAGTTCATTGCATATTCAATCCTGGTTTGTTCTGACAAGCAGTAGAGCTGCTGCATTCCCATCAGACTGGCATTCCTCTGGGCACTGAGCAGTCACCATCTGAGTTGGGAATTGCCTGGAAGATGGGAGCTTCTGCTGTCAAACACTCTGCGAGGGAGGGACAACACTTGTGCCTTACCTGTTCCCCTCCTTTTTCAGCTTTCTTCGCCATCACCAGAATTTTAGTCAGTTTTCATAGACAGAAGGGGAAGTCTTTTTAGCCATTTGATTTCCAGTGGCTGAAGTTTCAAAGTAAGGTGAGAAGCTCCAATACAGAAGTTGGAGTTGCTCCCAAGATCACCTACCACCCACGCTTGCTGTGGTGATCCAGGAATCCAGAAGCTTAGCTCAGCAAGTCCCAGCACTCCTCCCCTCCAGCCGACTGAGCTGCTCTCTCAGGGGCCTTGGAGCTGGATCTGCTCTCTCAGAAGTTTGGGTAATGGCAGAGTGAGGCCACACAGGCAAAAAGAGCCCCAGCTCCTGCCATTTTGAGTGGCAGTTACCAGCTGACTTATTTCAAATGACAGAAGCCAGAGGCATCATCTTCCTCTTCAACATATCCAAGCACAGGGGAAGGGTTTGATTTACTGGAGGATAGCACCTTTTGAGCAGTGACAGAGAAATATTATCATTAAACCAAAGGAAATCTTTGCTGTGCTTCCTTCAGTCCTTGCTCCAGGCTGGCTTTTATTGGGAAGTAATTAACACTGCCATTTTGGCTCCCCTCCCCTGGTCCCCACAATGAAAGAAAAACATGAAATCTCAGCTGGACATATCAAAAACTCCTTCAGCCAGAGCAACAGGCGGGAAGCAAAAAAGGAGGAAGGAATCAGGGATTAAAAACATTTGGTATGAGAGCTGGCTTACATCTGCTAGAATGCTTCCTCAATTCCCTCCCAAAATACACGTGCATGGACACACAGGCACACACACAAATAAACTGCATCTTGCTTTTTAGTGTTACCTAGGGGCGATCCCTCCAAATCCGTGAGACCTGTGAGGTGTTGCAGCCAGCAGGAATCATTTCCCAGCCTGAGGAGGAGAGAGGGACAAAAAACACGGGGCAAAACGTGAAGCAGTTCCCAGCAATTCCTCCCTCTAACAGCAAGAACTGAGCCCACGAGCCCCCAGCACGCAGAGGGACTGCCACAGGCTGTCCCTGAGCATCAGGGTAGCTCAGCACAGTCCCCTGCAAAGGATGGCACAGCTTTCAACTGCAGCAGCAGAAAAACCACGCTGCCAGCACTGGGGGCACTTTACTCACTATCTCCTCAGACAGGAGGTGATGCCAGCGGGAGGCAGAGGTCTCTACAGCAGGATTCGCTTTGTGGAGCTGGGGAGATGGAAAAAAGGATGAAATGCTTCTGAGCGTGGCGTAATTGGCTGCCTTTGCCTGCTGGCTGGCAATCTCCCCGCTCGCAGAGGCTGCCGTGACAGGTACACGGAACCTCCTGCTACCCAGGTTGTTCCAGGTCATTATCCAAATGTGCCTAAGCACCTTAAGGGGAGCTGGATTTATGTACTAACGTGATGCAAACAGATCTTCATCTTTTCTCTAGACACACCAGGCACTGGAGTCTTGTTTGGGCAGGCTCTGGATGCATTTCCAGCCCTGCTTAAAGCGAGAGCACGAGCTGCAAGAGGCACTGGCTGCCTGGGCTGGCTCGTGTGGCTCCAACACCCACGGGGATGGGGCAGGCAGCCAGGGCCCAAACGGCACGCGGGGATACAGAGCTGGAAACCCTCACAAAACCACTGTTAGCATTTAATCTCACGTAAAACAAAGGCACAAACCCTCTTTAGTAAATGCCAAAAATTAAGAAAATGAGCGGCTCTAACATACTTTGACCAAGACATCAAACCTGCACAGCTGTACCAAGGCTGAACTCCCAAATCAAAGGCTCTTCTCAAAACATAAACCACCCTCTTTCTCCTGGGCAGTATCCAAGGAGTGGGCTGCCTTCAGATCACTCTGTTTGGTCCATGCAACAAGATGACACAATTATGGCCATCAAGTAAGATTCTTGCCTTGGATTATTTTCTTTTTTTAGTGGTTACATTAGTACTCAAAAGGCCAGGAGTTCAGAAAAATATGGTCTGAAAATATCACATTGCAAAACTGAGAAGTAAGATCTCTGCAACACAGAAACCTTTGTGACTTGTGAAAATAACAGCACCATGGGTATTCGGGTTTGGAAAAGATACATGAATACATGCACTGGCCCTTGACAAAGTGGACCTCAATCCATCACTTCTGGCCCAAGGCAATCCAGACAGCTTCAGGTGGGAGGAAGAGAAGAAAATGTAGTTTCAGATATATTTTTTTTTGGCAGTGGAGAAGTTTCAAACCGATTTCTCCTGGAATGAAACATGACAGCACTTCCAAGGGCTTGATGGAAACAAGCCTTTCTGCAAGTCCTCAGACTGAGCTGTTTCATTTCATTTGTGGAACAAATGGGGAAAAATGATTTCTAAGTCAGTTCACAAGAAAACTGCCTTCTTCTGCAGGGTGTGCAGCCTCGTGGGAGCCGTGAATCTCTTCCATTGCAGCACAAGGCCTCTCGAAGCACCTGAGAAGGCAGAGGCTGTTGTCTCCTTCTGAGGAGGCAGACAGGTCCTTTGGATGGTGATTAGTGGCAGGAAGCTCCTTTAGTGCTTTTGATTGCCTTCTGGAGGTAACTCTGCTGTCAGCAGCTCAGGAGGAGTCAGGACTGGCTTAGCTAAGCTGCACAAGCATCATCTTCATCCCCTGCCAGGCATCTGGAGCTGACCTGAAATCTGCCCTGTGTCCATGGCCCCACTGAGACAGGCAAGACCAGGCCCCAGAGGGGAGGAACAGAAGGAGAGGTGCTGGTAGCACTGCCAGCCACCTCAGCACTCCCTCCCTGCCCTCCTGCTCCCTGCCTGAGGTCTAAGAAAGCAGAGATGCTGCAGACACACAGGAGGAGACTGAAGAGCCAGTGTGTTCTGTGTGCTGGTGGCACAAGGGGCCAAAGCCAGCTGCTGCCTCCCACTGCAAGTGTCTCACACCCCACTGGTGAAGGAGAAGGGACTGAACAGGACCCCTGAGCCAGACCTTGAGACAGTTCTTGATAATAACACAAAAAGCCACAGTGTCATCCAACTGCAGAGTGCTGGGCTCGAGAGGAGAGTCCTGGGGGAAATTCTCCAGGCTGTTATGCATGAGGTGAGATGAGTTGATCTCAGTGTCCTTAATATCTGTGAATTTCTTTCCATCTTCACAAGCAGCATATGCTCTAGATGGGCTGATTTTTTACTGAAATGGGTCAGTAGAAAAATAGATCCTTCTTACAACGCAACACTGCAGTGCCTTAATTTAAAAAGGAGCAACAAAAAAGGGAACAGAATCTAGGTGAGAGAGAAACTCTTTGCTGCATTTAATATTATCAAAGCCTACTGTGCTGGAATCTGAAATGTGTGCCACAGTGAGGCTGACCTCCAGCCCTAGAGCTGTCAGACCCACAGCCCTCCATCAGCACTAATGGCACTCCCAGCACAGCTTATTGCCAGGGTGGGACGCAGCCCTCGCAGCCAGAGGAGGATTATTGACTCCTCTGGAGGCAGCACTATCCCGGCGTTTAAAATAAACCACAGCAGACAATACATGAGAGGGGAAAAGGGGAACGAGGGCTCTGGGTCCTGCTGAGGCAGGGCTGTTGATGTGAGAGCAGTGGTGGAGCTCTATATCCTACATCCTAAATATCCTGCAGCACCTCAGGGATGGGTCTGTCCCAGTTCAAGAGCGCTGCAGTTTGCTTGGGAACCAGGAGAGAAGTTAAGGGAGGTTGAGGAATAGATGAGGTCTGGAAAAGGCCGTGCTGGGAGGGGATACAGGCAAATCTTCCAGAGGGATTCATGGCTTCTGCAGAAATGATGCAATGGCAGTGAGTTAATTGTCAGCAAATCACACAGAAAAGCAAGAGATGAGAAGACAGCAGCTACTGGGAAAGAAGCCCCGGTTCTTCTACGGCCCAGAGCTCAAGCAGAAGGGAAATGGTATATGCAGAGCTCCAAATTTATACCAAAAAAAGAATAACTTGAAATATTCCACATAAGCGCTGTGCAGAAGATAACTGGGAGTGATGGGGAAGGTGAATGCAGTCTCATGGGTCCAGCCAGCTCGGAGCAGCCAAAGCCCTAATGAACCCATCAAAGCCCTGGTGTGGAAAGAGCCAAGGCTGCTCCACACGCACATTTTTGCTCAGAGCACCAGTGGAAGCACCAGTACAATCCACGTGGAACCTCCTCTGGTAGCTCTGCCTTGGGGGAACACCCCAACATTGTGTTAAACCGAGCTGCCAGAAGCCCTTCCCTCCTTTCAGGAAGTTCCTACTCCATAAACCAAGCTCCACTGCACCTACTCTATTAAGCAATAACCAGGTTCCAGCATGGCCTCAAAGGATGACTTACAGACCTCATTTATCAGGAAGTTCTTCGCAGTTTCTTGCACATTTTATTGCAGACTTTTCCTGCACAAACATGGTTGAGTTTATTGCTGGGAGAGCCACCAGACTGTGACCCAGAGGGGAGCAGCTGGTGATCCAGCACTGGGAACTATTGACTCTGCTGCCAGAACACCAAGGTGAATTTAATGGTCACCTTATTTAATTTATAGATCACCTGGAGCAATTAGGGTGGCCAATTACCCCACGTGCAGCCCGTCTGCTGGAGACATTTTCCTCCTTGCAGAGAACCAGCCCTAAGCCTTGACGACAACATATAAAAACTACTTTGAGGGTTTAAGTGAGATTTGAGTGATCTATAGATCCTGAGCAGGCCAAAGGTAGGAATTGGAACCTTGAGCACTCGAGTTTAATATTGACTGTAATTAAAAGGAGAGAGCCAATTTCCCTGCGGCACAACCCAATTGACATCGATAGCATCACAGCAGCAGAGAGCCTTACCTTTGATCTCCAAAATCCATCTCAGATGGAGATGAAGGACAGACTATGCCTGCCCATGGGGCCAAAAACCTCTGCTATCCAAAGGCTGCAACACGCGTGGAAGCCTTCCTTCCCTGGGCCTGCCCCCACAAGCACATTGCAGGGTGGTTTTTTCCTGCAAGGCAGCCGCTGTCTCCATTTCCCCTGAAGGACCTTCCTTGGAGATGTCCAAGCCCACCAGTGGTGAATAGGCCTCCGTTCCCCTCTCAGCAGGATGGGGCTGGCTCTGGCAGCCCCGTCCCCTCTCAGGGCTCGTGCAGTGGGCTCCAGGGAGCTTTGGGTATGGGCGGCTTCACCACCAGCTCCCTGTTCTTCCCCAGACATCTCTGGGGACATAGACCTGGCCCTTTATAACCCATTTCCATAGCCCTTTGTACCTCCTGTCCACACCTCACAGTGCTCCCCTTTCTCTCCTGCTCACGGGGAGCTCCGTGGGGCCTTACCAGCCCCGTCAGCCCCAGTGTCCCTGCTGCCAGGCAGGCTGGCACAGCCACGCCGGGAATGGGCTCTCCGGGGTGATCTGCGGAGCACGGCTCCTCGTTAGTCCTGCAGCAGAACAATCAACGCAGCTCCTGTAATGCACTAAGATGGATTGAAGCTACTTAAGAATACAAGGAAATGGGATCAATGCTTTGAAAGAAAAGTAGCCTGACTCACCCAATCCTCTGTGGCACGGCAGCCCTGAGCTCACACACAGCCTTTGATGCGGTGCTGGGGCTGAGCAGCCCACGGCCAAGCCCAGGCTGGGAGCACCAGCACCTCATCCCAGTGGAAACACGTGATGTTCCCGTGCTGAGGTAATCAGGAGCAAGACACGGCTCTGCTCCTACTCCTGCCTCGTTATCAGCAGAGATCACACTCTCACTCCGTGCCTGGTTTTGCACCAGAACAATTCTGCTCTGTGGTGCTTTTCCCTTTCAAATGTTCTCGGAAAAGAAAGACCCAGCTCTTCCCATTTCCTCTGCACCAAGACCCGAGCAGACTGCGAAGTCCCAGAGGCTTCAAGCTACCTGCTCTCCCACTTAATCACAAAGATTGATTCCACACCTCTCTCAAAGAGATGAGGCGTGAGCAGGTACAAGACTCCTTCCCTGACCCAAAACCATTCTTTCTCCACAAATCTCTCCACTGCTTTCTTGAAATCAGCAGAGACGCTACTCCAAAAATTTAAGAAATAATCTATCAACGAAGTAAAAAGTCTCCCCTGTGCCAGATCCCACAAGCCCCAGTAGCTCTGGGAAGGAGGGAACGTAGGTATAGCTGGCCTGGCATCAGAGGTGTTGGGAACTGTCCTCCACAGAGGCATCTCCTGCCTGAAAAGCCAAGACCAGCACGTGGCAGCGATCCTAAAGAAAGAAAAAATAAATTAAATTTCGTCTTTTACTGACTCAAGTGTCTTTTTCTCTCCCAGAACTCAGGGGCTGTGAATGGTTCCATGGAGAAGCCCAAGAGTCTGGTGGGAGGAACAGAGAAAAATCCAGGGACACCAAAAGAGGGGAATTCACCACTTTATAGGCAGGGAACCGAGGTGCTTGGAGACCGGGGCGCTTCCAAGGCTCCCTGCTTACCCATTCCACGAAGCATCTCCTTATTACTCTTGTTTATTGACTAAGTGTAAACTTCTGAGTAGTTCAAGGAGGGAGATCTGAGCAGATTTTTTTCTTCTGACCTCTGTGCCCCTCTGCCACAAGGCTGGAGGAAAGAGGGGGGGAAACTGACCTGGTCCCAACTGCTCTAATTAGCTGGGATCCTGATTGATTTTGATACGTAGCTCTGGCCTCATTCATCAGCACAACATTTACCCAGATAAGGAGAGGAGCTGTGCATCAAGCCAGACCACCCTGAGCAGCACCGAGCTGCTCTAACAGGAGCAGTGCCTTCAGCACAACTCTTCTTATGAAGAGACCTCAGCATCTTTCCCGTCCTACCCCCTCAACTTTTTAGACCTTCCAAGAAAAAACATTCACCCTCCTTGGGCATAAAGATAATCCCTGAGGGCTCAGCCTTGTTGAATTTCCAGTTTGGGGCTGTAGGAAGCCCCATCAGAAGCAGTGACAGAGGCAGGGATTACAGGGGCCAGGTCTCTCAGCTCAGCTCCTGCAGGCCGGGGTGGGCAGTTCCTGCGGGGAGACACAGCACAGGCCAGCGGGGAGCCACGGGCAGGGGCAGCAGGTAGAAACCAAACAGGGAGACTGGAGATAGGATAAAACAAGGCTTAAGATGGAGATTTCGATTCAGAGGAGGAAGGGGGAGCCTCTGCAGAGCCCTGCAGCCCAAAGGAAAAGGCTCCAAGCATTTTGCCCATTGGATTTGAAAACCCTTTCAGCTGTCAATTTGATTTTGCTCCCCTTCAAGCATGTGATGGAGAGAGAAAATGAATGCAAGAAAAGAGATACTGTCGATTTAATTGGCCATATTCATCACTGGAGCAAGAAAAATAACCCCAGCAATAGCCCTGGCTGAGTGACACACGTTTAATTAGTATTTGAGAGGCATTTGCTTTGGCCAAGGAAATAAATATATTAAATTTTCATCTCGACCTGACCTTTCCAGGAAAGCTCTGGTCTGACCAGCACTACCCAGTGCTGCTGACACCCCATGAGGCCTCTGGTCAGAGGTTTCCAGCTCAACTGTTCTACTGAACCTCCCTCAGATCCTTCCTGGTGTGGATTATTTAGGACAGAGTCCTGGAAGCACTTGGCCTCAAGCCAGTGGTGCAAAGGCAGAGCCAGACAGGCTCGGTGGGGTCCAGTGTCTGTCCCCCCAGCTGGGATTCCCACTGCAGGAATACGTGCTCCACGGACAAATTCCATGGAATTAGAGCAGTGACAAGGTGCTCAAGGAACAGCACTGGACCAATATTTGTCCAGGTCTTTAAAGGGGCCTTTGCAAGGTGCAAAGCAAGCAGTGTCTCTGCAGCCACAGCGGGTCCTCCCAGCCCGGTGGGACAGCAGGGTGACAAAGGCCAGCACCCGAGCTCACCCTCTGACACCAGGCACACGTTCTCCATCCTCTCGGGGCAGGGTGTGTCAGGCTTTGGTGGCCGCGTGTCCCTTTGCAGCACAAGGCCCAGCCATCCGTTCCCTCTTTCCCAAGGCCTTGGATTTACCCTGCTGTAACTCCCTCAACTTCACCAGGCAGATTTTGGCACCGTTGCCTGTCTTTTCTTTTTAAAGGCCCTTCCTACAGCATAAGGAGGCACCTGGCAGAACCGTTCCGCCTGGAAATCCATCCCTGGGTTGTTTTATCTCTATTAGTCCTCGCGAGCAGCTGACAGGGGAGCACGAACATAGACAGCGTGGGATGAGACATTCACCCAGCTGCTGGTTCAAAGGCACGTCATCGTTTATAACACTCCCAGCTCTTCCAGCTCTACCTACTTGCTCTCACTTAAAAGAAAGGAAGAGAAGCAAGGCATTTCTAGTTCCGGATATTTAATTTTCATGGAGATATTGTTTATTCTGGTGTCTTTGCTCTTGGGTAGCACAGTTTCCCCAGCTCCACGGGGCATTCCTGTACCAGAGCAGCGCTGCCAAGCTGTGCTGCAGCCCCTCAGCATCCCGCCAGTGTGACAGTGACAGAGCAGGAACAGCCAGCAAAGGCAGAGACAGAGAGGAGAGGAACCTCTTTGGGTACTGCTGGGCCCTGCCTGCTCCTTGCACATCCCACCCGGGGGCTGTGCAGCCCTGCTGTGCTCCACGTGCGGACCCTGTCGCTGACAAGTGAGCCTCTGCTTCCCTGCCCTGGGAACGAGTTCAAAACCAATACTGAATCAATCTGCTAAAAGGTTTTCTCTCCATTGTGCTGGCGTTCCTGTGGGGCCAGCCCACGCACACCTCACGGAGATGAGAGAACCCCCCAGGTCCGAGCCTCAGCCAGCCCAGGGCCTCTGCAGCACCCGGGAGCCAGAGGCAAGCGTTGGGGAAGCTGCTCTGCTAAACACCCCCAGCAGTGTCACAGCCTGCGGGTGACACCCAGCCTGAGCCTGGGCCCTTGGGAACAACTCCACCGTGCCCAGGCTAAAGCCACATTTCCTCCTCACTCCACTCCCAGCATCTGCAGCAAGAGCCAGGCCCTGCACAGCTCAGGGCAGAATGGAAAGCGGTGCCTTCCCCTCTCCCGTCCGAGCCCCTGCAGTGCTGCTGGTGGGTCTGTGCAGCCTGGGAAGCCTGGACAGGACTCCTGGCCGTGCTGCAGCCCCCACCAGCAAATGCAGGGTGCCCAAAGGAGCACCACAGATGAGGCACTGCCACTCCAAGGCACCTCTCCCGCTGTGCAAAGGGCAGCAGAGGGGAGCTCAGACGAGTCCCTTGGAATTACAAAGCTCTCTGAAAATAACTTGGGCACGTTTCCAGCCCATCGCTAGGACGATGCAGAACCGACTCATCCCCAGAGACTGCAAATGGTCTGATCCAAATTCCACTGAAGTCCACAGCAAGGCTCATTACCTCCATCTGGCATTAGCTCTGCCTCCTTGCTCACGAGAGCTCCGGGCAGGAACTCCCTCTCCAAGGAGCTCCAGCATCATTTACTGGGGAAGCATTGCTTCCACCCCAAAGCCGGGAACAGCCCCAGACCCTTCCCCACCCAAGGTGGGCGCACCAGCGCCGTCCCAGCCGTTCAGGCTGGGCCCAATAGAGGGCAACAATATCCCACGAACAGCTTCATTGGACTAATTGCCAACAGCCCAGGTGAGAACCATTGCCCACCTGCCTCCAGGATGGGTTTATCCCTCCCCTTTTCACCGGGAGATGCGAGGCTCCAGACATGATGGCATGGTCAGGATGAACGGCTCTGAAACGTTTGAGTTTTGGATGTCTTTTAGCCATCTGTGTTGATTTTCCCCTTAATGTGGGACCCTGCCAATCTACTGACCCCCCCACTATCCTCTCCTGGGTCCCACGAGTCCCCACTCAGAGCTTGTCCCTCCCCAGCTGCAGCTTATGCCAGCGGTAACAAGATGCTCTCCATGTAGCACCACAACCTTCTGCCAGGCTGTTTTGCATAAAGACACCTTAAACACCAGCAAACATTTAATTAACACTCTTGCTTGCCAGAGGTCTGCCCATCACAGCACCGGGAGGCAGGTTTCCCCCACTACAGCCCGGTTCTGACCCCTCCGAGCAGGGGAATCCTTGGGGGCAAAGCCGGGAGGCACCGTCCCCTCGGCCCCGGGGGATGTCCCTGCACTGTGCCTCCTGCAGCTTCCCCAGCTCCGCACCCGGGCACGGCATCCCAGCCAGGCTGAGTAATCCCAGTGCTCACAGGGAACGCGTTCCAGGCTGGCAAGCCAGGGATGCCCGTGGGATGCTGGCAGCAGGCACCCACTCTGAGCAGCTCGGCGAACACAGCTGCACACTGCTGGGGTCTGGGGTGCAGCAGGCCTGGCGGAACAGAGATTCTGGGGGGAAAGCAGTGCAAAAAGCAGAGATCTGAGTTGTCTCCCATCAGCTGAGCTGCAGGAATCTCCAGTGCTCTTGTATGGTGAAATGGATTAGGGTAATGACTGTCATGGGATGTTAAGTAATATTTTATGCTGCATCCACAGCAGGCAGGGAGCTGGCAGCAGCCGGGCACAGAACTGCCCAGCCTGCGCTGACCTCGCTGCCTGCAACCACAGCTTCAGCACCTGTGACAAGAAGGTGGAGGTAGAACTGCAGACAGCTTCTGGGAGGTGGGATTTCACCCTCACTCCCACCCAGGAGTCCACAGAGGATTCGCACCAACAGCAGCAGAGTCAAGGTTTCACCCTTTCCCCCCCAGGGTTAACTCAGCCCTCTCTGCCTTTTTTTACAGTGTGGGTGACAACCACGGCTGCCCACGGCTGCCCGCGTGTCACACAGCACACGTCTCCTGTCACCCACAGCACACTGTGCCCGGGGAACGTGGTGGAAGCAGCGGAGCTGCAGAAGCTGGGGTTCCACTGGGGCTGGCAGCAGAGCCTCAGCCCCAGCGTCCCCACGAGTTCCACTGGAGCAGGCTCAGACAGGCAGCTCACGGCAGAGCAGGGACCAAAGCCCCAACCACCCAAATCCCAGACTCCTGTGCTACCCCGAGCCATCCCCTACCCCCAGCACGCGGGGCTCCTCCTGCACACCAGCTCCCTGCCCAAACCTGCTCGCCAGCTCTGGGCATCCTTGTGAGGCCACCAGAGAGGCTCCATCCCAGCACCAACAACCACTCACTCCATGAGCCAGCACAAGGGCAGGACTCAAGCTCAGGAGAGAAAAAGCTGGACCCAAGACGTGGTGTTGAGCTGAGGGACTAAGTTACCTCCACATTTGGGGAGCTGGGAGGAAAGGCTCTGTCCGACCCTGAAACCAGCAGCTGGCACAAGCTGGAGCTGCAGTTTGACCAAAGCAATTCCTCCCACCAGCAGCTGCTGAGCCCTGTTCAAAGTCGTGA
Organism: Platysteira castanea; assembly: GCA_013397175.1. Classification (NCBI taxonomy): domain Eukaryota; kingdom Metazoa; phylum Chordata; class Aves; order Passeriformes; genus Platysteira; species Platysteira castanea. The sequence goes on along the minus strand of VYXC01009376.1, from coordinate 222,022 downwards.
ATCCAAAGGCTTGGCCGAGAGCCTGGCGGACAAGCTCGTCTCTCACTGGAGATGTATTTGTTTTCAGCTCGATTTACATGATGAGATGAGGAGATCAAAGCAGCTGCACTGAGGTTAGACAGGATTTACTGAGGGCAGAGCTCTGGGGCAGTTGGTGGCAGAGTTTTGCCCCATCCCAGTTTCACTCACAGGGTCCTGAGCTGTTTGAAGGATGAGCTGGGCTGATTTGCTGGAGCCCACTGCAGCCTGTGTGCACCCAGTGCCACTCACCTCCCAGCACTAAATCTGCCTCCACACAGCGGCCTCTGGCAAAAGGGAGCCAAAATGAGCTCCCAGTGCTTGTTTTTTGCTGGCTACAGACTAAGGCCATTCATGTCCGCTCAGGGGATGGACAGACTGAAACCAGGAACGACTGCAAACCGACCTTGTGGGACAGAGCTGGGCGCTGGGCACGTGTATGAACACACTCGGGTTCTGTTTCCAGGCTGGGGCTGTGACCAGCTTTGCTCTTCCAGAGGGAATGGTGTTGGTGTTGGTGTTGGCACAGCCCAGCAGCGCTGGCACAGCCCCGTCCCACAGCAGGGCAGCGACCTTCGGGGCCTTTCTCCCAGCTCTCAGATCTCACCCATTCCTCCCCACAGCAAACACAAAACGCTCCCACACAAGGCACTGGCACGTGCTGCTGGACCAGCCCAAACCTCCCTCAGCTGTGAGGTAAGAGCTGATCCTCCACTGAAATGCGCGATGCAGCTCCAAAAGCTCATCCTCCCAAGCCGATCCCTCCGCAGTGCCGGGGCTGGAAGCTGTGATTCACCCACTGCTCCATCACCATCGGTGGGTGCCACCCTCCCACAGCAGCTGCGGTTACACCGGGTCCACCCGAGCAACCTCCTTGGCACCAAAATTATTAGGGCTGAAATTTGGGGGAGGCAGTTTAAAGAACAGATGGTCGTGCTTTAGTATCGCAACACACTGCCAGTTAATTAATGCTAGCTGTAATTAAACTTTACACAAATTAGCTGTCAGCTATGCTAAAGGGAATCATTTCTCTCAAATGCCACCTTGAATCGCTGAGTTGTGAGACTTTTCTACAACGTAATTAAAAGCAGGAGGCTGGCATGGAAGGGGGCGGGTGGCAGGGGAGGGAATAACCAGGAGATGAAAGCTGCAGGCTGGGAAGCAGCTGGAGATCCCCACCCTGCACGAGCAGATCCTCTCCTTTGGTCTGGGGGACCTCAGGGACTCCACTTGGCTTTTATCCTTCAAGCAGAGAGAGAGGTTCCTCCCAGTGAGTCAAAGTTCTAGCCTGAAGCTGAATTTTTGACTCGTGGAAGGAGAAATGCTTGAGCTCAAGAAGATGTGGTAGGACCTTGGCAGGATAAGGAAAAAGTTGGGTCGGGAGTTGTTGCAATGAAGCCCTTCTTCCCTTTGGAAAAGCAGAGAACAAGGTGTGTTCGGAGGGAGAGGGCTGGCTTTGACAAATCTGCTTAGAAGGGAAAAAGTCTGTCAAAACAGCCATGTTGACATTTTCCAACAAGTCACATTTTATACTGAGTGTTGATTTGGAAATTTTAGCTCATTCCTTGCTTTATGTGTTTGCCAGTGCTCACTGAGCTGCAAGATGACTAACACGAGAGCACCATGACCAAGCAGGCAAGTGCTGGCTGGGGCTGGTGCAAACTGGGAAATCAAGGCTAATTTATCCCAAATTAGCACAGATTTTGGCTGGAAATAAACTGGGGAAACAGACGACAACTCTCTTAGCACCAGATACATCCATGGTGACCAGCAGAGGTTTTCAAACAAGGCCTTGCTGGCACACAAACACGCAGGAGACATTGTGGGTACCTGAGCATGGTGGGAACCACCTCTAGAAGAAGCTCCAGGGTCCCGAGAAGCAGGAGATGAGCCTGGAAACAAGGCAGCAGGGAATCCACAAATAAAGGAGAGCTGGAGGGGAACAAACTCCCAACACAGCCTGCGCTGGGCTGAAATAGCCCTTGTGGGTGAGCAGGTGGGGCTCAAGGTGAGGCTGCTCTGCACAATTAAAGGCAGTAAGTGCTCTCAGGATCCATTAAGTCAAACCACAGCCTTAAGGAAGAACGCAGTAATCCCAGTGAGGCTTAACCCCAGCTAGTCAGTCCTCAGGAGTATTTCTCCACTTTCCAGTCCTGTGAGGCACCTGAAACCTGTGCAGGTGCTGTGGATGGAGCTTCACCACCCCAGTCCTGTGTGGGAGGGGGCAACGGGCCCCAAAGTCAGCCCAGGGGCTGTGCAGGGCCCCCTGGGATCTGTCTCAGGCAGCCCGAGGCGTTACTGATGCTCACGTCTCCTGCAGTCACGGGTAATTGATATGCCCAGATGTTTTCCACTCTGTGATACAGAGGAAGGCAAAAATCTCCGTGGTTCCTGCCAGAGTGACATGTGGAAAATTCCTTCCCGATCCCAAGTCTGTTAATCAGATCAAGTACTTCAGGGAGATTTGGCAGGCGAGTGTGTCTTGGGGAGGAGTCCCTACACCCCCTGGCCACGCTTGCTGCCCAGCCAGCTCCCCACCTCCCACCCGCGGCGATGCGGGCACCTGGGAGCACAGCTGGCCAGATGTGCGCCTGAGAAACCATTTCTCCTCGACTCCTGCAGACAGCTGGAGGAGGCTCAGGGTAAGTTATAGCCACGGCCTTGCCGCAGAGCTCCAAGTGTTACAAACATCTTGAGGGCAGAGCAGGACGGCCTTTTCTCCAGGGCAGGAGCGGGAGGGATTTATGAATTAAGGTCAGGAAGGGCCACGGTGACTCTCTCTCCTGCTCCTCCCAAATGCAAACACCGCAGCAATTCCTCTCCTCCAGCAGCTGAATTAAAGCCTCTGGTTCGTAGCAATATCAAGTCTCATTTGATAGGCTCCGGGCAACAGTAAATCCCTGGTCCCCTGCTCTCCGTCAGCCCTCACTGCCCTGCAGTGTGTCCTCCTCCAAGGTTGCCTTCAGCTTCCAGCAATTAGGGTTTCTCCAGCATTTGGCTTGACAGGCTCTGGGCTGTGCTTCCAGCCCGATACACGCAGAGGAGTTCAGTTCCTCTGCAGCAGTGCTCTCCAGCCTCTCCTCGGGAACCCCCAGCCTCCCGTGCCCAGGGAAGCCCCCTCGCCCTCTGGTGTGGTGAGCAGTGCTGGCCCAGCACGGGCAGATTCCCTCGGTCATATTCCCCTGTGCACTGTGCAGACTCAAGAACACCTCTCAGCTTTCCTTTCCTTCTTTTTTTTTTTTTTTTTATTTAAAGCTCAATCAAGGATCACATCAACTTCTCTTTCTCCTGCGGCTCTGTGCTGGGAGCTCATGATGAGGGAGTTGTACACCCATGACCCCTAAATCCTGTTCTGAGTCACTGCTGCTGCAAGCTCTGCTCTCCCATCCCAGAGGCAAACAATCCAGCTCCTTTGTTCCCACCTGAGCTACAGTGGCCTCACACAAAGCAACAGAGTCATTGCTATTGTACACCTGGGGGAGCCTTCCCTTCCCCAGAGCAGCACCAGCCGGCGGTACCCGGAGTGCCCAGCGCAGCACAGGGGATGGAGCCGCGGGCTGCCCAGGGCTCTGCTCCGCTGCAGCAGGCACTGAAAGGCTGGGGCTGGGCTTGGTGTGAGCCTGCACCAAAATGCGCTCACCCGTGCATGTTCCCGGACCCTTCCAGCCCCGGCCATTCTGGGATTCCCTGATCACCCGCGCCCCTGTGGCCCCTCTGACACCGGGGAATCACTTTCCCGGTGCCTCTGCCGGCGGGGGTGGAGGTTAAGGGTGAGAAGAGGAGGCTTTGTGGCAGGAGAGCGGGGGGTGCTGGGCTGTGCCCAGGTGCTGAGCGGAGCCTGCCCGGCCGCCCCAGCCCGGGGCTGCTCCGTGCTCTCCGCGCTGTGTCCCGATGCAGGTGCTGAGCGGTGGAACACGGCCCTGGGGAGGGTGGGAGTGAAGCCAGGGAGAGGGCTGCTGCTGGGGAGGAAGGGCAGGGGACGCAGCGGGTGCTGCTGAGGGTGGGTTTGCATTTCCCCCTGCGGCTGCACTGAGTCACCGCTTCCAGCCCGCCGCAGGTTTGAGGGCTCGGCTGCGGAGAGCTCCCAGCTCCCGATGGTGAAGGGAGCTCTCCTGCAGGAAAGCCCAAACAAACCCCCCACACAGATCTCCCTTGCCCAGGTAAAAGGTCTCAGCTGTCACGAGAGGCCCCAGACAATTTGTAGATGCCACAAATAAAGTTGACAGCATTGACAGGGAACAACTCGAGGACATCACCTGCAGGGAGACCCCACCGGAGTTACAGGCATCAACTGTGCTGAAATTGTTCAATAAATTCCTGAGTTTAAGGCCAGGAGAGAGAGTTCAATCATCCTGGCTGACCTCATCCATCATAATTCCTCGCTGGCACTGGGAATTGTGGAGATGGGGGTTATTAGAGATGTCTCAGTGGTACCTGGAGGTGACGGGACAGGAATGTGCTGCTCCGCTCCGCCGCCCGCCACCCGAAAGGCATCTCCCTGTCTGAGTCAGCTGCTGTCTCACACATCTCTCACTAAATCAAAGGTCCCTCGTCCTCCCAGAGGGCAACGCTGTGTCATCTCAGCAGGGAGCTCTTCACAGCACTCACTTGCAGGGATTTTCTCCTCGTGGTCCCTCTGCCGTGTGCCAGCCTCTGTGGAGGTGCAGGGAGATCTGACCCCACCAAATTCCCCATCCAGGAGCCAAAGGTCCAGATCGAGCACATCGCCCTGAGCACAGCTGAGGTCTCCTGGGGCAGAGAGGGCTGCTCACGCTGAACTGCAGCTGCAGTTTCTGCCCTGCCACTGCTGCGGTCCCACGGGCAGAGGAGAGGGACAGAGCCCCGGGCAGACACGGGGCAGACACGGGGCAGACACGGGGCACACACGGGGCACACACGGGGCACACACGGGGCAGAGCCCAGGGCCGACACGGGGCAGACA
>VYXC01009376.1:181363-216980 GCA_013397175.1 Platysteira castanea | reverse complement strand
GGGCAGACACGGGGCACACACGGGGCAGACACGCGGCACGCACGGGGCAGAGCCGGGGGCAGACACGGGGCACACACGGGGCAGAGCCCGGGGCACACACGGGGCACACACGGGGCAGAGCCTGGGGCAGAGCCCGGGGCAAACACGGGGCCGGCCCTGCCTGCAGTGGTTTCGTGGGGTCCCCCTGAGTGCTGCCAGCTTGGGAGGAGAATCTGGCCCACCCCACGCCTTGTGGGGATTGGTGGATTTGTCTCTCAGGTGAATGACTGGGGTAGGGCCACAAAGACGATTAGAAGGATGGAACATCTCTCCTATGAGGAATGACTGAGAGTTGGGACTGTTCAGCCTGGAGAAGAGGAGGCTCTGGGAAGCCCCTTCCAGTGCCCTAAGAGGCTCCAGGAGAGCTGGAGAGGGACCTTGGACAAGGAATGGAGGGACAGGACACAGGGAATGACTTCCCACTGCCAGAGGGCAGGGCTGGATGGGAAATTGGGAAGGAATTCCTGGCTGTGAGGGTGGGCAGGCCCTGGCACAGGGTGCCCAGAGAGGCTGTGGCTGCCCCATCGCTGGAAGTGTTCAAAAAATATCTCCTTAAACCGGACTGCAATTTCAGGACTCTGTGCTCTGCACTATTTGCCTTTGGTTTATGTGGTGCTGGGAGGCTGTGGCTGACAAGGACACTGCCATTATTACACACTCCTGCACGTGCAGGTGTCTGTGGGTCGGAATAAATTACAGAGAGACGGTGAGAGGAACTGCTGCGTTTCATTAAAGCCCTGCTTTCCATTTGCACTGGGAGTTTCTCCGGTTAGAAGTCAAACTGCACACCCGCCACTTGCTAATTGCGCTTTGCAGAATCAAAGGCTTTAGCCAAAGGGATAAATATATAAAATTGTCGGGAAGGAAACATTTTCTTCTCGAATTCCAAGCGAAAACTGAACTAATACGGATTTCTTTTGATAATAAAAGCAGCAGAAACAGATATCTGATCTCTGTGGCTAAAGGCTGCTTGAAATAGAAGTAAAAGATTTGCTTATCAGGCCAGGACTGTTCTGAGCGACTGAAATTACATCAGGAAAATCATGTCCTTGTTTTTCTTCTTTAATTGTCTTTTGTTGTTTTAGCCTCTTTTCCAGGTAACTCTGTCACTGAGATATTTGTTCAATCTCTGCTTTTTCCCTGCGTGTTGGATCATCTTGCCAAAGGGCCAGCAAAGAGCATCGATGAGACAACAGCGCCTGAGCACCTCAAACATTTGCATTTTGGGGGGTTTGAGGGATGCCCCCAACCCCAGCACCCACCTCCTTGGCTTCCCTTGATTTCCCATTTTAGTCTTCTTTTCCCAGGCAAGCAGTGACCATTGCTCCCTCCCCAGACCCTCGGACAGGGAGATGGAGGACGGAGTCACGCGCTGTTAACCCCCGCTGTCCTGCGGCTGCCGCTGATTTATGACGAGCAACGAGGCATGAGGACAGCGAGGGGACCATCGTGGCTCCATCCCAGCTCGGGGCTGGCTAATAACCCGTGAGAAGGGGGGGGGGGCAGTACTTACTGGGTGAAAAAGTAGAAGGATGTGGAGTTTTATTTATTTCATGCCTTGATTCTTAAAGAGGAAAAATACCTCCATTTCAGATGGGGCAGCTTGAAAGCACAACACCTGCAACGTGCCAGGAGTGCTCAGCCTTGAGCAGAGAGGCCAGGTCCTGCTCTCAGTGGCTTCAGATGCCTGGGTGGATTTGGGGGTGAAACAACATCCTCCACCACTGCCTAATAAAGAGAGAACTCCTGCATGTGCCCCCGTATTTGTGTATTCTCCCCTGGTTTCTGGGTCAGCTTTCATCATCTGATTCGCTTTTTACCCTAAGAATCAAGTTAGTTCACTGATTAAAAAAAAAAGTGATTACTAATTAAATAAATAAATAACAAGAATAGAAAAAACCTCTCTACTGGAAACTTCAGCTTTTTGCAAAACTGACTGTGAAATTTATGGAACGACAGCTAAATTGAATGAAATTAGGAAGAAAAGGGCCTGTCTATTTATGTGAAGAGTTTTCAGAGTTATCATAATTAATTACAACAAACATTTCACATTGCACATTAAATCTCCAGCTCCAAGGCTCGGGCTGGTTCCTAACACTCCGGTTTGGGATGAGGGGCTGAGCCCCTGGAGGCAACCTCACCTCATCCTGTCCAGCAGGGCCCCAGTGGGGGCGTGACGTGGAGCAGAGCGCGACCCTGCTCCACCAGCTGGGCACTGAAACAAAGCCAGAAATGCAGTAAAACCTCTCATATTGCTTAAAAACATGTTAGGCAGGGCTGGGCTCAAGAAGCCAAACCTGCCCCACGCACCCCAGCAGCCCCGTGGAGCAGCCCAGGTGTCCTGGTGGGAATGCATCCCCCAGGTGAGGAGCAGAACCAGGGCACGGCCCAAAGGACTGGGGGCTTTAAGGAGTTAATGCTGGGCTCGGTTTGGCCTCGCTGGTCCCTCCTGCTGGTCCCGGTGCCAGGCTGGAGGGGGTGGATGGGCACTAATGACTCCAGCGCCTCTCCTTAGGATTTAATTAAGGACTGGGAGCTTTGGATCCGGATCCGGTCCCACCTGTGGCTCTCGGCTCTGCACAAATGCTGATTCCCAAACAAGAGCCTCCAGCTCTCCCTCCTGGCTGCCCGGGCTGGAAATGGGTTTGGGAAGGGCGTCAGGGATGCAGGGTACAGGCAGGAAAGCTGAGGGAAACCACGGGATGGGCTTTCCCCTCTCCCAGGCCAGGGACCAGCATGGTCTCAGCTCCCAAAAAAGGGATGCTGGGGGCCCTGGGGTGCTCCAGTCACCCTGCAGAGACCCAGCGGAGACGCAGCCCCAGGCACAGCATCCTGCACCCGTGGCCCTGCTCCAAATGGACTCTTGTTCCACCACTGATTTGTGGCTGCCCGTGGACCTCAGCCCGCTGTGTCAGGAGGTAAATCATAACAAGTTTTTGTGCTTTCAGCAAAAATGAGAAAGGAAAGGAAGCTGGAATAATAATAAAAAGTCCCCCTGCCCCCCAGCGAGGTAATAAACTGCTGTGGAGCCGTGACCCATGGCTGCAGCCCCTTGAGGGCTGGGAGGGTTCTGGATGGAGCAGCACAGGGAGCAGGGTGGGACCCCTGGGGTGGGTGTGGGACCCCCTGAGCTGAGCACAGAGCCAGGAAATCCAGAGCATGCTGGGTTCTAGTGCCATGGAGGGGGAGGAGGCTGCAGTGTCCCCCCCATTCCCTGGACTCTGGTGGCGTGCAGACACTTCATCTCCACAGCACTGAGTGATTCAGGTTTGTCTTCCGATATTAAAATAAATATTTCAATTTAATATGCATGACAGGCTAAATATTATAATCCACAGAGCTCGTCCAAACAATCTGCTTTAACCACTCAGAGAAAACTCCTGTGCAGAGCCTGGGGGAAAACCACGGAACTCCAGCTCCGAGCTCCAGTAATGACCCCTGACAAAAACACTCAGAGTCTGCTGCAATTTTTAGCCCCTTCTGTGAAACCCAGGGGACAAAAGGACAAACTGGGGATGGACAGAAAAGACCCAGGGCTGGCACAGAGTGCCCAGGGAAGCTGTGGCTGCCCCAGGATCCCTGGCAGTGCCCAAGGCCAGGCTGGACGGGGCTGGGAGCAGCCTGGGACAGTGGGAGCTGTCCCTGCCATGGCAGGGGTGGCACTGGATGGGTTTAAGGTCCTTCCGACCCAAACCATTCCATGATTCTGTGATTCTCTGGTTTTTCGTGGCACGTTTCACCATTTCCAGTGTTCCCCCGAGCAGCTCCTGGCACCAGCGGTGCCGGTGAAAGGAGCAGAGTTATTCCTCCTACACCCCACGTCTAATTCCTGATGCTGGACCAAGTCCCAGGATTGCAGATCCGAGGGGACTGGATTATAAAAAAAAGCTTGTTTTGGTGCAGGATTTGGTTTGAAGCAATTTATGAATTCAGCTGCCAGCCAAGGGTGCCCAGCTGGGACCCATGGGGAAAAAGAAAACATCAGAAATACAGAGTTAGATTCCTCCCCAGACCAGAAACTACCTCAATATTTAAGTTTAAAAAAAGCCAAGTTATGCCAACGCAACTCCACTGAAAATTTTTACTTAATCTGCTGCCATGATTGAGCCAGATGGATAAAATTAAACCTACTGGGGAAGAGCCACACGTGCTTTTCTTCATTTGCAACCAATATATCAACTCAGCCTTCCTGCATGGATTATGAAACACAAATCTTCCTGCTTTCAGAGCCCAGAAATAAAGCAATAATGGCATAGAATTAATATAAATATTGGGAGAAATCATGTTTCCTGTCATTTAAAGAAGAAATCTTTATACAACAGAAAAGCTGGCAGGTCCATCACGGTGCTGCCGGGTAGAAAAAATAAAATATCATTAGACAGGACCCAGGAATCATGAGACTGATGCAAAACCATTATATTTTTTAAAACAGAGATTAAATTGGTCCCTTTGATACACGTCCCACGCGGCGTCAGAGAAGCAACAGGGTCCATGGGGATTACTGGAAGGGAAATCCAAGGCTTGTGCTTCCATCTGAAAAGCTGTGGGTTTGCTTTGGCACCTCAAATGCTGGGTGAAATACGTGTTTTCTGTGTTTGTACATATATCTGTGTATCTATAATCCCTGCCCCTCCATCCCATCCGTGTGGGGCCGGGGAGGCTGACAGAGACATCCCTGCCTCCCCCTTCCAGGCAACAAACCCATTGTGGAGATGGAGCTGCCTTTGACTCATCAGCCTGTACCTCTGATGCATTTTGGCAGAGAAACATCCTTGACTCATATCACAAATCAAATATTTCTCCCCGTGAAGCTCCAGTCAGGCTGTGAATGCTTTCATTAGGGTTTGGGGACACCCTGTCCTGGCCAACAGGGCTTGGGCCCAAATCCTTCCCTCCTCCATCCTTATCCCTTGCAGAAGTGGAGGGGAAGGTGGTGGGGGCTCAAGGCAGCCCCAGGGGGGTGAGCTGGGGACAGGGCTGTCCCCTTCCAAAGTGTTACCAGGGCATGAGCTGCCAGGACACAGGGAACAGCTGCCCACTGCCAGGGGTTAGAGGGGAAATTGGGAAGGAATTCCTCCTGGTCACAGTGGGGAGGGTGCCCAGAGCAGCCGTGGCTGCCCCTGGATCCCTGGCAGTGCCCAAGGCCAGGCTGGAGCAGCCTGGGGCAGTGGGAGCTGTCCCTGCCCGTGGCAGGGGTGGCACTGGGATTTAGGGTCCCTCCCCACCCCCCCAGTCTGTGAGTGAGCAGGGGGGGGTCTGCAGGCGAGTGGAACCCCGAGCCCCCTGCTCCCACCTGTCCCCTCGCTGTCCCCAGAGCTGGGCCACGCGTCCCCCTCGAGCCCCGAGCCAGCGGGAGCCCCTGCCAGGCCCCAACAACCACCATTAGAGGCTCCTTCAGGAAAATTCCAGCCCAAGGCTCTAAAAGCAAGTTAGGGACAAGGAAAAAAAAAGCAAATTAATTTAATAAGAGCTTAATTGGATTCTCCACAGCGGAGAAAGCTGCTGCTTCCCAGCAAATGTCCCCTGCAGCAGCTGATGAGGCCACTGGCTCCCCCAGTTCCACCAGTGCTGCAGAAGCCCAAGTCTCTCCTTGCATCTGGGCACGTCCCTATGGGAAACAAGAATCAGAGCTGAAATTGTCCCCTGCAGCCCCTGGCCATGGCTCAGGCACAAAAAGGGGGTGAGTTTGTCCTCGAGCCCTGCTGATTGCAGCCAGGGCCCAAAGCTCCTCGAGGGGAGGGGACCCCTGGGGTCAGCGGGGTCCCCACGGCAGAGACTGCAGGCTCAGGTGTCCCCTCAGAGGGATTTACTGTCACACGGGGGGCTGGGGGGGCAACCAGACCTCGTCCCTGGGGCTCCTGGACTCTGTCAGCCTCCTCCAGCCCTGCTCCACACTCAGCCCCATCCCTGACCACCCTCTCCCAGCCGGGAGGGCTTTGTTGCCTCGTGCTTCCCCCCATTGACCCCCACCAGCTCCAAATAAAAAAATCCATGGAGCAAAGCTGCACTAAGTCCATGAGCCAAGGTGCCTGCTGCTCAGAGAAGCACAGCGACCAGGGTCCCTGGCTCTGTCTGTGGTGCTGGAGGATGCTCGGAGCCAGGAACCCGGGGAGGCTCAGTAAGGAGAGCGCTGGTGCCTGGGTTTGCCCGAGTGTCTGAGCAGCCCCCGCTCGCCTCCCCTGCCCTGCTCTGAGCTGGGATGCAGCCTGCAGAGCCCACAAGGCTCTCAAAAATAACCTGCTATTAAAATAGTTTTAATCAGAATTCCTGCAGCCAAGGCAGAGCCAAGGCAGGCAGAGCACTCGCTGTCCGTGGCAGAAAGCGGCGCGGAGGAGCTGAGGGGTGATGGAAGAAGTGATCTCAAACAGCCCGAGTGTATCTCACTCTGGCGAGGTGGACCTGGAGTTTTTCATGGGGTGCAGACCCAGGAGAAGAAACCCGGCCTGACTGTAAGAACAAATTCAGATGAAGATATGAAGATCCAGCAGCAGCTCCTGCCTCGGATGGAGTTTTTCTCATGTTTTCTCATGCAATTTCTTCCTGCCTCGACTTCCCCAGCCATCCAAAAAGCTTTTGCTTCTCTTTTCTCCTCCCCTGCCTCCCTCTTCAGAGGTTGTCTCGGGGTGTTTGCAGAGCTGAGGGATCCCTGAAAACCATTCGGATCCCTGGAGAAATATTTGGGAGTGGAGGCCCGGAGTGCGTGGCAGCCTGAGCACGAGTGCACTCACTCCAGAAAGAAAACAGATGGTTTACAGCCCAGAGAAACAGGCAGAGAGTGAGGGGATGGGTTGGGAAAAGCCAGCAAAAGCCAGACGTTCAGGACTGCTTGAATAACCTTAGAATACACTTGTTCTTTTAATTCTTAAATTGCTGTGAGTTGGGTTTTTTTCAGCAGTCCTGAGGCGTGTGAGGGCTCTGCCATTCTCGTCCCAAAGGGGGTCCAGGCTTCCCCCCTGTCCTTGCTGTGCCTTACAGGGAAGGTTAGGGTTCAGCCCTTATTTTCCTGCAAAAAAATCCCTTCCCCTCACACTCCTGGAGGCTGCCACAGCCCAGTCCCCCCAGTTCCCACCCGCCAGCCCCAGTGCCAGCCACCAGTGCAACGCTTTGCTGGACAGACCCCAGCTCCAGGAGGTTCCTGTCCATGGAAATGTCACGGCCCCAGATTTAATTAAAATAAAATATCCCACGCCAACAGGAGCCTCGTTGTCTTTCAGGGTTGTCTCGATAATTATAAAATAAATTGCATTTCTATTGCTCCTTTCATCCCTGGATCTCCAAGTGTTTTACAAGCGTTAATTAATTCAGCTTTCAAATAGCCCTTCCCTCTGATGCCACATAAAAATTTAATAAACAGGTAGTGGGAGAGGCAGGGCCCTGCTCTGGGACACGTGGAGGGTCAGGGGCCAGCACAGAGGGACAGCCCCAAGCTGCAGAACTTGTGAGGAGTGAGACGGTCAAAAAAGAGGGGAAAAGCTGTGAATGAGGGGTCTGAGCACCCATTCCCCCTGGGGACCCCAGAGCCCCCCAGGGCTCTGTGCTGGCGTGGGAATTCCTGCCAGGGAAGGGAAAAACCCGGGGGGGTGTCAGGAGCTGTTACAGCACATGACAGATTGATGGAATTAAAACGCATTTAGGGAAATCTCCAAATAGGTTTTTTTTCTCTTTTTTTCCTTTTTTTTTCTTCTGTTTCCCTTTTTTTTACCTTTAAAGAATAACACTGACTGTCTCAAGCTGTGGTAATGTATTCAGGCAACACAACTGAGTCAGAGCTAATTGAATTTAAAAGCAGGTATTACATCTGTGCCTTCGGAGTGAGTACATCCCGAAAATCACTTCAGTGATGAAGTGTTTTACCCAACTACTACTTAATCTTTTTACATAGAAAGCAGAATTAACCCCGCTGCGCAGCCTTCATTAAGGAAACCAAATGAAGTTACCTGGTGAGATTCAAATGTGCTCCAAGTGGCAAAACTTCAGCTGAAGTTTCTTAAATCCAGAGGGACTTTTCTTTCTTTTTTTCTCTTTGTTTTTGTTAAAAATCCTACAAAGTGGTTTAAACCAGGTCAGCTATCTGGGTCCTGTTTTACTTTCCATCGTTAAATCTGAGAGGAAATAAGCACAGACCCCGTGTACAAATGCAGGTGTGGCTGGAGAAATAGAGAAACAGCTCAGCCTCCTGCACCCCTCTGCCCAGAGCCACCCCCACCCCTCTCTTCCCCACTCCCACCCCTTCTCTCTTCTGCTCCAGACTGCCTCCCCCTCTCCAGCAGGATAAAATGAATGAAGGAGAAAACACACCTTGAGGAAAGCTCCAGAAATAATCCAGGCCCCTCTGCAGCAGTGCCGAGCATCCTCCAGAGCCCCCTGCTCCCCCCGAAAATCCTACAGCAAAGAGACATGGGCCCTGTGTGGGCAGAGTGAAAACCCACAGTTCCTCACGTAGAGAGAGAGTCATAAAATGGTTTGGGCTGGAAGGACTTTAGAGATCACCTAGTTCCACCCCCCATAGATGTATATTTTTATATATCTATGTATATATATATATATCTACACTTGTATGTATATATTCAAGTATATATATATATACACACACTTATATAGATATTTTTACTTTGTATTCCATTACTTTTTGCACTTGGTACATTACTTTATGCATTTATATATATATATATCACACACATATATATCCCTTTTTGTACTTGGTACATTACTTTATGCATTTATCTATATATCACACACATATATATCCCTTTTTGTACTTGGTACATTACTTTATGCATTTATCTATATATCACACACATATATATCCCTTTTTGTACTTGGTACATTACTTTACACCAAGCAGGAGCCCAGAGCAATGAGCTGAGCTCAGAGCTCACCTCGCTCCCCCCTCGGGCTGCTGCCGGGCCCTGGGGGAGGAGGCCAATCCTCCTTCCCTGGGCCAGAAAACGAGCGGGGAAAACACCCCAAAGAACTGTTTGTGGGAGTATTCCGGGCAATCCACACTTGAGGCTGGCTGTGCTGATCCATCAGCTCCCGAGGCAGCCACGAGGGAGCTGGGGAAGCTGTGGGGATCCCCTCGACACTTCGTGAATTCCAAGTGCAGACAATTGATTTACATCGGCAGAGATTTGCATGGGGAGAAAAAAAAAACTGGAAAAAAAAGGAAAAAAACCCAACTAAAAATGAGCTCTTCACCATTCATTAATTTTCTCTAGAATTCATTCATCCAATTAGGCAGCTGAAATGGTGAGGTGTAATTTGGATACCCTGTGACACACCATGACTACTGATGGCTCCTGATTCTCAGGGAACAGGAATGGGATAAATCTCAGGCTCTTCAAAACCTAATTTCCTTCTAGTTATGAATCAGGAAATCATCCAGAGAAATCAGGAGAGGTTCAGGCAAATCCAGGCTGGGCATCAAGGAAGGAAGCAGGTTCCTTGCTGGCTGTGAGCTCACAGCTCTGAACTGGGGGGAATTTTTCCTTTATGAAACATCTCATTGTTTATCATGGATGGATCTGGAGCAGGGGCACCCACCCTTGTGTGCCCATCCCGGAGAGCATCTCCTGCAGCACCCCCAGGGCTCTCCACTGGGGTTTCATCTTCAACCTCTGCCTCTCTATTAGCAGGGAGAGGCTTTTTGGAAGACAGCTGCCAAAGTCAGGACGTCAGGTCTGTGCTGCAGAGGCCAGGGTGTAACTGTGATAAACGGGGTGATTTTATGTTGCCTCTTGCCATTAAGAGTCACTGCAATTTGCTGGCCGAGGTAGAGGGGACGTTTTCAGGGTGATAAAGCAGCGCCCAGGGGGCCCTGTGGATGTTCCCAGCCAGATCCTCCTGCTCCACGGGGTTTGGCCCATTTTGCTGAGAAGGAAAGCAAAGCACCAAGTATGTTCAAGTTTTTCAAGGTAATTTTCAACTTGAATAAAGTTGTAATTTCAGAAAAGAAATCTCACTGAGGTCCTAAAACATGTGGAAATTATGTTTTCCTCAGTTTCTCTTACTGACCTCACCAGGGGCAGGGGCACTCCATCCACTTGTCCACAAAATGCATTTAAGTGTCCCCGTTTAACACAGCTGAAGAGGGAAATTTGGAGCCAGACTGTCATTTGGAGACTTTCCACAAATCTTCCACGAGATTTCCAGTCACAGGCTGTGGAAGAGAACTGAGGACTTCACATTCCCTGGGGATCACAGAGCCCCGTGGCCGGGCTCAGGGTCCCCTGCAGGAGCACAGAGCATCAATAACACAGCCATAAATCCTGCAGGCAGCTGGTTTCATCCTGTAAGGGAATATGGAGATATATTTAGAGACGTGCTCAGAGAGTTATGGGCAACTCATCATCGTAACATGTGAGCACCTATTGAGTTCCCCAGGATTTAGGGTGAGATCCAGAGATGCACTTCAGGTGCTGTAACTTAGGGGTTGGGCTGCCTGAAATCGGTGCTGGGAGGCTCAAGGGCACGGTCTCCAGGCTGCTTGGGCAGTGCTCTCCGTGAGGGAACCCTCCTTTCCCTGGCTGCATCTCCTGGTGTTCTGCTGAAATCCTGGGCACCACCAGGGTTTGAATCCCCATCCTCAGCTTCAGCCCAACACCTCCCAAGCACCCCAAAATAAACCCACGATTTGGGGAGTCACAGAAGCTTCCCCTCCCTCCCATCGCTTACAAAATCATGGAATGGTTCCGGTGGGAAGGGACCTTAAAACCATCCCGTGCCACCCCATACCGAAAATCTCTGCCTGGGGAGGTGTTGGGAAGAGCAGGGGACCCAACCCTTCACAAGCAGCTCCGTGCCCTGAGGGATGGCTCCTGCTGCTCCACTGCCTTTTCTTCTATTCCTCAAAATTGCCTTTTCTTCTATTCCTCTGCACCTCCCTTTTCTTCTATTCCTCAAAAAAAATTAAACTCCAGAAACACAGAGTGAAGACCTGTAGGCAAAAAGGAAACTCCTGGTGCCAGGTCCCATCAGCACTGGGGAAAAAAAGTCCCCAGTCCCCAAAAGCCTCCCAGAAAAAAAACAGGAAGAAGTAAATAAATTTCACTGAGCCTTTTGAAATGGTTTAATTGCCTTTGTGCTCTAATTGCTCCTGGTTTTACAGCCTCATTTCTTGTCATAAAATTAGTCCCACTTTTTATGCTTTCTCCTTTTCTACTGGTCTGTGATTATTATTTTTTAATTGCTTTGGTGTGTTGATCTCTCCCACGTCTCCCCCGGGAAGGGGAACAGGGACCTCATTCTGCGGCTGTCGCTCGCACGGAGGATGTTGCAGCTGCTGAAAGGAGAGGGATGCTCACATTTTGGGGTGAATATTAATATTAATCCCTCCAGAACTGTGACGATTACCCAGGAGCAGGGCTGGGCACGGGGGCTGTGAGGAGGGAGCAGTGACTGGGAGCACGGCGGCTCCTGGCAGGATTTTCTGGGGAAAGATTTCTTGCTACAAACCACAACCGTCAGGAGCACAATAAAAGCATAGGAGGAAACCAAACCACTCGAAAAAGATGAGAACTGCGTCATCTGTAACCCTTTTAATCACCACCCTGTTCCAGCCAGCAGCAGCGGGTCCTGCTGGCTCCCGGCTCTGTCGGGGCTGATGTGCAGCTGCAGGACGAGGCCGTGCCTCAAGTTTGCTAAGGCTGGGTAATTTCCATCAGTTCTGGGTGCTATTGATTCCACCTCCACTGTTCTCTTGCTCTGTCTGGACCTAAAAAAGTGATTTAAAAACGAGGGGGGAAAGCATATAATTCTTTAAAAATGCAAGTATTATGGGATGTGGGACATTGCCGTTTTCGATGCATTAGCAACAAGCTGCAGAGGAATGTGTCTGAGATACAAATCTTATTAAGGGGACTTCGATGATGTTGAGGCTAAAAGAGAGGGAGCACTCTGAGCAGAACCAAAACATGGAGTTGAATCTGAACTTAGCTCTGCAAATTTCTGTCTCAGGGGTGGAAGGAAAATTGGATTTACTTTGGCTTTCAGCCAGCCTTGCTTCATCCTGAACCAGCTCTCCACTGTCCAACCTCTCCCACGTCCTTGGAGTTACTCCCAGTTTATGGCATAAGCAGGAGTGAGCTCAGAGGAGCAGCTCTACCCACGGTGATGCTCGGGGCTGGCTCAGCTCCGCCTCGGTGCAAGTCCTGCAGTGCCAGAAATGCAGCTCCTTGCTGCAGGAATGCAAACCTGGAGGGTTCCTCCGGGGCACAGCGGGGTGGCACAGATCTCCACCCCAGCCAGGGCTCCCCTCCTGCTCCTCCGTGACAGGAGCCGCAGGACGGAGGGGCCACGTCCCACGCACATCCCAGTCCCATCCAAGAGCAGCACTCCCGAGTGAGCCAGCTTCTCCTCACAGCTGCATCATCAGCCTCCTGCTCTGGGCCCCATGAAACAAAAAGACAGCAGTGACAGAGCGAGTTAGACACAGATCCCAGCCGAACCCAAACCTTCCCGGAGCTGTGGGACGCCAGGGTTTGGGTCAGGCCCGTCTGTACTCTGCTCATGGGCTCTCAGCTCAGTTGCACAGCCCCCCACAGTGACATTTAAAACATAATAATCAAGAAATCCGAGTGGTCTCCTTCAGCCCGTTCTCAGCACAGCTCCCTGCCAGGCACAGGCAGAACCTGCCCCGTCCCTCCTCTCCCACCGCCCTCCCTGCCCTGCCACACCCACAGTGCTCTTCTCTTCCCCACTTTCCCATGGTTTTAGGTCACCTCCCTTTCCTTTCCAGTGCAGTCCAGGGCCATCCACCACCCCAGAGCCACAGCACAAGGAGAATTTGTCCTGGCTGGACTGAAAAAAAAAAGGCAAAGTAGAGCTGAAGGCTGCAAGATGAGTTGCGGGAATGAGAGTGGTTTGTGGGATATCATCCAATTCCTGCTGGACAAAATCCATCATCCCCTTGGTATTCTCCTGCCTCTGCACCAGGAGACACCACAGATATCAGGAGCCTCAGAGGCCTCCAAAACTTTGTCCTACCAACTCGGGGTGGAGCACCTCGGGGGGGCATGGAAGGGACACCCCAGATGAGGTTGGTAGAGCTGAGGAACATCTGGGAGAAACAGTGGGAAGCAGCAGGACTGTTCCCTGTGGCTGCAGCCTGTAACCTTGTGCTTGTCCCAGCTGTTTTCCAAACTTTCCTGTAGAAATCTCTGCAGCACAATATTCCACCCCGCAGACAGCCCAAGGGAAGAGATGTAGGGTGAGCTCAGGCTCAAGCCTCCTCTGAATCCAGCTGGCTGCCAGCACCTGGGCAGTGGAAAGGGGGCCTTCATCCCTCTCAGAGAGATACCAAGGGAGCTGCTTGTGGGTTTGGGGTTTTTTTGGTGCAGCGTATTCACAGAACCCCAGGATAGTTTGGGTTGGAAGGGACCTTAAAGTCCATGGTGTTCCACCCACACCTTCCCCCAGACCAGGTGGTTCCAGCCAGGCCCTGAACACTCAGCCTTGAGGGAAGAGATGGGGGCAGAGGGGAGGAGAGGACAAAGCTCACCCCTGGTGCTCCATCAGCAGCCAGGCACTTCCCAAAGAGCCGAGCAGCAGCCCCACGGCTGTGACATTTGCGATGCATTAAGTTTAAACATTTTCAATAAAGAAAAACAATCCATTCAGACTTGCTTTATGATTCATAGTAATTGCAAATAGAAGCAGTTAATATAATTGTCCAGCTGAGACCAGCAGGCTGGGAGCATGCAGCAGTGAGATGTACAATCAGGGAAGGTTGGGAGGGAATTTAAGTGCAGGTTAAGCAAATGCATTACTTTAATAACACACAGAGACAGCCCTTGTAGTTATAAAGAGGATAAAATAAATATTGTACCAGAAGTCTACAGAATGGGAGGTTTTATCACCAAGAACTGCCCGCTCGCTATTTACTTTCAATTTAGATTTTACAAAAGCTGCACTTGCCATGTTTTTTATGTATGGAAGACAATGACTTGAATTGACAAATGACCTTATTTCTCCATGAGTTTTACAAGGGAGCCTCAGTTTCTCAAAGAAAAATGATCACCTCCCAGCAGTCATCCTGGAGACAGAAAAAGGCTTTTTTCCTCCTTTTTACTTTTTATTTTAGCAAGGGAGGACTACAATTCAAAGAGGAGATGGTGCTCCTGCTCCTCCCTGCCTGGCAGATAGGCCAACCCCTCTGACTTCTCCAAATCACGGAGGGAAGGGACCTGGTTTCTCTGCAGTGTTCTGTGTCTGAATCTCAGCCCTTTCCTCGCCCCACCTCGGGCGTGACCGTGCTGGAGCATCGTGGGCTGGGAGGGCAGCCCAGCTTCAGGGCACAGCTCCTGTGCATCACCCTGCTTCATCTTCCCCAATCCCAAAAACTGGAGTTTCTCCCCTTTTAAATAATTGACTTGAGCTGGTTCAGTCTGAAGCAAGTACAGAGGAGGGTGGGAAAGAAGAAGTTACTGAAAGACATCATCTTCATCATCATTCATCCAGCTTAACCAAATGCTGGCTCTCCAGAGAAGAGCTATAGTGCTTTATTAAAAGGTATTTCTGAGGGCAACACATTAAATTAAAGTATCTTGTTCACAGAGTTAACGACACATAAACAGCCAAACAAAACAGAACACTGCCTCATTAGAACCGTTTATAAGATATTAAGAGTCTTAAAAATTAACTATTCACAGGCACCTTTCTCTTGGTGATGGGGGAGAATGAGGATGGACAGGCTTGAGGGGGCAACCTGCAACACAGAAAAAGAAATATTGTTGTCAAACTCCTTCTGCCTGGTGTCCTCTGTTATTCTGGGGGCTGATGGATTCATGCAGTGGATTAATCCTGGGGTGGCAGAGCCTGGGTGTTGTCACCTCTGCAGACAGCTGAACATTCCAGCATCCCCCATCCAGGTGATGGGTTAAAAATTGCAGGATAAGAAAAGCAAAAAATATCAATCGCCCTCAAAAAAACCCACCCAGACCCAAACGAACAGCTTCTCTTTCAGGGCCCCCCAGGACCATCCGTGACACCCCACGGGTGCAGGCAAATGCCTGTGTCCAGAGGGATCCATACCAGGAGGAGGAGACAGGGAATGTAAATTTAAAGTCACAGAATTTAGCATAAGAAGGTAATGGGATTGCAGTGGCTTTCCCGTAAATGTCACTGCTGTAATTAGGAGAACAATTATTGTCAGCCGGCAGAATTGTCCCCTATCTGTCATTTCAGCAGGAGCAGCCGGAGCCACAATTAAGACCCGCACGGGTGGGGCGCCGGTTCAAACCCCGCTAAATGGGATCGGCGAGGGCAGAGCGGCCCCGCTGCCAGCCAGGGCTGCTGGGGACGGGATTTCGGGGGTCCCTCCCCTGTGCCTGCCCCTCCGCCTCCTCTCGGGAGGGTGCTGTAGACAGGAACTTTATTTATTACAGCACCAGCCCGGTGTCCGGGGCTTGTACAGGGAAGTCTTTAAGCAACTGCTTAACTCAGAAAAAAATAATGTGCTGAACTGATTTACAGATTTAAGAGCTGGAGGCCAAACCTTCCTCCACCTAGAGCAGCAGGAAGCTCCAGGGGCAGGAGGATGATCACGGGCGGTATCTCCAGCTTCACCCCCGGGGGAAGGCTGCTCCGGGCGCGGCTGGCAGCACTTCTGGAGTGCGGGGCACTGCGGAGCCAACGAGAAGCTCCCGGGAGGTTTGAAAAGGCGGAGGCTGCAGCCGTAGCCTGTTATTAACAGCATCCACACCCCCAGGGACGTCTGATCTCCAGCTCGAGCCCTGCCTTTCCCGGGACACAGCTCCCGAATGCCCTCTCTGGCTGCACACCCGGTGTGCGAGCGCTGCTGCTGAGCCGCGGCTCAGGCAGGGTCTCAGCAGGGCACGGCCCTTCCCCGGCTCCGCCAGGCTGTCACCGCCAGCCAAGCCAGAATAGAAAAAGCCAGAGGTATCCTGCATCCAAATTTCCCAACCTGGGCAGAGAAGAGAATTCTGCATAAAAGGAAGGGGAGATGCAATGGAGGGAAGGAACAGGGGGGCAATTATTCCACCGAAAGCATTTGCAGCATCCTTGCAGCTCGTTGTGATTAACCGTGGCCAGAGTGCTATTAGCAGCCTGGGATGATGATTAACAAGCTCTCCTAATAGCTGTTTTTAAACCTGCTTAAAAAAAAAAAAAAAAACCAAGCTGGAGCAGGGCTGGAAGGGGGTGGGGAGGCCGGGTGGCATCTCCAAGGAAACCAGAAACAAAATGGGCTTTGGCACATCGCAGAACCGGGCGGGTAATCAAAGATTACAACCAGTTTTAATTTAAGGTTAATTATTGTTTACTCTCTGGAGGCCGCCCCATCGGAAAGCAGCAGTCGGTCTGACCTTCAGCAGCTCCTGGTGGGGCCCTTCCCCCTGGAAATCCTCGCCGGCATCTCCCGGTGGGAGCGGGGATGGAGGGGAGAGAGGGAGGAATCGATGGAGGGGGATGGTCAAAGGAAGCCGAGATGGAGGCGTCCGACGGGTGGATCCTGCCCCAGCTGCGGGCTGAAAAGCTTCATTCAGCTTTATTTAACTGGTTGCCCCAACTGCAGACACGGTTAATTAATTTTGGACTCCTATTGATTTCCCATTTGGAGGAATCACCGTGGCATTTTCGCTCAAAGCCAGCCCCATTTTTATCAGCGAAAACGCTGTGGAGAGGCGCCTTCCCCTGGGGAGAGTTTCTACCCCAAAGGAGGAGGAGGAGACGAGGCTTTGCCGCGGCCAGGGCTGGAGCATCCTGCCTAGGGATGGAGCCGGGTGGCTGCGAGGGTTTGGGGAGCTCCTCTCGCCGAGGGCCAGGGCTGGCCAGGCACCAGCACAGCCTCCAGCTCCCCTCGGGGCTTTTCCCCGGGGGACAAGGTCGGCTCCTGGCCCAGCCTGGCCCTGGGGCTCTCACGTCCCCCACCCCTTGCCCCTCCTTAGCCCCAAAGGTGCCCGTGAGTCCAACTCAGCCAGTGGAACCCCAACTCCACAAAACACTCCTCCTGCTCTAATTCCACCTTGCACCTCCCCAGGCTGGATCCCCCCTGCTTTTGAACACCAAGGCAGACTGCAAAGACAGGGGACATTTCTCAAAACCTGTCCTGGAAGGTACTTTTTACCCCAAGCCCCTGTTTTGAAACTGCCCTGACAGCGCTGCTGAGGAATGGCAGCTGAGATTAAGGATGGTGACAACTCCCCCGAGCTCTCCTCCCTTTGCTGGGAGACAGACGTATTTAATTATGATAGAAAGGAGATCCTGGTGCATGCTGAAAATACTTAAGGTGATTTGAAGCGTGAAGCTGCATAAGGTTTGCAAGATTTGAGGTTTCCAATCTGTTTGGGCTTGTTTAGACTGTTTCTGCTGTTTATTCCCTCTGTGTTTTTACATGTTCTCAAGCACATGGGGACTTCAGGAGATAAGTCTGAAGAAATCAGTGCAGAAAGGTTTTGATAACTTAATTTTCCATTTGATGCCATCACTGGGAGCGATGGGAACATGGGGTTGGATGAGGAGGAGATGGGCACCAAAGGAGGCATCACCTCTCTCCAGGAGCAGTTTCAGTCCCTCTCTCCAGGATTCCTCTTTCTTGTGATGATCACTTTGCTGATCCCTCTGCTTTGGCCTCGTAGGGACTTGGGAAGGGCTTTGTAACCAGGTGTGCACAGCAGACAGGAGATGGAGAGATTCCCCACCGTGCTGATCCCTTGGGGTGAACCCGGGTGTTGTCCTTTCCCTGAAAGGACCAAAATTCAGCACTGATAGCGAGGCATCAGCAGGAGCAAGAGGGACCCCACTGGTGCTCCCAGTGCAACACCCCCGAAACAGAGAAGGGGTGCAGGAAAACCTCCCTGGCCCTGCACCCCGAGACACAGAGACACAGAGAAACTGGCTCGGAAGCCACCATGGACCTTGGTCAGTTTACTGCCCCCCAGTTGGCTGACCCCTGGACCCTGGAGATGGAGGCCTGGTCTGGGACCAGCCAAGGCTGTGTCCTTTTGCTTCTGACCCCGGCAGGAACTGACCGAGAGCAGATTCCAGAGCTTGATAAGAACAGGTTCAAATCCTGCCTGGTTGGGAACACTGCAGGCGTCTGGAGAAAATAAAACAAATGGGTTTCCAGTGTTAATATTTACCTGGGAGATCAAATGATTAAACTATAATCTGCTCAGAACTTTTCTTCTAAGTTGCCTTTGAAAATATTTATCGCATTTCCTTTCTGCAGCATGACCATCCCTGCAGCAACCCCGACGTCCTCCCATCCCGAGGAGACCCGCCCAATGCCACCAGAGAACTTCAAAGTGGGACAGCAAAGTGTCCCCACACTGCCCCATGTGCCCCCAAAGTGAGGCCTTGGCTCCTTTGCCCTCCGAGGATGCTCTGGAGCTGTGTGTGTCACCCCGAGGGGTTTGGAGAAATCGCCCTCCACCGTCACAGTGGAGATGGGATGACCCCAGGTGGCCTCACAGAGGCCTTTCCCTAAAAGCTGCCCAAAATATCAGCAGAGTCCTTCAGCCACAAATCGTGTCCCTTGCAGGCTGATGGATGCTCTGGCTCCAGCGCTCGCTTTGTCCCTGCTCCCCCTTCTTTTCCAAAGCTTCATTCAGTTAAAGGCAAACTCTCCATGTTCACTTCACCCCACCAGGTTTTAAAATACTCAGAGAAATGTAAACACTGTCACGTGCCACAGGATGCCCAGGTGCATCGCTGTCCTGAGCTCCTGCTGTGTGCAGGGTCACGGCATCCCGCGGGTGTGGCCGTGCCCTGGCACCCTCCCGAGGTGCACCCCTGGTGTGAGCGTGGCACCAGGCAGAGCCAGCTCCTCAGCAGGGCCTGGAGAACAACCAGGCTGTGGGGAGCCAGGCGAGAAGGGCCCCGTGCGCTCCGTGGAGTGGAGGATTTGTTTGTTTGGGGATTTACAGCAGTTTTGCATCCCTGGTTGCCATGGCAGCACAGGCGCTGCCTCGAGCAAGGCCAGCACGGGCCCCGCCCAGCGCTGCCAAAGGCAGCCCCAAAACTGCAGCGAGGCCCTGAGCAGAGCAAGGGGCACCCCCGGGCCCTGCCTGGGGACAGGGACACACCGTCCCCACCCAGGAGCGCCTCGGCCACGCTCCCCAGAGCTCCTTGGCCATCGCCTCCTGGGAGGCTGCCTTTGGTCCTTGTTTTCCAGAACGTTCTTGGCCATCGCTTTCCAGCGTGTCCTTGGGCATGGCTGGACCCAGCTGCCTGCCCTGTGCCAGACCCAGCACTTCTGACAGCAGCACCGATGGAAAATCCACCCTTTCCCGTTCCCACCTGGCTGGCACACGCCGGGGAGGAGACCCTGGCACCACCTTCATCAACCCCATCTTCACAGCAGCAGTAAAGGGCCCATGCAGGGCAGCGAGGGATGCAGGAGCCCAAACTTTACACCTTCAGCACCTTTCTGGCTGCTGTTTCCCTCATCACAGCTCCCCGTGCCGCTGTTCCCATCTCAAATCCACGCTGTCCTTCTCCCCGTTGCGTTGAGTGCTGCTCTTCATTGTCCTGTTTGTCTCCTCTCCACAGTGTAATTCTATCTTGTTAGAGAGGCGCTGGGCAGTGTTTACTTTGTTTTACTTTTGTGCTGCTTTTAATTCTAAATTCTCTTCATCTGGGCAGCACTTTATCAGCCATGGGAAGCTGAAGGAAGCTATCTTTCATCCTTATCAAAATTCCTCTCCTTTCATTATCTCCAGTGCTGCTACAAAGCATCAAAAGGGCATCTTTGTTCTTGCAATCTAATGTAGTTCCAAATGCAGCAACCCAAGCCTTTTGCGAAAGTTATGGATGCAAGCACACATCCAGGAGCCCCCCTCACTGCCCAGCAATGCTCCCACAGGAGCCCCACGGCGGTTTTGGGGCTGCCCAGTTTTAAGGGGTGCAAGGTGGAGGAAAAGGACACTTTTAGGGGTGAAGATGAAGCACGGGGATGAGTCAGTGTTGGTCTTGAGCATCTCTGGCCGTGATGTCACTCCATGGGTGTGAGGAGGGCCCAGGGTGGCACAGGCACCCACCTTCCCCTCCCACACCCCTGCAGCCCCTCTGTCCCACCCCACTGCAGCCTGACCTCTCCCCCCAGCTCGCCCACATTTCCCAGATAACCAGGTGTGAAGGTGGAAAAGCTTTTTAAAGTTCCTGGAATTAAGGAACATGAGGGGGCTTCGATAGGTTTTGGAATAAATTGCCCATGAAAGTGCTGGGGAAAACCTATCTAGGAAAAAAAAGAGAAAGAGGATGAGATAATGATATATCTAGGAAGTAGGGAAGAGGAGAGATCGGGAAGCGACTGGCTGATTGTTCCATAAGCACCTCTTAAAAGCAAACACAATAGACATGAGCAGTTTTTAAAATGACAGACAATACAATGGGAGATAATATATTTAAAACCCATATCAGTTGTTAACAGACCATAAAAACGCCGGTACATTAATCTGTGCTGTCTGTCATAGACTCATGAAGCAGCTGTGTTATTTTATAGTATCATTCCTGCGGGCTTCTCTGACACTTCCACAAATACATCTCAATTTATTTGGGTAAGAACAAATAGAAATATTGAATTCTTCTTACTCTCCTTCTGCTGCTCTTTTATTTCCCCCCACCAGCCCCAAAAACTTGTAGATGATACTTGGTACAGCTTTGAGGGTGAATTCTGTCTGCCAAAATGATTGCTTCAGGAGAAAAGCTCTGCAGACCCGTGGCCATCCCACAACCTGCTGCAGATGCTCCCAGCCCTTCCCTGGCACAGCCCCGGAGCCAGGGGAGCTCTGGCCCCCACACCACCACAAGCAAATGTTTAACATGAATTATTCCAGGCACTGCCACGTGGTAGGTTCAAAGCTCGATACAGGCTTTGGTGTGGGCCCTTCAAAGAAGAGGCATTTCTGGTTTGGATCCCACGGGACGCTGGAGAGGAGCAGCTTAAGAAGCTGCAAAGTGCTGGGCTGGTGCCTAATGAGGGTGGAAGGAGGGCAGGAGCCAGCCCGGGGAGAAGCAGGGCAGGGGCTGCAGAGGGGAGCTGGGGTGGCTCCTTTGATACCGGACCCAGAGCTTTGATCTCCCCAAAGATGCCAGCTGAGCCCCGGTGCCACCTGCAAGGGCAGCGTCCCTGCGCCCCTCCCTGCTCGCCTGAGCCCCAGACTCAGGGCCGGGAGCCCCGGCAGGGTGAGGAGCTCCCAGGAAATCTGCAGCCAAAGGAGGACAAACCTCTGCACTGGCACAGAAGGAAAGTGCCCACCCAGCAGCTCCCATGGGAGCAGCTACCCAGGAACTCCTCACCTCCCCTTTGGACACGGCCCCGTTAGGAGATCAGTGGTCAGACCTCCATCACTGCCCTGGGAGAGGGAAAATCTGCAAACAGGTGGGTTGTGCAGCCACGAGAAAACAAAATTATTATTATTCTCATCATCATCATCATCATCCTCTCTCTTCTGCAGCTACTGACCCAAAGCAGAGCTGGATTCCAGCCCTTTCTCTGCACCCTGCCCCACAGGAGGGGGAACACACCTGGTAAAGGATTGCCATTCACCCTGCCCAGCCAGCACCATAACTTCCCTTTATCAAAAGAATATACCAATAAATGTCTGTCATCCCCACACAACCTTTGGGTTGTCAGCTGAAGCAGTGCTGCTGTCCCTCTGTGTTTGATTCCCAGCCCAACCCCGTCCCTGCTATTCCAGCCCTTGTGGCTGTCACTCAGCTGCAATTTCCCACTCTGGAAGCTGCGAATCCTCCGGCACTGTCAGGATATCATTAACCTTTGCTTCGGGTTTAAATGGTCCCTTCCTGTCAGCGCAGAGCTGCGCAGTCCTTCACTGCCAGCCTCCTCCCATCCTGCAGGTTTGGGGCAGCTCTTGCGACGTGGAGCTCGCCCGTGGCCACACCTGGACACAGCCATGGCCACACCTGGACACAGCCAGGGCCACACCTGGACATACCCATGGCCACACCTGGACACAGCCATGGCCACACCTGGACACAGCCTTGGGCACACCTGGACATGCCCATGGCCACACCTGGACACAGCCAGGGGCACACCTGGACACAGCCTTGGCCACACCTGGACACAGCCATGGCCACACCTGGACACAGCCATGGCCACACCTGGACACAGCCTTGGGCACACCTGGACATGCCCATGGCCACACCTGGACACAGCCAGGGGCACACCTGGACACAGCCTTGGCCACACCTGGACACAGCCAGGGGCACACCTGTACAGGGCAGGCCCTGGCCCAGGGTGCCCAGAGCAGCTGTGGCTGCCCCTGGATCCCCGGCAGTGCCCAAGGCCAGGCTGGACACTGGGGCTGGGAGCACCCTGGGGTACCGGGAGGTGTCCCTGCCATGGCAGGGGTGGCACTGGGTGGGCTTTCCTCCCAGTAAGGGAAATTTCTTCTCCCAGATCTCACATCCCAGTCCAGAGCCAAACATTTAACACAGATTAATGGGAACTGGAGGTTTTGCAAAGGTTGGGGAGCCAGGAGAGGGGAAAGGGCAGTGCTGGGTGAGAATTTCTGTAATATCAGGTATTTCCATCCTTTGGAAATGGTTCCTGCCTTTCATCCTGTTTCATACATGAATTTGTTCCCAACTCAAGCTGGATGAACGGGAATTTTTCTTTCTAAGCACCAGAAAGGAAGTTCTGATCATTTCAGACTGGTTTTGTCCATCAAAATCAAAAGTGCAAATCAGGAAACACGCACAAATCAGGTCTGTCCAGCGGAAAATTTGATGTTTAACTTGAAAAAACACGGAACAATGAAAACGTGGTTGCAGGTCCCTTGCAGCGATGTGAATCCAGGAGCTCCCGCTCGCCCCAGGGCTGGTGGCAGATGAGCTGGAGCCAGTCCTTTGTTCTGGACAGAGCACCGGGCAGAGGGATGGGGATGCAGAGCCTGTAGCCCTATTTTAGCCCCATTTTGGCTCTCTTTGGCCCCACTTTAGCCCAGTTTTGCCCTGGCCAGAGGGCGATGCCCGGGGGGCTGGTGCTGCCCAGCCCTGTGCCCCCGCCCGCCCACCCACGCCTGCAGGTCTCCTCTCCCCGCCGTGCCATCCTCCCAGATCGTTAGAAGAAAACAATTACTATGCAAATCTTAATGAATCAAGGCCACAACCCACAACTGGGAACATAAATATCAAAGTGCAGCCTGCGATTGAAGGCAGAGGAGGAACTGTAATTAATTCCACCACAAAGCAAGAGCCCGGCTGAGACTCACCACGGGGAGGACAGGTGTGGCTGTGCTCATGCCCAGCCCCAAAGTGGGGTTCCGGACCCCATCCCATTGGGGCAGGGCCCCCCCGGGGGACCCAGCTCCATGTATCTGGATCTTGGCTTCCAGTTCAGAATTAAAAGGTTATTTGAGACTTTGCCAATTGCTTTTAATCTGGTGATGAAAGACGATGATAAATCTTAAGAGACCCAAATTAATAGAGAGGAAATTGATTTTGTAACGTGTGGACTTGTTTTATTAGGCTCCTGCAGGCTGGATGAGCTGGGGAAGGCAGCGCTCTTGGGCTGGGTGACGGCCCCGTCCCTGCAGGCAGCACCACATCCCACACAGGCACCACCTCCAGCCACCCTCACGTGGGTCCAGGCAAACTGGACTCAGCTCCTGCTCTTGGCCCCACAAGAACCCCCCAGCCTTGCCCTGGTGGGGTGGGGGTGACCTTGCAGGTGCTCAGGTCCTTCCCCAGCACTGCCTCATTCCATTTTCCCATTTAAAGGCTGCAGGTCCTGATTCTTCTCGCCCCTCCCCAAATTCCCCCCAAACCTGGAGCGTGACCTTCGAGCTGTGAAGATCTCAACTGCTGCAGTGACAGCCTTGCAATTAAGGGAGTCGGCAGCCAGAGGACCGGGCGCGGCTGCTTATTAATTGTAACGAGGTGGTATCGTTCATTAGAGCTGGGATGCATTTATCAGGCGAGAGGGGGAGCGCCGTGCAGCATCAGGGCTCAGTCTTGCTTTGGGAGATGGCAGAGGAGCCCAGGGATTAGGAATGACTCTGTGCATTGGGCAGGAAGGAGATGGATGGCCGGAGCTCAGGGCGTGAGAGGGAGCAGGATTGAGATCCACGGCGCGCTCCCGGCGAGCAAATGGACACGTTATTATTGCAATATAATGGGAGCAAAGCATTTTCCTAGGATCTAGAGCATTTGCTATAGTTAATTGAGATCCCGAAGTTCAGTGCCTTTCATTATTGCAGAGCTCTGGAGCGGAATACTCTCAGCTAATGATCAGAGCAAGATGGAAAGGGCATTTACCGGGGCTGCGTAATGCAGCTGGCAGGGGGAGAGCGTCAACAAACACACACTGGCTCCTGTGCCTGGTGCTGCTAACCTGGAATCAGCTGGGAAAGCCTTCCTGGGGTGCCAGTAAAGCTGCAGCTCAGCTTGGTGGAGTCAGGGGCTTGCACAGAGGAGCTTCTCGTGTGCCAGTTCCCAGGGTGGCTGAGCAGCACGGCCTTGGCAGCAGGGGTTTGCTCCACGTGTGTGTCTCAGGATGCTGCCTCCCTGTCCACCTTCCTGGGAAGGAGCAGAACTGCACCCTCCAGAGGCCCCGTGAGCCTCAAGGGCCAGCAGGACTTTCCCTGCCTTCTCTTCCAGCTGCCCTTTCCAGGGCACAACCACACTGCTTCCCAAGCAACAGCTTCTCTCTGCCTTCCTCCACCCCAAACTAATCTACACGAACCACAGGAGCAGTTATCCTAATAACCTCCACCCTGCTGGAGAAATAATTGCTGCAAGTCCAGAAATAAATGTTTAAAAAGTAATAACAGAGCTCAATAACAGACTGAACCCGTGGGATGGGAGCCCAGTGAGGGCGGCAGCAGCAGCTCCGGTTCTGCGTGCCACCGACCCTGCCTGAAACCCCCAGGGACAAGCTGGACACTAAAAGATCATCCCACTGCATCCCCTTCTGCTGGACAAGGCTGCTCCAAGCCCTGTCCAGCCTGGCCTTGGGCACTGGCAGAGCTCACAGGCACTTACTGTGAGCACAGCACTGCAGGTCAGCACACCCCGTGTCAGGGAGGAAATCCCACCCGGACCCTGCTGGGGGGACAGCCAGGCCCTGCCCCTGCCAGGACACACCGAGCCCTGGCTCATGGGTCGTGTTCATGTCCCTGGCATGTTTTCTACACCAAGTCCTGTATTTGTGCCCAAGAACTGACCCCGCACGTGGGGGATCAGCAGAGCACAAAGCAGAGGCTTGGCCCGTGCCGGTGGTGCAGCCACAACCCCACCCCCTCACCCCTTCAGACACAAAGGGGAGATTTTGTCACCGATCCGGCTGCAAAACCATAAAACATCAGGGGCTTGGGGGGTCTGCCCCGCCGCCCAAAAAGAGCCTCCCCTGGGAAATAGGAGCCCTCAATCATTTTGACGCGTGCACCTCGGCGCCTGTCATCCGTCCCGCTCCACCTGTGCACAGCAGGCTCCGCTGTTCATTAGAAATAAAAATAACCCTTGTCAGAAGGTGTTGTGGGTTTTTTCCGCGGTTGAACGCGGAGACGGCAGATGAGTGTCGGCTGAGCCGGGGCCCCCTGGCAAGGCTGGGAGCTGGAGAATTTCTCTGGAGTTTTTCTAGGTTTAGCGAGGCGGAAAATAGACAAGGAGAACACAAAAGCAAAGGCCGTCACTCAGGGTAACTTTATCTCGAATTAATCCTGCCAAAACGTGGCAGCGAGGGAAGGGCTGGGAGGGGAAGGGAAAAATAAAATCAAACGTAATATGGAGGAAGTTCTAAACAAAAGGTGTTTTTTTCCCATGGCCAGGGCGTGCAGCAGCCCCAGCCCTCTGACACAGCTCCCCGGGTGGCAGATTGTCCATTTTCCCCACCTGCTCAGCACCAGGGTGGTGCCCAGCACACCACAGCACCCCTGAGCAAGGGATGCACCAGCCAGCTCAAGGCTCCCACCAGCAAGGACACAGCTCCAGCTTCCATTTAGAACCGAGAGCTGGGTGGGGTGGAGGATCAGCCCCAGAAATACAGAAATACAGAAATACAGAAATACAGGTGTTCTGGGAGGCTGGACAGTGCTGGGGGTGAGGGGTGACAGCACCCATGGCTTGGGAGGTGTGAGGGAGACCCTGCAGGGACACGGAGCTGGGATTTACACGGGAGTTTGGGATAAGCAGAGGACCCAGTCTTACTTCTCCTCCTTGTACCATTCTGCTCTCGGGGAATTTTCAGTTTGAAACTGCCCAAGAGAAATACCACTGGATGCTTTGGCACCAGGTTCCACCCTGGGGATCTCCTGCTCCTCTCCTCCTTTTACCATCACTCTACTTTCCATCAACGCTTTTATTTTATTTATTTCCCCTCTCAGCTTCTTCCAGGCACCTTCACACGGTTGCTATAGCACCTCCTGTGCCAGAAATGTCCTCCTTGCCACAAATCTGAGTGGTTTCAACCCAAAGGAGTTTGGGGGCTGCTCAGTCAGGGCAGCCAGAGGCCACCTCGCACTGGCTTCGGGGTGCAGTTTGTAGCTCTGGTGCCATCATCCCCCTCCCCCTGGTTCCTATTTCTAGCTAAATAGTTTCTCGCTGGAAAAAACCCTCCTGATTGCTGGAAAAGAAAAACTACACATCTGCCTGGGGTTAGCAAGGTGTTATTTTAAGGCAGATCTATTTTAAGGTGGTGCCGGTGCTGGGGGAAGTGAAGCAGAGGACGTGTGTTTACATGGGCAGCCGGGGGGAATCTGTGCCGTTGTCACTCACAGACACCTCGTTTCCAGATTTTTTGTCCCTGGTCCCCCACATTGGTGTGGGGAACAGCGCTGAGAGCTCTCCCTGCTACCTCCCAGTGAGCAAACTGGGACCAGCATGAGCTGTGCCGGGCGGTGGGTGCAGAGTGAGGGTGGCTCAGCCTCGAGCTGCAGCTCTCCCCGTGCCCGGGTGACACTGCTGCCAGTGCCAGTGCCAGTGCCAGTGGCAGTGCCAGGGGAGGGTGACATCCTCACAGCTCTCCCCGTGCCCGGGTGACACTGCTGCCAGTGCCAGTGGCAGTGGCAGTGCCAGGGGAGGGTGACATCCTCACAGCTCTCCCTGTGCCCGGGTGACACCGCTGTCAGTGGCCATGCCAGTGCCAGGGAAGGGTGACATCCTCACAGCTCTCCCCGTGTCCAGGTGACACTGCTGCCAGTGCCAGCGCCAGTGCCAGGGGAGGGTGACATCCGCGCCGGGGCCAGGAGGGGAGCGGGTGGCAAATGCCTCGGTTGTTATTAGTCAGCACCAGGGAAAAAGAGCACTGCAAAATAAACCCCACCAAAACCCCCTCCAGTTCTTATTTCCCCCCTTCTTAGCCCAGTTTTCCAGGACATTTAAGCCCATCCCGGGGTGGGGGTGACGCGGGGTGCAAGGGGCAGCGGTGCCCCGGGTGAGACAGCGAGGGGCCAGAGGGGTGCAGGGGCACATCTGGCAGGTGCAGGGCACCTCGGCCCTAACACATCTGGACAGATGAGGACAGATGAGCGTGGGTCTGACAGAGCTCGTCAGGCGGGGAGCGGGCAGGGCCTCTGCAGCATTAACCCCGCAGATGCTGGGCGAGGAGAAGCTCAGCTGGGGAAAAATCAGCAAATCCAGGGACGGCTCTGCGCTGGCTCCCCGTGGGTGACCCCGGAGACGAGCCGGGCTGTGCTCCCATCTCCCTGTGCACTGGGTGCCCCTGGCAGTGGGTCACCATCACGCCCCAGTGAACACTGAAAGCCAGGCAGGTGATATGGACAAACGGACAAATGGACACTGTGCCTTCGGAGCTGCTCCAAGAGCGTCTGGCACGTCCATAGGAAAATCAGCCAAGCCATTTGGCCAGCATCCAGGTGGCAACTTCAAGCTGCAAAGGGGCTCAGAACTCGAAAGATTAATGGCCACTCTGCACTCTGAAACCCTTTTACATGATTAGAGCAATGGCCACTTGCTGGGTGTCGAGGGGGAGCAGCACTGCTTGTACCCAGTGTGCAGCCATGGGGCATCCAAGACCCATTCCAGAGGAAGGGAAAAACAGACTGAAACCTCTGAGGGTGTCTGGAGGCTCCTATATGGCAGTGAGAGCACCTGTGTGCCTGTGCTGGCATCCAGGTGTGTTGGTGTGACCGGTACCTGGTGGATGGTGGGAGCAGAGGGAGAGCATCCCTGTGCCAGGGGTGTCCGTGTCCCTGGGACTGGCAGGTGATGGCTGGTGGGAGCAGAGGGAGATCATCCCTGCGCCAGGGGTGCCCGTGTCCCTGGGACTGGCACCTGGTGGCTGCGGGGAGCAGAGGGAGAACATCCCTGTGCCAGGGGTGCCCGTGTCCCTGGGACTGGCACCTGGTGGATGGTGGGAGCAGAGGGAGAACATCCCTGTGCCAGGGGTGTCCGTGTCCCTGGGACTGGCACCTGATGGATGGTGGGAGCAGAGGGAGAGCATCCCTGTGCCAGGGGTGCCCGTGTCCCTGGGACTGGCACCTGGTGGATGGTGGGAGCAGAGGGAGAGCATCCCTGTACCAGGGGTGCCCGTGTCCCTGGGACTGGCACCTGGTGGCTGCGGGGAGCACACCGAGCACAGCCCCACGCCAGGGTGCCCGCAGGCACCGTGGCTACGCGGCGTCACAGGAACAAACCCGTGGCATGCACAGCGTGCCCGAGGGTCAGGGCTGGCGTGTCCCAGTGATCCCATAGAGATGTTTCCTCTGAGGTTATCTACAGGTCACTTCCCAGCGCTAGCAGAGAAGAAAGACAATTTTTTCCCTGCCCAGTGACCAGGCTGAACTTCCCAAGCTGTTCGAGCGCCTGTGCGTGAAAACTTCAGCTCATTAATTAAGCCCAGAAAATTAGACACTGGCCTAAATATAGCGGCCCAATGAGACTGAAAAACGAAAGGAAAACATCCTTCCAACTGCCTCACCCGCCCACCCGCCTGTGCTGGCAGGGAAATAAAAGACAGAAATTCCCTTTTAAACTCTGCTTCCCCCGTGCACGAGCAAAGCGTCGGGACCCGCGCGGGGGAGAAATTCAATTACAAAAAGAGCTGCTTGCAAAGAGGCTGGTCCTGTCTCCCATCCTGCAGGTCTCTGGGACCCAGGAACTTCTTCCAGGATGGGGAAACCTTCACTTCACTGTTCACCGGTTCCATGGGCTTGTGCTGGGAGCAGCTGGGAGTAGCCAGATAAGTAAGGAAGTAAGGAAGTAAGGAAGTAAGGAAGTAAGGAAGTAAGGAAGGAAGGAAGGAAGGAAGGAAGGAAGGAAGGAAGGAAGGAATATAAATTTATCTCTTCCTCCCCGAGGGCTGGCAGAGCATTAAGACCTCATTTGTTTGGCACAGGGATCACGGAGTCCCATCTGGCACATCTCATTCAGCCTTAGTAGACTGTTTCCTATTTTATATTCTGGATAATTTAACGTACTTCAAACAAAAGCTTCTCTCCCTGCCCCAAGCACAGCGATTCCCCACCACACTCTCACACTCCAACAGGCCACAGACCTGCAAAGAGGTGCCCTGAGGATCAGATCTGGATTTTTTACCCATAGGATCATGCTGCAGGTCACAGATCCCACAGGACACGTGCACACACACCGTTCCTCTGGGTGGACTTTTCCCTAACCAGGCACCGGCCTCACCCGGGAGCTCTGCTGGGCCAAGGGCACTGGGGGCAGTGATGGTGAAGCACCGTTCACTCGTGCCCAAGGACAGTCTCAGGCAGCTGCCGCCTCCTGGGAGGTGACATTACCCTGCCCTGGTGCCTGAGCCCGGCCTCGCAGCCCGGGTGATGGCAGAGCCAGCAGAGCAGCCAGGACGGAGCTGCAGGCGGGGTCCCCCCTCCCGGGACACAGGCTGCTGTGGCAGACAGGGCTGGACAAACACCAGGCGTCCATCGGCCGCGGTTCCCCGGCTGGGAGTGGTGGGTTAGGGACAGCCTGGGGCTGGATCTGCGGCTGAGCCTCGAGCAGAGCACAGAGGGGTCCCCTCTCCTCCCCGCGGCTCCCCCGGGCTGTGCCCGGCCCAGCTCTGATGTTCTGCCTCGGCCCCTCGGAACTGCGAGCCCATTTCTCTTCTGCTTCTCCCCCTTTTAGCTTCCAGGACCCATGAGGGCAAAGCCAAAAGCGGTGACGAGCGGAGTGACACCCATAAACACGGCAGGGGGGTCTGAGCAGCGGGGCTGGGGTGAGTCAGCTCCGGGTGACAGCAGTACCTGAGTGTCTCAATTAGCAGCAGCTCCCGAAGAAGGTGAAATGACTAATGACTGATCTCCCTGCACTGTTCCAGCCAGTTTTGTTCTCATTTCATTCAGACATAAAGCCTCTGCTGCCTGCTCGGGCCGGGGAGGAGCGAGGATAATGAGCGAGTGTAATTCCCGCAGCAGCAGGAATGGGGGCGGCTCCTGCTCTTGCCGAGCTGCCCAAAGGGTGGGATTTTGGTGGCAGCTCCGTGGGGTGACCAGGTTGGATGGGGTTTGGAGCAATCCGGGATAGTGGAAGGGGTCCCTGCCCACGGCAGGGGGTTGGAACAAGATGACCTTTAGGGTCACCTCCAAGCCAAACCATTCCGGGGTTCTGGAACCCTGAGTACAGGGGAGGTGGAACGGGGCCACTGGAGCTCAGCGGGACCTTGGGGTGCAGTGGGGAAAGAGATTTAGGATTGAATTGGCTCAGTCCTGCAGGGATCCTTCTGCGCTGAGCTGGGGAAAGTGAGCGTGGCTTGGGAACAAGCCCAGGGGAAGCAAGAAGGTGAGGAGAAAGCACAGGGGCCAGCTGGTGGTTGGGAAGTCCCTCTGGGAGCTCCCCCACCGTGCCGTGGCTCCCCACCAGCTCACGGTGGGGAAAGCCAAACCCCGGCGTGGGTGAGTTTGGACCTTCCATATGGAGTGGGTTACATCTGCGGCGAGGCTGCTCGCAGCATCCCACACAGCCTTTCCTTATTTAGCCCGATCCATATTTATCCCACAGCCTGCTCTCCCCACACCAGAACCCATCTCCATCCAGCTACCACGGCACAGAGGGTGAACTGCAGCCCCGCGGAGCAGCTGGGCTGGGAACATCCCTGCTGGAAATGAACCCGGGGGGAAGCAGCTGCTGGGTTATTTCCCCAACAGAGCAATTCCTGTGTGTAACAAGTCACTACCAGCACTGGGCATGAGGATGCTGCTGCCTTGATCCACAGCACCCACGTTTGCACCCAGCCAGGCTGGAAACCAAAGAGCTGTTTTAGGCTGGGAAGCCCAAAAGATTCATCAAGATTTTATAGCTTTTGCTCTGCAGTTATGAAACGGTGACCACAAGCCAAATACCTGTGTCCTTTACCTTCCCACAACACCGACGACTTTGGTGCAATAGAGAGCAAACCTCAGCCTGTCATTTATCACTGCACAGACAGAATTCAGCCCATAATGTTCTTGATAAAGCAAAGTACCAATGACACAGCTGAAAAACATCAGCGGAGCAAAGAGCGGAGAAAACTTCCCTGGGCTTCCATATGGCATCGCTCCATCTTGGACCGCGTTATTATTATATTTCATCCAGCTTTAGCTGCTTTCTGTGTTATCTGACGCGGGGAAAATGTTGATGGGAGGACTCTGGTGCAGACACTTGGATTTCTCTCCCACCGGTGCCTGCCACATTTGTATTCTCCCCAGGACTGTGCCGTTTTCAAAATGTTTTGTTAAGTTAATTTGTATCCGCAGCCACTTGTGAATTTTTCAGATTATTTGATCTGTAACTGAACTAACATGAAGAGTAACTATTGTTCCGCAGGAGCAGACGGTGCCAAAGCGTGTCTTACGTGTTTGACACGTGCCTGTCTTCTCCCCCCAAGCGCAGTCCCCAGGCACCAGCAACGCTGCTGGAAACCATCTGGGGATAGCCCTGGATCCCTGCACTGCCCCAGCCCGAGCTGCCCCGCAGACCCCTGGCACCACCACCCCCCAAAACCCCTCCTTGGAGGCGTTCACCCACATTGCAAGTGACCCCAGGTGGGTAATTGTGCCTCAAACGTGCTCCTGCAGCCCGGGGAGCTTCGTCGTGTGTGTCACGGACACAAGGCTTTTGGGCAGTGCCTGAGAAGGGCAGGTCTGCTGGAGCCAAGGCTGGAGGGGCTTGGAGCACCCTGGGGCAGTGGGAGCTGTCCCTGCCCATGGCAGGGGTGGGACTAGAGGGGCTTTAGGGTCTCTTCCAACCCAAACCATTCTGGATTCTACGTGCCTCAGTGGAGTGCTGAGCCTCGCAGGGCACCCCCTGCCTCTGTTTGCTGAGCACCAGAGGGGTTTCAATTCTCTGTACAGCTTTGGCCCCTCTGTTGCGTCTGGGCAGTGCTGAGGCTGGGGCCAGCGGGCAGCCCCATGAGCTCCCTGCCCTCTGTGCTGCCACAGGAGTTCATTCCTCGCTGCTGGAGCAAAACCTCCTGATGGTGAGCTCGGCTTTACCCTTCCTGCTGCTCCTTCAGCTTCGCTCTCTTGGTGCTGCTGCTGCGTGGGAGCCAGGATCCAGTGGGATGACAGCAACGGAGAATTTCTCTGTAAGTTCCATCAGGAGATGAGTTTCTGCCTCACAAAGACCCCAGGCTCAGCAAGGGATACATTTTCCGAAGTGGTTTCTCAGCTGCTGCTGAGACCTTCTCCCAGAGGTTATGGATAAGGAAGGTTCTGGAAGTCAGGGCTTGGTCTGACCTGCCAAAATCCTCCAGTGAGCCGGAACGAGATGGGAATCAAACAGGTACGTACCCATTTGGCATCTGCAGAAGCGGTGGCAGCAGTTCCCACCCTCGGCTCGGGGTCAGGGCACAGGACCCGGGCTCACGGACCGGCCCCTGCCCGCTCAGCCGGGAGAAGCCGGCATCGATCGCGCTCCGCGCCGGGGCTGGAGCTGCTGCTCTGGCAGCGTTAATTCAAGAACTGAATTCAAACACCATCAAGGGGGAGATCAATAGCTTTTTTCACAACCCACCAGTGACCGTGTCTGGGCACAGCGGCTGCAGCTCAGACTCACTCTTCACACAGCTTTCACATGGATTAAAACCCAGCGGAAACAAAAGAGGGTTGGAAAAGAAGTTAGGAGTAAAGTTGGCTCCAGCACAAACTGCAGGGGTCAAGGTCAAGCCCAAACCACTGATTCCCTCAGGTGATGTGAGGTGTGTGCTGGATTTCCAGGATAACAATGTCAAAAAGTCTTCCTACACTCTGCAGGACTCACAAAGTGTGTCTGCAGGGATCACATCCCTGGTAAAACGTGGATGGGGCTCGGAGCAGCCTGGGATCGTGGAAGGTGTCCCTGCCCATGGCAGGGCTGGGGCAAGATGATGTTTAAGGTTCCTCCAACCCAAACCATCCCATGATTCCGTGACTATTTCACACTGCAGGAGCACTGCAGAAGCTCCTCTGCACCAACCACGGCTGGGCTGGTGAGAAGATGTTGTCATCCGCTTTAGCAGATTGAGAAAAAACCCAGACCAGGCAGGATTTGGGGCACATCTCCACAGGCTCCACGTGCACCTGAAAACTCACCCATTAGTCATGAGGCCAGGCAGGAATTGCGCATCCCTGCAGTCATTCACGGCTTTATGGCAAGTCATGAGATATTTGGTATTTTCCTTCCAGCAAACAAAAGCAGATGATTAAGGAAGAGGCGCAGCTTGCTCGCTTTCAGGAGGAAGACAGCTTGCAAA
This sequence comes from Platysteira castanea, assembly GCA_013397175.1. Lineage (NCBI taxonomy): Eukaryota > Metazoa > Chordata > Aves > Passeriformes > Platysteira > Platysteira castanea. The sequence continues at coordinate 183,331 of VYXC01009376.1, read as the reverse complement.
ATGCAACTCTCAGAGCTTCAATAAAACTCCAGAAAGCAAATAAACAGCCTGGCTGAGAGGAGAACGCTCCCGGTTTCCTGAATTTTAAGCCAAAATTGGGATTTTGGGGGGAAGGATGGGGATTACCTCCTGCAAAATTGGCACCAGTGAAACGTCAGGAGAGCATGGACACTGAAATGCCGAGACAAACCCATGTCACAACCCCAGCTTGACTTTTCAGGCTATATAGACACCAGAAACTTCCAAAGCTTTGAGTGGAAAACCATCTCCAAATGGGAAACCAAAAAGGAAAGCAACTGAGTTTCATCTTTCTTCTAATTTTATTTTACTTTTTTGTTATTATTTTCATTTCCAAAGCCTTTTTTGCCTAAGGCAACGTGTTTATACAAATTGCCGCACTCTCACGAGAAAATAATAAAAAAAATAGAACTATTTGCAGATGGAAAAATATTCTGTCAGAAATTTCCTGGCCACCTCTCCATTTCATGCCAACGCTCTGAAGGGCTATAAATGACTGTAGAGCAGCAAATTTGGCTACTGAGATTTTGAACCATGGCGTAGCAGCTCTCTACACACAGCATTAAAAACCCCCCATTTATTTTACACTTTTCTACCCAAGTATCTCTTCACTATAAAATATACATGGAAACATCGATCGCTATAGTGATCAAATACCTCCTCCTTCAAAAATACAGCCCATCCAGAAATGCAACCATCCAAATTAAGAATGGGTTGGAGAGTTGAATTGCAAATGAATCAATTCCTTCCTCCAAAAAATAATAAAAAAATAAATATCCAGTCAAGCAAGACCAGAATGGGCTGGTTAATAATTGATATTTACATTTCTCCCGTGTCTGATCAAAGGATTTGATTGCATGACAAATGAGGAAATTACTGTAAAATATTATACATCCATGAAGAACACAGATGCAGCAGATAGGACGTGGAGCCCTGGCGATGCGGTGTGTGCCACCGAGAGGGGCTGGGCTGGAGGGGAACGCGGATCTTTTCTGGATGTGGAAGAGAATCCGTGATTGATGGCTGGTCTGCAGGAGAAGATGGGGAAAGGCTGCCTGGGGCAGGGCCTGGGAGGCTGCCAGGGGGTGAGAATGAGGGGCTGGACCCCGCGGCAGCGTGGTGGGCACCTTGCAGCTGCTCCTGGGGGGCCCTCTGGGCTCCTATGGGTATCTGTGGGATTCTGCGGAGCTCTGTGGATCTTTAGGGCTCCAATCCTTGGAAAAGGCCTTTTCTCATAGAGGAAAATTACTGTAAGAAATCCGGGTGAAGGTTGCTGGTGCTGCCTCACGCCCTCCAGCTCGCGCAGCCCCTGTGCCCGCAGCGAGGGCAGCGCTGGGTGCTGGTGGCACTTTCCTGGTGCACCTGGGAAAACTGAGCAGCTTTAATGCCCGTGATTCCTTCCCAAGGCCGCAGCTACAGCAAATTCTTGGCTTTTGGCTCTTGTCATGCAGAAAAACGAGCGAAACCCCCAATCGATGGTGGTGCCTGAGGCCGTGCAGTGGAGCGGCTCCTTTCAGCCCTGGGAAGGAAACGATCTCATATTTCTGCTGGATTTCCCAGGAACGGTTAAAACTCGGCTGACATTTGGGCAGTCTGAGGAGGCACACGGGGGACCAGGGAGGTTTTGGAGCAGCAGATGGGGGAGCGGGTGTTCGCCCTCGGAGCAAGAGCATCCGCCTGCTCCAACAGCGGCCTGGCCCCAGCACGCTCCGGAGCTCCGGAAAAGGAAAATGAGGGGAAAACTGTTTTTCCAATTATTGTTGGGAATATATTAGACACGGGAAATATGAAGAACTTACTAAACACTGGTAATAAATTAAATATGGGAATGCGGAGAACTTACTGAACACGGCGGATGTATCAGATACAGGGGCACAGCGGGCGTGTCACCTGTGCTGGTGCGTTGGGTGTGCCGGGAGGGGCCGGAGGGGCCGGAGGGACCCCGAGCCC